>VMDO01001531.1:130462-166785 GCA_007922755.1 Pedetes capensis | reverse complement strand
GTTTTGGGGTGTTTTTGTTTTTGTTTTCACTTTCATTTTTGTCTCTGGGTTTTTTGTTTGTTTTTTGTTTCTGGTTTTTGTCTGTTTGTTTTGGTTTGCTTGGAGTTTTTTGTTTTGTTTTGTTTTATCTTGAAGCAAGGTTCCATGGTGCAGCCCAGGCTGGCCTGCTTGGAACTCCCCATGTAGACCATGCTGGCTTCAAGTGTCTTGAGTGCTGGGATTATATGTATATGCCATTGTGACCAGCTAGAAGCCATTTTATATGCTGTGACCTCACCCCAAGGTCACAGAAGATTGTTCAGGAAAGGGGCAGCTAGCCCAAACTGTTCTAATCAGAGTATCTCTTCCAAGAAGTTGGGGAAAAGCCAGCCTCTCTATGACTAATTGACTGGCGCATCGTACTTTAAGCCAGTGATGGTCAATAATCTTCCTCCTTACAATTACTTAAAGTGGAATTTTTTTGTACTCCATTGGTATCTGTCCTAACTCAGAAGACAGAATTTATGACTCTTGGAAGATAAAAATCAGGACCTGTTATACAGGTATTTCTGGCTCTTCTCTCCCCTCTCCCTCTCCCTTTGCGCTCTCTCTCTCTCTCTCTCTCTCTCTCTCTCTCTCTCTCTCTCATCCCCTCTCTCTGGTCATTCTCTTTATAATCACACACATAAACAAAAGGTAGACAAATTCACAGAACATGAACATTTGCCATGAACACCTTCCTCCACTGCTGTGCAAAATTTGAAAAATAGTAGAATCTCTTATCTACAACCTCTACTCTCAACCAGCTGTTGAAATTGTATATGACAACAAAACTGGCTTGTGGATGGACAGAATGGCATGGGGAAGAGGTAGACATATCACTTCAAAGCTACCAGCTAGCTTGGATACAGGGCAGATCATGGTGTGGCCTCTTCTGAGCACTTGAAGTAAAATCAGGATTTTCCCAGCAGCTGACACAAGCTAGGTGACCAGGGGCACCACATCCAACCTGAGGAACAGTTCTGAGGAAGTCCTGTGTCTCTAATATGAAAAATATGAATATTTTTAAATAAGGACTTTCACAGCTCAGTTTATACAGATAGGCTCCCTACCACCCAGCACCCTCCATTCATAGCTGAGAAGCCAATGTTGGGGGGAGAAAGTGGGATTCTCCTTTTTCAAAAAGAAGGAGGAGGAGGAAGAGGAGGAGGAAAAGAAAGAAGAAGAAGGAGGAGGAGGAAGGGGAGGAGGAGGAGGAGGGGAGGAAGGGGAGAAGGAGGAGGAAGAGGAAAAAAGAAGAAGAAGAGGAAGAGGAAGAAGTAGAAGAAGACAAAGAAGAGGAGGAGGATGGAGAAGGAGGAGGAGAAGGAGGAGGAAGAGGAAGAAAGACGAAGAAGAAGAAGAGGAAGAAGAGGAAGAAGAAGAAGAAGGAGAAGGAGGAGGAGGAGGGGAAGGAGGAGGAGAAGGGGAAAGGGAAGGGGAGGAGGAAGAGGAGGAAGAGAAAAAAGAAAAGGAAGAGGAAGAGAAGTAGAAGAAGAAGAGGAGGAGGAGGGGGAAGAAGGAGAGGAAGAAGAGGAGGAGGAGGAGGAAGAAGGTTGAAAGAGGGAAGATGAGAAGATGCCCTTCTTCCTGGACCCCCATGACTTTCCTGTTCCAAATTCCCATTGCTCTTAAGTTACATAAGACACTCCAGCAGCCTTGTAGAAAATCATCCTTTGTTTTGCTAATGTTGGCTTGAATGAAGGTCTAATACTTGTAACAAAAAAGTCTAAATAATTCTCTTAGGTACCATCACACCCATTCTTCAATGATGAAATTGAAAGGTAATGAGATTAAGTAACTTGCCCAAGGTCAAATGGTTTTTCTCTCTAGATTGCCTGACACTGAAGCCAGGTTCTTTCTGCTGAGTTGAGGAGGTCTCAGGAGGTCAAGGTGTCTCTAAGCTGCAGGCTGCTGAGTGATCAGGCTATCATGCCCTATGCATCTCTCTTTACTTTCTGTGAGAAGTCATCTAAGAACAGAATCTAATCCTTCATTTATTTATTATTCTTATGCTCCCTTGTGATTCATTTGTCTTACCATTTTTCTGGACAGGACTAGAGCCCAGCTATCAGCTACAGTCCTGAAATCTCTAGAGAGGAATCTGAGAACAAGAGCATTTGCATATCTCCTCTCAGGTCCAAGGCCAGGGTTCCTGCTGTTTATCCCAGTATTATTTGATTGCGTACTTAGAGATTAAAAAACAAGTGGCTAACTTCAGGCCTGCCAGTCTGCCAAACTCTATCTTCCTTCCCATCTTGTCTTACACACAGGAATTTCTGAAATGGGGAAGTGTGCCCCACCATTGAACAGAATTTATGCATTTGAGTTTTCTATGTTCTTATGAAAAATGTAAGAAAGATAGAAATGATATATCCTCCCAGATTGTACCATCCTAACATTACCTTGGGCTGGGATTTAGCTCAGTTGGTAGAGAGCTGCTCTGCAGTCTCTGAGGCCCTGGGTTTGATTCCCAGCAATGCAAAAATGGGAAAAGGATGTGGCAATCCATTCCCAAGGCAATTCTGAAACAATCAGCCATTGAAAACCCCATGAAGCTCGCTATGATTTGGACAGGACTTGATGGCACCTAACAACATTACCTTGCTAGGACTTTGGCACATTTTTCCCATTTTTTTCCTATGCATCTATTTCATACAAAGTTATTATCAAAGTATCTATCTAATTTTGTAACTTAAAAAAAAAACACCTTAACACTCTATCATAAGCATTTTCCACGTTTCTTCATGCTCTTTACAACCATAAATTTAAGGGTAGTAAATTTTAGGAATATAGTATAATTGTTGTTGTTGTTCTACAGCTGTAGCCCTGTGGCATCTGATCCCATCAGATCTCGGAAGCTAAACAGGGTCAGGCCTGGTTAGTACCTGGATGGGAGACTGCCTGGGAACACCAGAAGCTGTAGGCTTGGGAAAAGGACCTGGCAACCCCCTCCCAAAAATCAATCTGCCATTGAAAACCCTATGAACAGCAGAGAAGCACTGATAATAGTGTTTCCCCTGTCGTACAGAGTCGCTATGAGTCGGATACCGACTCGACGGCACCTAACAACAATAACAACAAATTTTAGGAATATAGTATAATTAGGATGGAGATTTGCACGGGGTTCTTTACTACCCTGCATCTAGCCTTTTCATTTCTTCGAAAGTCAATGTGGTTATGATTAGGAGCTGAGTCAAGTATTCCCTGTCCCTACTCCTTGGAACCAGGACACAGGTGTAGGATATAAGTTCAGCCATGCGATGCTTTAAGCCTTGTGAGAGAAAAGCAAAGGTGCAGAATGATAGGAAACCATTCACTGCACAGAGGTGGCCGCTTGGGGTGTGAGACAGCCCTGGAGCTCACAGGGTGCCATAACTACATATTCCTGGCATGACCCGGCTTTCTTCGCCATGCTCCATCTTTCTTGGTCCCTGCCATTTCCAATCCAAGTCTTCCCTCCTCCCCATGAATTCAGAACCCTCTGATACCTTTGCAGTAATTTCCTTTCTGCTGACAATAGCCAAAAAAACTGCCATTCTTCATTATTCCCTCACTATTGAACATTTGCGTTCATTCATTCTATTCAGCCCACAATTATTTATTAAACCTCTATCTTCTTGCCTATGCTGCTCTAAGAACTAGAAATACTGCAGTAAGAATCAGTTTTTTAAAAAATGAGGACTCACACAGAGCTTACTCTCTAGTAGAATTCTAATGCATAGATATTGGAAGACAAAGTTGCTTCTAAACGTTCCTGTTATTGTTAGATTGAGCAAAATTTAGAATGATGTAAATAGTTGAGGAGAGTAGAGGTTGACAAGGTTCCAAACGATTGAACCATATGTTAATTCTAGTAGAGTTGAAAGCCTGACCCTCTCCTCTACTCCCTTTAAGCTGTATGTGCCTCTCACTGAGTTATAGCTGGATGAGGGCAAGCACATAATGGATCCTTATTGTTGTTTTTGTTGTTAGGTGCTGTCGAGTTGACTCCAACTCATAGCAACCCTATGTACAGCAGATGGAAACACTTCCCGATTCTTTGCCAAGCACACGATCTTATTTATATTTTAGCCCGTTATTGAAGACACTGTGTCAATCCATCTGGTGCAGGGTTTTCCTTTTTGTTGTTGTTGTTAAGCTGCCACTCTCCCAAACATGATGTCTTTCTCCAGGGATTGGTTCCTCCTGACTACGTGTCTGAAATACGTAAGACGAAGTCTGGCCATCCTTGCTTCCAAGGAACACTCTGGTTGCACTTCTTCTAGGATCCTTCTTAGTGAGTGAAAATTAAGAAAGAGGGGACAGGGAGTGTCTCCAGACCCTCGCCCAGAGCTGTCTACAGTTCTTGAAACTATATAAGCATTCACATCAACACAAAATCAATCCATAGCCAATTCTTTTTTTTTTTTTTTTTTTCAGTACTGGGGGTTGTACCCAGGGCCTCATACTTGCATGCTTTGCAAGTGCTGTACCACTGAGCTGCACCCCCAGGCCTCTTTTTTTTTTTTTTTTTTTTTTTTGAGACAGCGTCTCACTAAATTACACAGAGTGCCCCTGGTCTTGAATTTGCAATCCACCTGCCTCCACCTCCCAAGCCGCTGGGATTACAGGCTCCATAGCCAATTCTTAATGAGGAAAGTATTGCCTTGGAGAGAGAAGGACTATGTCCAGAATAGATTCAATCATTCAATCATTCATCCAAGATCTAATCATTACTCTCAAGCTATTAATCCCTTCAGTTCAGAGTAAATGTCAACATGAGTTTTTTTTGTTTTGTTTTCTTTGTTTTTGTTTTTGTTTTTCATAAAAAAATTTTTATTGGAAATTTTTAATGTACACTTTAATGTGATTAATTCTGACATGTTTTTCATTGTGACGTTCCCATATATGCATTTTGATGTACATTATTCATATAGGTGCCCTCTTACCCTCTTGTATGCTTCCCCCCACCCACCCTCCCCATCTAAGTCTTCTCTATCATTTACTTGGTAATATTTTTCTATATGTCCTTGGGTTCCAATCAATATGAGTTTTGTGGGCTATTGTCCTCCTAACATTAAGGTGCAAGTTCTTTATAAATCCTGGACACATCATTTGTCACATGTATGTACTGCAAATTGTTCTCTAAGGTTGTGGCTTGCCTCTTCAGTTTCTTAACTGTACCTTTTAAAGAACAAAGTTTTACATTTTGATGAAGTTCAACACATTAGTTTTGTGAATACTTTTTTCATCAGTTTCAGAAATTTTAGCTTCTTTCAAGACCATGAAGATTCTCTCCTGTTTCTTTCTAAATGTTTATAGTGCTAGTATTTACATTATGTCTAAGATTGACTTTGAGTTCATTTTCTTAATATAATATAATATTCAGGATGAAGCTCACTTTCTACATGTGGATGTCTCATTCTGGCATCACATCTTATTATTGATTTGTAACTTAATAAATTTTGTCTGGAAATAAAACACTATATAATTTGTACTCTTGAATTTTGGTGAGGCTTACCTTTATTTCAGCAGATAGTTTTTAATCATGTGCTTGAAATTAGTACGGATTCTCCAGTTGTTGGCTACCATGTTCTTTACATGTCCATAGGTCACATTCATTGATTATGTTATTTAAATTTTATATATTGTTACTGATTTTTCATAGACTTATTGGATCAGCTACTGAGATAGATGTGATAAAACGCTTTCAATATGATTGTGGTTCTATTTTTGCTTTATACATTTTGATTACATTTTATTGGATGCATATAAATTTAGAGTTTTTATATCTTTATGGTGAATTGAATTCTTCTAGAATTATGAAATGTCCTCTTTACCTATACTAATTTTTTGTCATGAAATCAGCATCTTTTAACCTTTATGTAGTGACACCAAATTTCTCTTGGTTAGAATTTTCATAGTATATCTTTTTTCACCATTTTACTCTAATCTCCCTCATATTGTTATGTTTTTGATATGTCTCTTGTAGCCAACATATGCATGGATCTTCTTTTTTCCAGTTTAATCTTTTGTATCTTTTAATTGGAGCATCCAGTCCATTTACATTTGAGGTAAATACTGATAAATCTAGGCAGCTGGATAGATTTTCTAGAGCTGCCACAGACAGGATGACTTAAACCATAGATTTGTCCCCCCACCACCGGTTCTAGACTAGAAGTCTGAGATCAAGGAGTTGGAAGGGTTACTCCTGAGCATCTCTCCCTGGCTTAGAGATGGCCATCGTCTTCCTCTGTCTTCACATGATTTCTTTTCAAGACTCTGTGTCCTAAAATCATCTTCTCACAGAGAGACAAGTCCTATTGGATTAGGGCCCACCCTAATGATCACAGTTAGCCTTGATTACTTTTTTAAAGTCTCAAAAACTGGCTACATTCTTAGATATTGGAAGGTAGAACTTGAGCATACGAATTTTAGGGGACACAATTCAGCCCATAATAGTAGTAAATATGCCATCAGCTATAGAAATACCATCTGCTACATGCTTTCTATATGTTCTACATATTCTTTTCTTACCTTGTTTTGGATTGATTTGCTTTGTTAGTCCATATTTTCTCTCTTAGTATGAAATTGTATACACAGTAATCAATCTTTAGTGTTACCTGCAAATTACAACAAAGATCCTTGACTTATCAAAGATAGTATTAATTGATGTCTTTATCCTCTTTCTGGACAATACAAAGACCTTAGAACAAGTCAACTCCATTTACCCCCATTCCCACTTACATTTTTGTTGGTCTATATTTTAATTCTAAACAGTCAGCCTCACGATGCATTATTATTTTTGCAATATTAATTTGTTGTTGTTGTTGTTAGGTGCCATCGAGTCGGTATCCGACTCATAGCAACCCTCCTAGGGTTTTCAATGGCTGACTGTTTCAGGATTGCCTTGGGAGTGGATTGCCAGGCCCTTCTCCCATTTTTGCAGTGCTGGGAATTGAACTCGGGACCTCAGAGACTGCAATGCAGCGCTCTACCCACAGAGCTAAATCCCAGCCCCAATATTAATTTAAGCAATATTAATTTAAACATGCTGGGATTTAGCTCAGTTGGTAGAGCACTGCTCTGCAGTCTCTGAGGTCCCAGTTTCGATTCCCAGCACCACAAAAATGGGAGAAGGACGTGGCAATCCACTCCCAAGGCAATTAGCCATTGAAAACCCTATGAGGGTTGCCATGAGTCAGACGTGACTTGACAGCACTTAACCAACAACCAATCAATTTAAATGTATTCACATATTCCTCTGGGGGAAAAAAAAATCACGGCTCTACTTTTTTTTATGCTATATTTGTACAACATATATAAACAGGTATGTTTACTCTCTAGTGAGGTGGATGGGGTAAGACCAAAATCCCAAATTCTTTCTAGAGTCCTAAGAAAGGAAACTACAGAAGTCATATGAGACTTTTGTATCAATGCATTTTGTTGTTGTTGTTGTTAGGTGCCGTCGAGTCGGTATCCAACTCATAGCGACCCTCATAGGGTTTTCAATGGCTGACTATTTCGGGATTGCCTTGGGAGTGGATTGCCAGGCCCTTCTCCCATTTTTGCAGTGCTGGGAATTGAACTCGGGACCTCAGAGACTGCAGCGCAGCGCTCTACCAACTGAGCTAAATCCCAGCCCCTCAATGCATTTGGAAAGAGGTAAATTACTAGACATTCCATAAAAACACAAGTTCTGCCACACAAGATGATATTGGTTAATTTATGGGGTATTTCTTTTGTTGGTGGACAAAGAAATGAGGGAAACATCTAAGGAGGGAAGGAGATTCTATAGCTGAGAAGAGGGGATACATGGAGACGTCCCAAAACCCAAGAGGGATAGCTGCGGAACCAAATAGCAAGTCTCAGCTGGAACTTAGAAGAGGGTAGGCATTTTTCCTTTCTTTCTTTCTTTCTTTCTTTTTTTTTTAGGCAAGTGCTGCATCCAAGCCTCCTTTTAAAAATAAAAATTATTTTGAGACAAGGTCTTGCTAAGTTACACAGGCTACCTGTGACCTCAAACTCTTGATCTTCCTGCCTCTGTTTCCTGAGTAACTGAGAGTATAGGCGTGGACCACAGCACCCACCTAGAAGTTTGTAGACATTTATCATTTACAAGCTTATGCTCCTGGATTAAAGGAGCCCAGAAAATCAGAGCAGAGATCTAAAAATCACACTGATAACAACACACCAATTGTCCTCCATATTTATGAATTTTCTGATGAAAAAATTCAGCTTCTTGTTGTTCTTGTTAGGTGCTGTGGAGTTGAGTCTGACTCATAGCAACCCTATGTGCAGCAGATCAAAACACTTCCCGATTTTGTGCCAGGAACATGATCTTATTTTTCAGTTTAGAGCACTCTAAATATTATCAGCCCCTAATCACAGGCTTGTGAAATCTATCTAGAGTTTTGCAACTTGTGAATATTCAACTCCAATTAATGTGAATGAGCTGCATGTCTCAGGTGAAAATGTCTTTTCCTTTGTCAACTCTAAACCTTGTGTCTTATTAGTGACACGATTCCAGGGGTAATGTGGACAGGTACAGCCTAACCCTGTCTTCCCACAAGAATCATTTGGGAACATTTTATAAGAGGCCCTGCTTCAAGTCTCAAATATTAAACTGAGGGTGTTGGGTTTGCTAAATGCACACATGCAAAACCACAGTGGAGCCATAATTTCTATGATGAAAGGAACAATGGCAAACTTACATTTCAGGCTTGAGCTGCCTTCAGGCCTTAAGGTCAGTTAAATAAAAGTCTTTGCCTCTCTTGCATTTTTTCCATCTTCACACATAAGGAGCAAACAAAGGGCCTCCTTGAAGATACATCACATAAGGAAGTTTTCAAAATATCAACCCTATTATCATAGGGTAACATTTATTCTGTTTGCCAGAAGTCAAGTGTTCATTGTACTTAGCTCTCAATGTGCATTATATTATCTCATTCAAACATTGCAACCATCCTACCATACAGATCCTCCTATAATCCTTGTTTGAAAAATGGACAAGGATGAGTGGCTCACCCAAGGTCAACTGTGGAGGAAGTGCTAGAGTTGAGAATCAAACATGGCTTCTTACTCCAAAGCTTATGTCCTTAACCACCATCTGATGCTAGTACACACTAAAATGAGCCTGCCACCAATATCATCTCAATAATTGAATTAATTTCCACTAGTTTATCTCATCTCACGACAAACTCACATAGGGTGGGCCATGAGGATAAGCCATATTTTCAAAGCCATGATCCAGCCCAGTTCTCCAATGAGTTTCTTTATCCTCCTTCTTCCTCAAACTCAGGATCTCCCACCTCTGATGACTTCTTTGTCAAAGACTGAGGCAATCTAAATAGAGAAGGATAAATATGAGGAAAAGCTGTTAGAAGAATGATAGCTTTGTTGGGGAGATATTGGGAAGAAGTAATGGGTAGATGGGTCCAGAGCATGGGTCCTAAAATCTGGCAGCAAAACCTTGGTCCTTGTGTTCGGTATATACAAAAATTTGTACCCAATAGACACAGAGATTATAGTAGAGAATATAGATAAGGTTTATGAAAGATAGTACACCTTTAAGGAATAATTACAGGGAAAACTGGGGCACCTGGAGAAGCTTAGATGAACTTGGAAAGGCAAGAAAAAACCTATTTCCAGGGTAAACCCACATAAGGATGTTTCTATTCCCCAGAGGAAGGTAAGAAGCCAAAGAAGAGGAGAGTTAAGTAGGCTTTTAGAAGGAAAGGTGCCCCAGGGAGACAGAGAAGATGGAGGGCCCGAGAGAAGGGAGAGGCATGCACGTGGTTACTGGAGAGAGAAGAGAAAAGCAGACAGGAAGAGAAAGTAGTGGAAAAAGAGAAAATAGGCACAAGTTCCCTGTAGTTTTATTCAAACTAGGACATGCCCAGTGTGACATCAGCCCTGGGCACCCAACTCTGGGCACCTAATGTGAACTGCACCTAGGGTATTTGTTTTATAAATGGTTCAAGGGTTTGGGTAAGGTGTGGGACCCATTTGAAAATGTCCCTCCAATGTCCTCAAGGACACATGTGGCTTCTTCATCAAGGCAGAAGTGCAGGAGCGCTTTTCAATCCCCTTTTCCTCCATATTGCCTGCTAATGCCTAAGCTAGCCACCCAGCCACCCATTAGAACACATACCGGGGAGAAAAAGAGTCACAACATATGGATTTACACAAACCTCAGGGAAACTCATGTGATGCATTACATTTTCTAACAAAGTGATATATTTCAACTATTGATTTTCTGGGCCCTTCCTCATTTTTAACAGCAAAGCTAATTTATGCTTATTGGTTTGTGGAGGGAGAGAGGGGTGTATATAAAGAAGGAAGCAGAGAAATAAATAATGTTTTCCTGGCTCTAATGTTTTAAAAGGCTATGATGTTAGAGTCCTGAATAGAACTCTCAGTTTAGACGAAAATATTTCTTGGAAAACGTCTTGAAAAAAAATAAGCCTGTGTAGGAGTCATACAAACAGGAACACAGAAGTCTGTAGTGTCATGCTTAGTTCAATGAGGGAGGATTAAATTGTGTGGCAGATATCTCATACAATGTCCATAAAACAGGATTACTTTCCTAGAATTTAAATATAATCTTAGTGCAGAAGAAAACTTCAAAGCAGCTGAGGTTAGATTTCTCCACCCTGGTGATGGGCTTGAAAACAGAAATGAGACTGAATTCCAAAAAAATATATTAAAATTTGTTTTTCTTGTACATTCAAGCTTCTGGGTTGAGAATCACCCCTGTGATAATACCTACAATTGAATGCAGATGAGCACAGCTTCAACGGCAAAGTTCTGTCCAAAAGGAACTCTTAGGAAAGGGAAGGAAAGCAGGAAGGAAGGAAGAAAGGAAGGAGAGAAATAAAGAAATAAAGAAAAAAAGAAAGAAAGAGAGAGAAAGAAGAAAGAAAGAAAGAAAGAGAGAGAGAGAGAGAGAGAGAGAAAGGAAGGAAGGAAGAAAAGAAGGAAGGAAGGAGGAAAGGAAGCAAGGAAAGAAAGAAAGAAAGAAAGAAAGAAAGAAAGAAAGAAAGAAAGGAAAGGAAAGGAAAGAGGAAGGAAGGAAGAAAAGAAGGAGGGAAGGGAGAAGAAAGAAAGAAAGAAAGAGAGAGAGAGAGAGAGAGAGAAGAGAAAGATAGTTACAGGTCACAAATTTGGTAGATTTCTGGACAGCCAAACAGGCAAGCCATGCTCCACTGCCAAGTCAGCTTAGATGAAAGGATGATTTGTCTCTTTATGGACATCCCAGAACAGGGACATCAACAATTTCGAAAGACTTCTTGAAAAAAGAGCCAAAATGTTACATAAAGTTCAAGACCAGTTTATGGCCAGAACCCTAGGCCTAATAGGAAACACTGTCCAAATGTGTTAGGAACCTTGTTTCCTTGAAAAGGGAAGCAACGCTCCTGTGGCCTGGACGCTGGATACTTTGGCTTTTCTCTTTGAGAGGAATTAGACATGCGCTCCCCCTCTCCTAGCCAACAAATGAAGAGGGCGAGAGATGCATGGATGTGTCTGTGCCACATCTGGTCCTTTCTAACTCCTTCATGTCCTGTTTCTCCACCCTGAGTTTGCATGCACCTTCATGCATGCCAGAACTCAAGTGGAGCCTTGGAGACAAGGCTGGGAAGAAGGGCAGAAGATGTGCATCCTGCATTAATAACCAGCTCTTACCCTTTCTTTGGAAAGCACGGTGCAAGGATTAGCAAAAATGGCCACACCTGGGAGCTTGTTGGAAACACTGGATCTCAGGGTCCCAACCCAGATCTACTTAACAGGAATCTCCACTGTCACACAAGCTCCCCAAGTGATGCAGTAAGTTCCTGGAACTATAAGTTCCTGGAACTCTAGGGAGCCAGCCCCAGGCTTCTGAAATAAATGAAGCCTCCTCACATCAAGAGTTCCTGCAATTGTAGGACTGGCCAGGAGGAGAGAGCAGGGTCCAGAGCCCGAGCTCAATCAGAGTTTGTTGAATTATCCATATTCAGTTCCATTGGGTAAAATGTTTTTGAGAGCTTTAGTGATTATCTCTGGAGCCTTCACCCATGTGCTATCTGGGCCTTCGTTTTCTAATCTGTACAAGGGTGATCAAAAGGTACTGTGAATGTTTAAATGTGTTTAAAATTTTTATTACAGTATAGCCGGGCGCAGTGGCGCACGCCTGTAATCCCAGCAGCTTGGGAGGCGGAGGCAGGAGGATCACAAGTTCAAGACCAGAGGCAGTCTGTGTAATTTAGCGAGACCCTGTCTCAAAAAGTAAAAAAATGGACTGGGGATGTGGCTCAGTGGACCAGCACTTGCAAAGCATGCAAGCGTGAAGCCCTGGGTTCAACTCCCAGTACCGCAAAAAAAAAAAAAAAAGAAAAAAATTATCACAGTAAAACACACACTGCCATTAATCCCCCTCATAATACTCCCTTCCCCACCCTTGGCTTCCAACACCCTTATCCCATAGCTCTTGCCACCTTCTGAAGCGGTCGTAGAAGGCCTCTTTTGTGGCTTTAGTTGCTCTGTGGCTGCTGCCTCTGTGTCCTGAGTCAATTCAGAGCGTGTACCTTCTGTGGTCACTTTGACTTTGGGGAAGAACCAGAAGTCACAAGGTGCCAGATCTGGTGAATAAGGTGGATGAGGACACACCGTAATGTTTTTATTTGAAAGAAGTCACCTTACCAGAAGCCACATGTGACACAGAGCATTGTCATGATGGAGGATGAAACTAAAGACACTCACAAAAGAGGACTCGCAGAACCACTTCAAAAAGTGGCAAGAACTGTGGGACAAACGTGTTTAAAGCCAGGGGAAATATTTAGGGGGCATTGAGGCAATGTGCCTTTTACCATAATAATTTTTTTTATCTAAACATGCACTATATGTTTTGATTGCACCTCATAAAATGGGGCTGATGATGATGATAGTGACATTTAGTCCCCAGCATGGTTGTGAGGATTAGATGAAACAAAATACATAAAACCTTTAGAATAATAAATTATGCTTTCAATTTATTTTTCTTGGCCTATCAGGTTAGTTGCCTCTAAACTATTATTACTATGACTAATTCTCTTAATAATATTATAAATATATAATACAGACTTATGTTGCTAGAATCATAAAATTTATTTCTGGCCCAAAGTTTATTGTATAGATGAAACATAAAAAAAAAAAAAAAAAAAAAAAAAAAAAAAAAAAAAAAAAAAAAAAAAAAAAAAAAAAAAAAAAAAAACTAAGTGAAAAAAAAACCCAAAACTTTAGAATAGTGGCCAGTGTGATAAATCCTCAATGCATGTTAATGAACTTGCATTTTTTAGAGGAAATGGCCTTCCTGCGTTGGATGTCTGACAAAGATGCTGAAACCTTCTTGGAAATTCCTTCCATGGTCTTTCTTCTCTGCAGCAGAAAACACCAGAATGATTTTAACCACTTCTGACAGGCCCATGTCACATGGTGGGCTGTGCAGCCAGTTCTGGGGAGGAATGCCGTAAGTCACTGTTTCCTCAAACCTTATCCATTCCAGGAGCATCTTCATTCTTTTTCAAGCCATATCCATACACAATGCTTATATATTTTTCTTATTTAAATCAACTTACAATGAAGTTTCTTTTTTAAAGTCACATGCTAAATCAATAAATAATACCTATGAAATCAGCAGTTTAACCCATTGGTTATATTTCTTTCTATTTTATATTAGAGCAAAACCCTAACTATGGAAGTAAATACCAATATGTCCACACGTGCACAAAAATGTTACTAGAACTCCAGGAAGTCCCTTGGTTCCTACGTTGGCATTTTATTATCTCTCATCAGCAGCTGTAACTTTTTCCACATAAAATCTCTCTGCCCAAGGGATTTGAGCAAAAATTTGCCTCCAGTCCATTGTCCTCAGCAGAGGACCAGAGTTACCAAGTGACTTGGTAGCATAACCAGTGCAGGGCAGAAAGAAAATCGATCCTGACTTTTCCATTATTCAGATGGCAGGTGTATGCTTATTCACCCCAAGAGCATAGGGACAACAGCTATGCCTGTGTCCCTCTTCTTACCCTCCCTGCTTGGTCACTTCTGTCTTGTTGTTTGGAGTCCTCTTCATTTTACATCTTACATGACTATTGAATCTATATAAAGAGCTAGAAGTAATCATTCCTCCATGTCGTGGTTTTTATTTTGCAATTTTCTCATGTCAGGGGTGCCAATTTTTCCCTATTTAATATGATGTTGGGTATAAGTGTTTCATATATGGCCTTTACGATGTTAAGATATATTCCTTCTGTATCTTATTTCTTCAGGACATTTGTCATGAAGGGATGTTGAACTTTGTCTAAAGATTTTTCAACATCAATTGAGATGATCATGTAATTTCTGTCTGGAAGTCTCTTGATATGTTGAATTATGTTAATTGATTTGCATATGTTGAATCAGCCTTGCATCTGTGGAATGAAGCCCACCTGATTGTGGTGTATGATCTTTTTTATGTGTTGCTGTATTCGGATTTTAAGAATTTTATTGAGTATTTTTGTATCAAAAATCAGGGAAATTGGTTTATAGTTTTCCACGGTGTCCATACCTGGTTTTGGTATCAGGGTGACACTAACTTCATATAATGAATTTGGAAGTATACTTTCCCATTCTCTTTTATGGAATAATTTGAGGAGGATAGGTATCAATTCTTCTTTAAAGGTTTGATAGAATTCAGCTGTGAATCCATTAGTATCTGGGCTTTTCTTTATTGGAGGTTCTTTATTACTGCCTCAATTTTATTGCTTTTTATAGGTCTGTTTAATTTGTTTATATCTTCAGGATTTAATCTTCATAGGTCATAAGTGTTAAGGAATTTATCCACTTCTTCAGTATTTTCTTTTTGGGGGAAGAACAATTCTCAAAATAGTCTTTGATGATCTCCTGTATTTCATTAGTATCTGTTGTTATGACCTCCTTTTCATCTCTAATTTTATTAATTTGAACCTGACTCTCCTTTTTTGGTGAGTTTGGCTAAGGGAGTGTTAATTTTGTTTATAATGTCAAAGAACAAACTTTCATTAATTTTGTGTTGTCCTTTTAATCTCTATTTTATTACTCTCTCCCTTAATTATTTCTTTTTGCATGCTAGTTTGGGCGTTTGCTTATTGCTCTCTTTCTGGTGCCATAAAGTGTATCAAGTTATTTAATTGGACCTTCCCTATCCTTTTAATGTAGACACTCATGGCTATGAGCTTCCCTCATAGAACTGCCTTTGCTGTATCT
Organism: Pedetes capensis; assembly: GCA_007922755.1. Taxonomy (NCBI): domain Eukaryota; kingdom Metazoa; phylum Chordata; class Mammalia; order Rodentia; family Pedetidae; genus Pedetes; species Pedetes capensis. Next base: position 151,542 of record VMDO01001531.1, on the reverse strand, counting down.
CTTGGATTTTCATAGGTTCTGTTTTCATTTTCATTTGAATGAAGGAAATTTATAATTTCCTTTCTGATTTCTTCAATGCCCTATTGATCATTCAGAGGTGTGTTGTTTAATCTCCATATATTTGTAACATTTTTGTAATTTTCCTTGCTTTTCATTCCTAGTTTTATTCAGATGTGATCTGATCAAGTATAGGGAATGATTTCAATTATTTTTGTATTTGTTGAGGCAACTTTTGTGAGCTAAAATGTGACTTATTTTAGAAAAAGTTCCATGCAGTGCTGAGAAGAATGTGTATTCCTCCTCTGTTTGATGCACTATTCTGCACATATCTGTTAACTCTACTTGTCTATGGTGTTGTTTAGGTCCACCATTTCTTCATTGATTTCTTGCTTTAATGACCTATCTATCTAAAAGTGTAGGGTATTGAGGTCTCCCATAATTATTATGTCAGGACCTATGTTCTCCTTTATTGCCAGTAACATTTGTTTAATGAAGTTAGGTACTCTGGTGTTTGGTTTGGTACATAGATATTGACTAACATTATGTCCTCTTGGTTGATTGTTCCATTTATTAATATGCAGTGATTTTCTTTGTCCCTTCTGATTAATTTGGGTTTGAAGTCAAGTTTGCCAGAAATTAGAATAGTTACCCCTGCTTTGGTTTCCATGTGCTTGGAAATTTGTTTTCCAACCTTTTATTTTCAGTCTATTTCCGTCCTTGTGGCTGAGCTGAGTCTCTTGAATTTCATATATCAAAGGTTTCTCCTTTTTAATCCAGTTGGCCAACCAGTGCCTTTTAAATGATGAGTTGAAACAACTCATATATATATACATATATATATATATATATATATATATATATATATATATATATATGCCTGCAGCTATAGCCCTGTAGCATCCGATCCCATCAGATCTCAGAAGCTAAGCAGGGTCAGGCCTGGTTAGTACCTGGATGGGAGACCGCCTGGGAACACCAGAAGCTGTAGGCTTGGGAGAAGGACCTGGCAACCCCCTCCCAAAAAATCAATCTGCCATTGAAAACCCTATGAACAGCAGAGAAGCACTGACAATAGCGTTTCCCCTGTTGTACAAAGGGTCGCTATGAGTCGGATACCGACTCAACAGCACCTAACAACAACAACAACAACCATGTATATATATATATGACAGGCTGTAATTTAGCTCAGTGGGTAGAGTGCTGCACTGCAGTCTCTGAGGCCCCGAGTTCAATTCCAGCACCGCAAAAATGGGAGAAGGGCCTGGCAATCCACTCCCAAGGCAATCCCGAAGCACTCAGCCATTGAAAACCCTAGGAGGGTCGCTATGAGTCAGATACCGACTCGACGGCACCTAACAACAACAACAACAATATATATATGACAGTTACCTCAACATAGCTCTTTCCTTGGGAAGCTCTCTCAGTCTGGTTCCTAAGGCCTGGATTTTGCTTTCCATTCTCTCCTTTCTCACCTTGAGGATTTTTTTTTTCACCACTTGATCTTTGTCATGAAACTTGTAGTTCAATGTTATGATGTCTTCATTGTGCATATCCTAGCCTGGACTTGTTACTACCCAGGAGTCTGAATCCAAATGATTTTGGTGTCCTTTGTAACACTGATTCATATGTAGTTGGTCTGAGCAAATGCTAAGCTAGAAACTGGTGAATACTGTCTACATACAGTGGTCTGAAGCTTTGAGTGATGTAAAAGCTACAGTTGAATAAAGCACTGCTCAAACAAAAAAAATAATAAATGATGAATTGAGACCATTTATAGTTAGGGTAATTATTGAGAGGAGTTTGGTCTTCTGCATGGTTTTGTTGGTTGTATCTCGATTGGGTTTAGATGTTACTTGTTCTTCACATTGCCCCATTTTTATGCTAGGGTTCTTCTGGTTGCCTCTGTGGTTGTTAATTTCTTCCCTTAGATTTGGGAAGTTTTCAGCTATTATTTCATTGAACAGATTTTCTATGCCCCTAGTTTTAGATTCAGCTCCTTCTTATACCCCGTGTATTTGTAGGTTTTGTCTCTTCACTTTGAATATTTTGTCATATTGCTTCATCCTTTTGTCTTTCTTGGTATCTGAATAAGTAAACTCCTCAACTTTTTCTTATATCTCTGATGTTCTGTTTTCTGCTTCATCCAATCTGGATACATTAGATTCTACTGTAACTTTTATTTGATCAACTGTGTTAATTCCGGGATTTCTGTTTGGTTCTTTTTCAGGATCTCTATTTCTTTACTGAATTTTTCTTCTAAGTTAGATACTTTTTTGTCCAATGTTTCAATTACATTTATCTGCTTGGTTGTGCTATCTTTGAGGTCTTTTAACATTCTTATAGGGGGACTTTTAAATTCTTTTTCTGGCATTTCTAGCATTTGTGTATCTTTAAGTTCAGTTATTGAAGGGTTGTGGTCATTAGGGGTATCTTCTCCATCTTGCTTTTTCATATTTTCTATGGTTCTGGGTTGAGTTTTTAGCATTCCTTAGTCTGGATATTTCTGTCTTATGTAATTGGGGTTATCCTTGGTTTAATGTCTTCTTTTGAGATCTTGCTGCCTAGTATCACTCAGAGTATAGAAGGCATTCTGCTGCTAAAGTAACACTTTCATCTGAACTCACATTTATAATTATGGTTAACCTTGTTTGAGGCCAGGTACCCTTTAAGAATTTACCTGTGGGATGTTGTTAGTGATAGTGATGAATAGGTTTTGGGAGTAAATATTGAGTATAGTATAGGTATTGATGGCAGAAAGATGAAGGTCTGATAGACAGGTGGGTAAAAAGTAGGGGCAAGAGCAGAATTATATAAGAATAAGGAAGAACAACAAGCAAGGGGTAGTACTGGAGTGTGGCTGAGAAAAGAGTAGACAAAATTATAAATCTATTTGTTCTTTGCTGTTGACTGCTGTCAAGTCGTGTTTGACTCATAGTGACCCTCATAGGGTTTTCAATGGCTGATTGTTTCGGGATTGACTTGGGAGTGAATTGCCATGTCCTTCTCCCATTTTTGTAGTTTTAGGAATCAAACTTAGAACCTCAGAGACTGCAGAGCGGCATTCCACCAACTGAGCTAAATCCCAGTCCACTTGTTCCTTATATGTAATATATTTATATATGTAATATATATTTCTTGCATGTTTACACACACACACACACACACACACACCCTGGGGAGTACAGCACTTTCAAGGATGGGAGATATCTTATTTTTGATTTGACAAATAAATTTGGGAAGGATTGACAGGATTACTATTGATTGATTAGGGTAGCTTAGAAAGAATAATGGTTAAAAATTATGACTAGTGAGAAGGATGAAGAAAATAATAAAGTCTAAAGAAGGAGAGGAAAAGTAATGAAGAGAAAAGCAGAAGAGCGAGCAAAAAAGAGAGAATAAAAAACAAAGCAGCCCAGAAATAAAACAATAAAAACTATGAAATAAAAAACCAGAAGCAAACAAATATACGAGAGAGAGAGAAAGAAAGAGAAGAAAGAAAGAAAGAAAGAAAGAAAGAAAGAAAGAAAGAAAGAAGAAAGAAAGAAAGAAAGAAAGAAAGAAAGAAAGAAGGAAAGAGCGAGCCAAAACAGACCAACCAGTTTGATTGGTTCAGTCTAAGTGTCAGTCACCCGGTTCCTGGTAAGTCCCGCCTGCCTTCCCGCTGTTGCTGACCAGCATGCAGTCCTCACTCCCTGCTGCAGTTCCAGTCAGTTCTTAGAGCAGGTGTGTGGGTATGCCTTTCAGTCCGTCCACAGACCCATGACACAATCCTCATCTGGTCCCGATGTCCCATAGATGGTCACAATTCCCCATCTGCTCAGCCCCTGGGACCCCAAGACCTGTGCCACCAGAAACCACAACATGAGGAGCTGTATGCTGCCCAACCATGCCTGCAGTTCTCTCTCCCTAGGGCCGTGACAATCAAACTGCCTGAGTCTGTTGTCAGTGGTGCCTAAGCGCACCCACACTGGGGGTGGGCAATCTTGGAAGTCCATATGTCTGGGGAGCCCAGCTGTGACTCAGTCCTCTGGGTGGGTTAGGAGCCCACTCAGGTGTTTATCTTTTCATTTGCAAATTAGTCTGGCCTCCAGGTGATGGATCCCATACGCTTCACTTTCCTAAACCCGCTGAGCCTCCACTCCGCTGTGCACGCAAGTCTGTCTGCCCAGCACAGCCACAGTCAATTCACCAGGCTCTCTCATTCCAGCCCCACGGTACAGAGCCAGAGCTGGGGGCAGGCCACCTGGGAAAAAAATTTTTTTTAGATTCACTGAATATTTTATTGAGCACCCAAAATATCACAAGAATAAAATTGCCTCTGACATGTCTACATAAATGAAGAAGATAACAGAACTGTTATATTAAAATATCTGTAGATATTTTTATCCAACTTTTAAATATTCTTACTTGTAAAGTACTTAATTGTTTAACTGTCTATATATTTAGAAGTCAAGTCTTCTCTGGCCATTTATGTACAGAACCCAACTGTACTCTCCAGGAATAAGTTTTGTTAGCTCAGTTCCAGCTATTTGACAAATCTGAAAATACAAGTATATTTCTCTGAGGAACGTCTGAGATAAGATTTTATTCAACTTTGGATGTATTTACCTAAACATGCTTCTTTTTCTTTTAAAATATCTACCCCAAGTGACTGAGATCCTTGGAAGGAAAGCTACTGGCACTATGAATGCACTCTTCAGTCTAACATGGCCTTTATTGATGTAACATGATCTATAAACAAGAAGCCCTGGGGAAGAAGCCCACGGGTTCATTTAGTACTTCTCTCAAAGGTACCTTTGAGATGCACAATCTCCAACTGATACTTTGTTTTACTTAATAGTGAAAAAACTATTAGGGGAGAACCAGAAAAAGGGCAATGATAGGGAATTTTTAAAATTCAGTTTCATTAATGTTTCAATAACATACTGGGCGTGGTGGCTCATGCCTGTAAACCCAGCAACTGGGGAGGCAGAGATAGGAGGATAGCAGGTTCTAGGCCAGAGGCAGCCTGCATAATTTAGCAAGACCCTGTCTTAAGAAAAATTAGAAATGGGATAGGGGTGCAGCCCAGTGGTAGAGAACTGGCAAAGCATGTGTGAGGCTCTGGATTCAATCCCCCAAGTGCCACAAAGAAAAAAGAAAAAAGATAAGTTTCAGGGACCTAACTACTTACTATGGGAGAAGGATGTGGCAATCCATTCCCAAGGGAATCCCAAAACAATCAGCCATTGAAAAGCCTATGAAGGTCTATGAGTCAGAGGTGACTTGATGGCACCTAACAACAACAACTAGTGCTTAACTAAACAGAACTCTTGAGTATTTCCTTTGCCCCAGGATGCTGTGAAGGAGTGACCAGCTCACTGACTCTGTGAGCCCAGGATGCCTGGGAATCTCTGCCCTGGACTCATCTCCAGGATTATCTGCCTTTGTCCTGGTCCTCACCTTCCCTTGCAGAACATTCTATTTTGTTGCAATTACTTGAGTAACAAAGTGTTTAGGGCTACTTGTTTCTGATATAGACAACACACACACACACACACACACACACACACGCGCGCGCGCGCGTCTCCTTCCATACACATGGGAGCTTCCTCATTTGTAACTAGTGTAAGTGAGATGCAAAAAGACTGAAAGAGGAAACGTGGGGAATGGACCCAAAAAAGTGTCAAAGGACCCACATGAAGGGGAATGATACAACATCTCTGCACTGGTCACACACACACACACCCCACACACACCCGGGGCCCTTGGAGCTCCATATGGAAAGAAGAGCCCAAGAAGGCTGGTGTGAAACTCTGGACCCAAGGGAAGCTTCTCCATTGCAAAGGACAATTTGTAACCCAAAGTTTAGACAAAGCGCTGTCCAGACTCCCACCCTTGCCTGTGGCACTGATGCCTCAGTGAGCACAGCTTTTTTAGACAATAGGAACCAAGCAGACAGGGGGAGCCAGAGTAGCAGATCAAGAGGAGAACAATCCCATGGTGGCTGCAGGGGATGGAAACCCTAAATGCCTGGGAGATGGTGTGGATGGGGGTGAGTCCCTGCCACTCACAGGATGGGAACAGCTTGGATCCACTGTAACCTGTACAAAGATAAAGACCAGGTGAGGCATCTTTATCACTTTAGTCCTAGGTCAGCGCTGGCCACATAGTCAATGCTCATTTGTTTGTTTTTGTCTGTGTGTTTCTTTTTTTATTCCTAACTCTGCTAAAAAAGCACATGTATGTCCAGCCTACCAAATGCAACATATCCAAAACCAAACACATGGACTTCTCTGTTTTAGAATGTCCTTTAACTCTTTGTTTTGTAGTTGTTGCTGTTGTTGTTGTTGTGTTGGTGGTGGTGGTGTGCTATGTTGTGTTATTGAGATGGAGTCCCCCTATATTTCCCAAGCTGGTCTCAAACTCCTGGGATCCAATAATCTTTCCACCTCAGCCTCCCAAGTACAGGGACTATAGGCACAAGCCACCACTCCCAGCTCCCGCGTGTCTTCGATACTATGTATCTAATATTCCACTACAGTTTCTCTCTCTAGCATTTGTCTTGAATACTGACTTATGCAGATCTTCACTTCCTCCATTCCAGCCTATCCTAAACACTGCTTTCTAAAATCCAGTTGCTCTCTCCTCTACTCGGGAAATTTCCCTAGCTTCCTGTTGACTACCCAATAAAGACCAAGCTCCTTAGTAAAGCTTGTGAAGTCTCCATGTTCTGGCCCCATAAAACTCCAGTTTCTTCCACATCCCTCACTGTACACTGAACCCGAATACCACCGTTTTTGCACCCCTGTATTTCTATTTGTGTGCCATGCCATTTCTTCCCTCTCATGCTAGGTTATAAGTGCCTTGGACCCTAGGGTTGGAATATATTTTTATAGTCATCTGTGCCCTCTGCCTTGTTTGGGAAGACACTTCATGAGGACATCGATGACAGTTACACTGCAGGAATTTCTCTGCCTTCCTCCAGGACTCCAGCCAGAGGAACAGGAGGGGACTTATCTGAATCAGGAGTTCAGCAAAAGGATCTGAGTTAGCTCAGCTCAGCACCCACTGCCTTCCCTGTTGGAAAAAACAGCCACTTGTAGGAAATGTGTATTTTCAAGGTTTTCGCTCTTGTTCTTGGCTACCCCAAAGGCTTACTGGGGCAGGATCACTCCTGCAATGGAGGCCTCCTGTTTGGGTGAGGGATGCCAGCTTGACCCAAAGGACTATAAATAAGTCTGCCGTTTAAGCCTAAGCCATGCCCTATAATATAGAGCTTTATGAATAACAAGGGAAATATTTTTTATCTATATCTGTTTGATTCTTATGTCTATTTCTCAGTTCTTTCCAGAGAAGGCAGGCTCGAGGGGTGTTGGATTTTTATGCCATCTCAAAAACCTAACATCTCATATATACTATGTATACTCTGAATGTGTTTTGATTTGTTGTTGTTAGGTGCCGTCGAGTCGGTATCGGACTTATAGCGACCCTACATTCAACAGGCGAAACACTATTGTCAGTGCTTCTTTGCTGTTCATAGGGTTTTCAATGGCAGATTGATTTTTGGGAGTGGGTTGCCAGGTCCTTCTCCCAAGCCTACAGCACCTGGTGTTCCCAGGCAGTCTCCCACCCAAGTACTAACCAGGCCTGACCCTGCTTAGCTTCCAAGATCCGACGGGATCAGATGTCACAGGTTTATGGCTGCAGGCTGTGTTTTGATTTAGCTGACTTGAAATCAACTATCCCAGAGACTGATTTTCCATTTGCTCATCCTGAGTAAGACTGAGCAAACAAAGCCTCAGTTCATAAATAGAATAATAGTAACATGGCATCTTTCAACCAAGGAAAGGAAAACATGGGGTTTGAGAAACAGCATTTGTTATTTCACAAACAGCAGGAGGCTGAGAAAAAAACTGAAAATACATTTTCCACATCAATTTGTTTTTTTCCATCTGCAAACTCTTCATCTCTCAAGGAAAGGTATAGGTTCGTTTCTGACTTTCTTTCCCTTGGATCATCAGATTTAATTTCTCTGGAGTTTTGTTTTTGCTTTAGGGTTTTTGTTGCTATCATTGTTACTACTCTAAACTTACAAAATTTTCTCTACTCTTCATGTTCCAAATCTGTGCTCAATTTAGCCCACCTATTCTTTTCCTCTGGCTGGGCTTTAGCTTAGTTGGTAGAGCACTGCTCTGCACTCTCTGAGGACCGGGGTTCAGGCCCCAGCACCACAAAAGTGGGAGAAGGACATGGCAATCCACTCCCAAAGCAATTCTGAAACAATCAGCCACTGAAGACCCTATGAGGGTCACCATGAGTCGGACCCAACTCAACGGCACCTAACAACAACAACAACATTCTTTTCCTCTGCCTCTACTCTGGACTTTGGTTTTTCAGTAAACTCCATAGATGACTTGATCTCCTATTTCTCTGAGAGCCATTTGGGGATTTTATATTTCTTTTGTCACCATCTCAAAACATCTGGCAACTTTCCTCATCCTTTCCTTCAGCTTCTTCCTCTGAAAAGTGGACCTTTGCCTCCTGCCCTCCATAGCTCCTCAGAGACACATGTTTCTCCGTGCTTTTTACATTCTTTCCAGCTCTTTTCTCCACTGACCCCTTGCCATCTTCCTTTCCATACAGTCAGCTTTCCTCACGTGGAAGAACCTCTCATTTTTCACTCCACTTGAGGTCCACCTCTAGCTACTCTCTGTCCTTCGCTGCCAAAAGCCTGAAAACATTGTTAGCCACATTCTGCCTGTACCTCCACATCACTGGATTCTCCATCGCTCCACAACCAGCTGCTTTTCAGCCAACCACTACACTGAAAGAACTGCTCGCAGAGGTCACCCTCTCCATTGCTACACTCTTCTGTCTTTGTTCAGCCCTCATTGTTCTCAACGTCTTTGCTGCCTTGAACACTACTGACTCCTCTCTGCTCCTTAGCCTCATGTTCTCCTTCCTCTCAAAACCGTGATCCAGTCCTGGGGCTTGATGACCTGTGTCAATCACATATGTCTGCCATTCTCTTCTTCACCTCAGAGATGAGAATGGTCTGACATCACAGAATTGCCAAGGTAATGTCGCAACTTCCCACCTACTCCAGTGACAACAGGTCTCAATGTAAATAAGCAAATACTGGTTATGTTTCTATTGTTGTTTGTTGTTAGGTGCCATTGATTCGAGTCTGACTTATAAGTAACCCCATGGACAACAGAATGAAACACTCCCCGACACTGTCTGGTGCCCAGCACCATGTCAGTGCTTCTCTGCTATTCATAGGATTTTCTGTGGTGGATAGTTTCAAGAGTGGATCACCAGGTCCTTCTCCCTAGCACCTGGTATTCCCAGGCAGTCTCCAATCCAAAGACGAACCAGACCAACCCTGCTTACCCCCTAAGATCAGGCAGGACCAGATGCCAGGGTGCTATGGCTGCAGACATATTTCTATTACTTACAGCCAAATTCATCAAAACATTCTTCTAAAACTCCCTTCCTCATTCACATTTGCAAAATATATTGGGGTGTCCATGCTGACCTCACTGAAATCCATGTTTCCAAATCTCCCCAGGCACGAGACGTTTCCACCTGGATTTCCTATCATCAGCTTAAGACAGCATGTGCAGCTGCAAACCCGCCAGCTTTCCCCTACAGTCAGCAAGCCTGTGTCATCTGCATGAAGATGAAAGACTCCTTTGAGATTTGTTAGAAGACTGTGAATTCCAAGAGCTTCAAGGTGGGCAACATAGTGCAAACAAGTAAAACAGATTTTAAGATTCATGTCTTAGTATGGCTTAGCTCTGCCTGGGCAGGCAAGGAATTTCACAGTGGGATGTAAGTATAAAGTGACATGGATGAGACACAGTGCAGGCAGCAAGAAGTGGTCAAAGATAAAGCCAAAGTGAGAGCAGCCATCAGCCCACGAGACATGCCTTCCTATAGAGTTCGCTCTTTACAATGTAAATAAGAGAAAACTTGTGGCTGAAAAGCCACATGATCAGACTTACATTTTCCAAAATTAGCTTTACCAATATCATGAAAGGTGGATCAGCAGGTGCAGGACTGTGAGCTGGTGGCTCTGTGGCACAGCACTTGCCTACCATGCATTAGGCCTTGAGTTCAATCCCCAGCACCGCAATAATAATTAATAACAACAACAACAACAACAACAACAACAATAAATTAAAAACTAATGACAAAAAACAAGACTGAGATGAGTACAAACAATATAAAAACCCTCTAGTCAGAAAATAAAAAGTCATGGATGAAGATTCTGACAGTGGTAATGAAGGGTTGAGAGGAGGGTACATTTTAAAAACTAGGAGGGAATTCACAAGACTATGGGACACATTGAATATGGAAAGTGAAGTCAAGAGAAGAGAACAAATGAGAGCCTTGGGTTGAACAAGAAGTTAATGGCATAATTGTACAGGAGGATAAAATTACTGTGGGTCAACATAATGGTATTTTCTCAGCTTCCTCTTTTATTGTTGTTGTTAGGTGCTTCCGAGTCAAGTTTGACTCATAGCAACCCGAAATACACCAGAGAGAAACATGTCTGAGACTGACCTATCCCCAGCACTGTGTCAGTGCTTCTCTGCTATGCATAGCTTTTTCAATGGCAGATTGTTTCCGGATTGTTTTGGAAGTCAGTTGCCAGGTCCTTCCATTTTTGGGGTGCTAAAGATCAAACCCTGGGCCTCAGAGAGCACAGAGCGATGCTCTACCAACTGAGCTAAACCTCAGCCAATGATGTAAGTAGGAATGTCATCTGAGACTTCTAAGAAGACTACTTAAACTTGTGGCACTTAAATGGGAGGTACCCTCAACTATTCCCCTCTTCCATTTATCATCTGCTACAATCAAGGATCTGACAACCAGAGCTCCAACAGCCATTTTGGCCATGAGGTGAGTTTGAAGATGGAAGCCACCCAGCAGGATGACAGAGCAGGAAGACAGAAGGATCCTGGGTTCCTGATTACCATGAAGCCCAAAGGAGTCCCTCTTATTAATGAGGTTACGTTAGCGCCATGATAGTAGAAGATATCTTCCCAGAAAATTTCTATAGAATGAGAGAAGTAGAGCAAGCACAGGCTTCTAGAGCACCTCAATGCAAATGGCAGAGGGAGGCAAATAGCCAATGGGATTGGGACAGAAGAGGCAGAAAGTTGAAAGAATGTGCCACACTTGGAGATGTGCCACTCTGATTCCTAGCTGCAAGGACAGTGAGGCAAGAAAGGACTCAGTAACCAGTTGCAGAGAGTATAATTGGTGGATATCTTCCAGGTGTTTGCTCTATTGTGGTCCACCTCAGCTTTAAGGCCATAATAACTGAGTCCTGGCAGTGGTAGCTATGACGGCACCTAACAACAAGAAGCCATGATCACTTCTGATGGCAACCCTTCCAATGATTAAACAAGGCACAGTACAAAGTTCCCACCCAGCACAGCCCCATTAGCCTCAGGGAGATTATCAGATCTGCATCCCAGTCAAACGGCTCCCTCTGCCCAGTAAGACTTTTGCACACCTAATTCTTTTGGCATCTGCTTGCCTGGAAACTCAGCTGACACAGAGGACATTAAGTGGCTGCACAAGGTAACATGCAGTACATGATTTTGTTAAATAAACATTAAATCATTTCATCTCAAAGTGAATAGTAGAAGGTTAGTGAATTTCTTCAACTAACCAAAACTATCTAATACAGATATTCTTACGCAGTGCAATTCATTTTACACTTAGTGTGCTTAATTCTCTCTGTTTCTTTTTAACTCAGTTACCCCAAAATAAAACCATATTCTATCTCAGTCCTTCCAAAATATCATCCATTGCTAGTGTCTCACTTTCTTCCGAAGTTTATTCTTGCAATATATTACATAGGGAAAGTAAATAAAGATGAATTAATGATATCACAAGTAAAGGAAATCATGCAAGCCATTTGTATGTATCACGATGGACTACTATCCAGATTGAGCTATATTATAGTATAAACCACAATCATCCAACACATCCAATTCCACGTGATAAAGGCTCCATGTAATAACATGAACTTACAAGGCAGTTATTAAACATATTCTCAGAATATAATGGCCCAAAGTATTGTCACTAGAATTATTTGAAAAGTTATTGTTCTGAGAACCCAACCATTTATTTCACAAAGGTTCATTTTCTTTCTTCTTTTCTGTCAATCATCATTTAGCTCAAATGAATCTCCCAAGAAAAGCACATATACCCGCAAACCTGTTGGCATTTCCTTCTTAAGAAGAAAACCACAGAGCAGATAAAAATTTGCTTTCCTCAATTCCAGAAAGTCACTGTTATTGATATACTATTGTGACTCCTTATGTTCTCTTTCAGGAGGCAGCATCCATAGACTGACTCTGACCTGTCCCCTGTTTTTGTAAATAAAGTTTTATTGGAACACAGACAGTCCAATTAGTTAATGTACTGTCTATGGCTGTCTTCATACTACAATGGCAGAAATGAGTCATCAGAACAGAAACCATCTGGCCTACAAAGCTGAAAATATTTACTATTTCTTTTAAAAGAAAGGATTTGCCAACTTCTGTTCTAGTTTTAAAAATCATTGTAAGGCCCTACATTTTAGGTCTCTATTCATTCACCTCACTGACATTTTAACATGTCAACATCACTATTGATAAGCCTGAAATCAGACAATGCCTTTTAAAGACCATAAAGCATGCCCTCTTTTTCCTTTGATCAATAAGGCATTTATTATTTTTATTAATTTTCTTAAAAAATTACCTCCAACCTACATGACACTTAGAATAGAGTCAAACACTTGATACTCAGCCATGTTTTATGCTAGAGTTTTAAACTTTAACCTTTAGAACAACAACAACAAAAGAGGTCAGTCTCCCAGAGACAGGAAGTAAAACACACATCCAGCTTGAAGAGAAATAAAAAGGTAATTATGCCCTAACACCCATGTTTTCCTTTTTCGTAATTGCTTCTCTAAATAAAAGAAAGAAGATGACAGCTTTTTAAAATGACTTTCATCCTCAGATCTTTTGATGTCATGAAGCTTCCTATTTTTAAAAGAGCAACATCTTCTAAGAATTCATTGCTGAATCATAGCCCAAGAAGAGGTCTACACTAAGAGAAAGCAATGCAGGGAGATTCCAGACTTGATCTGTTGCCCTAGGCAATGAGTGTCACCCACTGCATGAGTTTGCTCTATTCAGAAACCCCCAAATGTTAAGCATGGGTGACTACCAGCTTCCTAATGTCCTGCTTTCAACTGGGGGCTTCTTGTACTTGCCATAGAGCACAAATGAACACGGGACTCTGTGTGATGATTTTGTTCTTCCCCTGTGAGCTTCTTGACTTCCTCCTATTGTTTCTAAGGAGAGGCCACATTTAAAAAATAGCATGAAGAGAATTAAGATCATTAACTAAAATTTTATAAATGTGTTTTTAATGAGTTGAGATGATATCATTGTACTTGTCCCAGTTATAATGGATAATTTTATGGTTCTTGACTTAGCAGAATCAAATTCACTTAATACAACCAATTAATCGATTTAATATAAGAAATATCATACCATTATATATATCTGAACTTGCCCTTCCAGGAGCAGTCTTTCAATTATCCAGCCAGCTAATAGAACACGGTTGGGCTGAACTATGTGGGGAGTAGAGAAGCAAATGGGAGGTACCAGGAGCAGAGAGGATCATTGGACATGTCAGTGGGTGGGACTGGGGAGGGATGAAATGGGAAGAAGAGAGCAAGCGCCGTGGGTGGAGTTTGTGAGAGAGGAGAGGGAGAGAAGGAATAAGGCGACCACAAAACAGACTTTGCAAAGAAAGAGACATGCATTAAGGATGTTTAGAAATCAACACTAATTACTGTATATGTCAAAAATGTAATTCTTGCTTCTCTCCCCACCCTACTGAGAAGTTATGGAGAGAAGACCTATGTTCATTTTCAAAGCCCTTGGGACGCATGTCTATTTATTTTAGCTGTACTGATCTTCCGAGCCTGAACTTTGAGCTGTAACAAGATATTTATTTGTGTTACATTTGCTGAACATTTGTCTCACCCACTTACTGTGAATTCACATCATGATTTAGGAATTGCTAGCCTACAGTTAAAATATTTTAAGATATGATTTTCTAGAGACCCAAAAAGTCCCAGTTTCCCACCTTCTGAAAACAGCTGTGCAGTCAAAATAGCAAAACCTGAAACAGGGGCACACCACGGTTATCATTCCGCCTGGCATCCAAAGCTCACATAACACATGCAAGGGTGCTGCTCAGAAGACTTCCGTGGTCTACAAGCAGTACCACGTGAGGTCTGTGGATTTCTTCTAGTTCTAAAATAGCAATACGGAACTGGGCTATGTGATGCATGCTTGAAACCCCAGTGGCTTAGGAAGCTGAGGCAGGAGGATCCCAAGTTCAAGGCCAGGGGCAGCCTGTGCAACCTAGCAACACCCTGCCTCAAAATAAATATTAAAAAGGGGGCTGGGAGTGCAGTTCAGTGGTAGAGCACTTGCCTAGCATGCACAAGGCCCTGGGTTCAATGCCTGTATTACTAAATAAATAAACAAATGCAGTTAATTGAAGTCAGGATTGCCATTACATGTATTCTTCACCTTTATCCTGCATCTCCTCTGAAAAGAAATAGGGCAAATGTTTTGACTGCTGACTTTTATTAACCTGCTTCACCTTAACACCAAAACCCAACTCTATCCCCGCTGTCTCTTTAAGAAACAAAAATAATGATAAATGTTTGAGATGTTGGCATTGTTATTAAGTACTGTTGAATCGAGTTTGGCTCCTAGTGACCCTCATAGGGTTTTCAATGGCTGATTGTTTTGGGCTTGCTTCAGGAGTGGATTGCCACGTCCATCTCCCATCTTTAACACAGGTGCTCAGAAAGTGTGGAGCAGCACTCTACCAACTGAGCTAAACCCCAGCCCATTTGAGAAGCTAGAGTTGTTTAATCTGATCTAAACATGATGCAACATGTACATGGATGGAAACATCGCACCGCACCCCATAGACAGGTATGATTTTTATGTTTTTATATGACAATTAAAATTAATTTAATTTAAGTTATAAAAGAAACTAAACTAGCCCAAGATATGAGGCCATAAGGTAAATCAAGTGTTTAAGGAAATGCTTCAAGCATACAGAAAAATATAGAGAATAATATGACTAACATCCACATATTACAACCCAAGTTTGTCAAATTTTAATATTTAGTAATATATTTCAGGGATTTTTTTCTAAGAAATAAATCATGGGAGATGATATCAAAGTCTTATGTATAATTTTCAACAATCCTTTTTCCTCACTTCAATCCCACCGATAATTCCAATGCTGAATTTGGTACTTGCTGGGGACTGAATGCATTCTCAAATTTCAGATGTTGAAACCAAAATCTCCAAGGAAAAGTATTTGGATATGGGAGCTTCAGGAGGAACAGGCACAAGGAAAGGAATACCTAAGTGTGAGGCACATCCTTAGGTAGACAAGGTAGAACCCTCATGATTGTGATTAGTTCCCTTCTAAGAGGATGAAGACACCAAAGCTCTCTCTTCCTACCAAGTGAGGGTACAAGGAGATGATGTCCATCTGCAAACTGGGAAGACAGTCTTCTCTAGAGACTATATCTGCTGGGACCTTAATCTTGAACTTTCCAGATTCTTGTCTGTGAAAACTTCCTGTTGTTTAAGCCACCCAGTCAATGGTGTATTTGTTATAGGTATCCAAACTTATTGAGACAGTGCTCATCACTCTGATGTTGTTTGTGTGTGTGTGTGTGTGTGTGTGTGTGTGTGTGTGTGTGTGTGTGTTTGGTTTTGTGGTATTGGTGAGTTGAACCTAGGGCCTTGTGTATGCTAGGCCAGCGCTCTACCACTGAGCTGCACTTTCAGCCACCCCCCCCTTTTTTATTGTAAATTTTTAATGTACAATTAATGTGTTTCATTCTGACATGCATTTCATTGTACAATGCACAGATAAATCCCCCTTACCCTCTTGTGCACTTCCTCTCTCCCATTCCCCACCACCACCAAAGGCCTCTCTTCCACTAGCATGTCTTTTTGTGGGAATATTTTTCTGGATATCCTTGGATCCCAATTATGTTTAAGGTTGAAACTTTTTCTGTAGTGATCTATCTTTCTACATTGTCAGTAATATTGCATGAATTTTCTAGCCCACTTATTACCATTCTTTGGTATTATTGGTATTATTATAATTATTTCCCAAACTATTAAAGTTTCTCAGCAACCTTTTTTTATCTTTCATTTTGAAACAAAGTCTTACAAAGTTGCACAGGCTGCCTCTGGCTTCAAATTTGTGATCTTCCTGACTCTGCCTCCTGAGTCACTGGGATTACAGGGATATGTACTGTGCCTGGCTCTCATGCATGTTTTTAATTTTACTACATATATATTTATATACTAATATCAATAATTATTTTTCCAGTTTTGAAACTTGTGTAAATACTATCACACTGCTAGACATAAATACACCTGCAGCCGTAGCACTGTGGCATCCAATCCTGTCAGATCTCGGAAGCTAAGCAGGGTCAGCCTAGTTAGTGCTTGGATGGGAGACCTCCTGGGAACACCAGGTGCTGTAGGCTTGGGAGAAGGACCTGGAAACCCACTCCCAAAAATCAATCCAACATTGAAAACCCTATGAACAGCAGAGAAACACTAACAATAGTGTTTCGCCTGTTGTATGTAGGGTTGCTATGAGTTGGCTACTGACTCAATGGCACCTAACAGTAACAACAGATATATATACACACACACATCATAAACAAGTATTTATATCCTTGTACAGCTTAAGGATATATCTATGTAAACAGATATATAGTTATCCTTCCTTCATCTTAACTGCTGTTTCTCATAGCGTGATTACACCAAAATTTATTAACTTATTCTCCTGTGGATGAAAATTTGCTATTTTGGAATTATAAGCCAGACTAGAGGGAAAACTCTTTTGGATGGAAGTATTGCACCCTTTGCTTTTTTATTTTGTTTTGTCTTTGCCATATAGTTAATCGAACAATATGACCAATTGAATTGATTCATTTTTTTTAATGTACAGATCTGCCCATTTTAAACAAGTATAGATTTCTCTGACGACCCCCACAAGGCTACAGAACATCCAAAACAACTCCCTCATGCTGCTCCTTAGCAGTCACACCTTTGCCACTGCCCCCATTGCCTGGCAACCAGTGATCTATTCTCTGTTGCCACAGTCTTTCCATTTCTGGGATATCTTAAAAGTGTAATCATACACTATGGACACTTCAGAGCCTCCATTCTATCATTCAGCCTAACGCCTGTGAGACGCTGTGCTATTCTGTGTATCAACATGTTGTCTTTGTTATTGCAAAGTCGTACTCCATTATATGATGTACAATAGTTTAACCATTTGCCCCTTGAAGGATGTTTACATTATTCTCTATTTTTAGCAATTACTAATAGATCTTCTATAAAACCTTCCTAGACAGGTTTTGTGTGCACATAAGTTCTTGATTCATTTGAGTGAAGACCTAGCAGAGGATTACTGTGTCATATAGTAAGTGTATTTTTACCTTTCCAAATGTTTGGAGGTTTACCAGTCTCTTTCCGCCACTGATTTCTAGTCTAATTCTATTATAGGCAGAGAACATAATTTGTATGGTGTTAATTTTGTTTGTTTTTGTTTTGTTTTGTTTCTTTGAGACAATATCTCGCTACATAGTCCAAGCTGTCCTCAAACTTGCAATCTTCCCATTATAAGCATGAGCCTCCACACCGAGTTACAGCTTATTGTAACATGTTTATTGTACATTGCTTATTTTAAATATTGAATGCTTGTTTTATAATCCAGGATATAATCCAGCTTGGTAAATGTCATCTACACTTGAAAATAATGTGTATTATGCTGTTATCAACTGGACTGTTCTATAAATGTTAATTAGATCTAGTTGGCCAGTAGTGTTGTTCAGTTCATCTACATCATTCCTGATTCTCTATTTGCTCTATTAATTGCAGAGAAAAGAACATTGATGTCCCCAGCTATAATTACTGAATTTGTCCACTTGCCCTTTCAGTTTTATTTGTTTTATTTCATTTAGGTTCAAGTTCTGTTGTTAAAGAAAGGCACATTTAGGATTATTGTGTTTTCTTGGTGAACTCTCCCTTTTAACATTATATAATGCCTCTTTTTCAAATCCCTGGTATTTTCCTTGCTCTAATATTTCCTTTGTTTGATGATAATATAATCATCCCAGATTTCCTTTGATTAGTGTTTGCCTGATATTCTATATACATATATATACATGTGTGTGTATATATACATATATATGTATGTGTATGTGTGTGTACATATATATATATATATATGTATATATATATATATATATATATATATATATATATATATATATATAAAAAACAATATATACATGTTGTTGTTAGGTGCCATCAAGTCAATATGCAACTCATAGAGACTCTACATATAACAGGCAAAACACTATTATCAGTGCTTCTCTGCTATTCATAGGGTTTTCAGCGGCAGATTGAGTTTTGAGAATGGGTTGCCAGGTCCTTCTCCCAAGCCTACAGTATCTGGGGTTTCCAGGCGGTCTCCCACCCAAGTACTAACCAGGCCCGACCCTACTTAGCTTCCAAGATCTGATGAGATTGGACACCACAGGGCTATGGCTGCAGGCATATATATACATAGTATGACATATATGTGTGTGTATATATACATATATTATATGTACATATACATCAGGTTTCTTATAGACAGCACAATTTTTATTGGTAATTTTTAATGTACAAGTCAATGGGCCTCATTATGACATTCCCTTATGCATTTCATTATATACTGTACATTGCTTCCCCCTTACCCTCTCATGACCCTCCTTCCCCACCCCCCCATCAATGGTCTCCTTTCTTCTTGCACATCTTTTTGTGAGAATATTTACCTATACGTGTGCACCTCAATTTTGATATAAGTCCAAACTTTTTTCTATAGTGATCTACCTTTTTGTGCTGTCTCCTACACATCTGACAGAGCATTAATTTTCAGAGTTTACAAAGATTTCAAGAAAGCAACTCCCAAGACTACAAATAATCCAATACACAAGTGGGCAAAGGAACTGAATAGACAGTTCTCAAATGAAGAAGTTCGAAAGGCAACTTAATGTTTCTCTATCTATTTGTGTTGCTGTAATGCTGAAACCTATGCCACTGGCATTTCAGATACCAGCAGGGCCATCCATGGTGAACAGGTTTCAGCTGAGCTTCCAGACTAAAACAGACTAGGGAGAAGGACCTGGCAGCCCACTCCCAGAAACAATTAGCTGTTGAAAACCCTATGAATAACAGAGAAGCACTGACAATATAGTGCCAGAAAATGAGGCCCCCAGGCTGAAAGTCATTCAAAAGACAACTGGGGGAGAGTTGCTTCCTCAAAGTAGAGTTGACCTTAATGACAGGAATAAAATAAAGCCCCTAGGACCTCTATTTGCACATGTGGCACTAGTCAAAATGAGAAAAAATGTAGTGACTGCAACAATGGACTCAAACATAAAGAGACTGTGTGCATGGCACAGTGTCAGTGTTGCATTCTGCTGTAGTTAGGGTTGCTATGAGTCAGATACAACTCGATGGCACCTAACAATAACAATGTTATAGGTATGTTACTTTTCAAAGTTCAATTAAAAGAGCAACATATAGTATGACATTCCCTCAAAAGATGACGTTAATCAAATTAATGCAATAGGCAGGACAGTTGAAGAAAATGTTAGAAGCATGGTAGTCCTTCAAAGAGCATACGCCCATTTTGAAGTGGTATTTGAAGTTTGAGAATGTCGTTGAAGTACAATGACAATGGAGGCATGGGCGTGCAACAGAACTGCTAACACCCCTAACAATTGCCTGCATTTGTGATAAATTGGAGACCCACAGTACAGTGTGTGATGTGTACAATAGATTGGCACAGCAACAAGACTTCCTTCTGCTGTGGTAACCATTCTGAGCACCTCATTGTAACTGCAGAAGTCAAACATGACTTCTCTTCATCTTTTGTTATTGGTATATTGAGTATAACAATTTTAATACAGTTTTTTTTTTCTTTCTTAAAATGTGTATATATTTTTGGCACCTTCTGTACACACACACACACACACACACACACACACACACATGAACTCTGTAAGACAATGTTATAATTTTTGCTTTCAATGATTAGACACATTTTTTAAAGAACTTGAGGAAAGAAAAAAGTAAACTATCACATTTCCCCAGATATTTACCATTTCTCTTGCTCTTCCTTCACTCCTGATGTTCTGGGTTTCCTTCTGGTAGCATTTGCCTTCCATCTGAAAGCTTCCTTTAGCATTTAACTGGTGATAGATTCTCTTGGCTTTTCTTTCACGTAAGAATATCCTTATTTCATCTTCATTGATGAAAGAAATTAATGCTGGAAGGGTACTTTGAAATTGTCTGGCTCAAAGTACTCATTTGCATGTGAGGAAAGTGAAGCCCAGAGACATTAAGTCACTTGCCTTGTGTTATCATGACAGTTAATGACTGAGCCAGGACCACAGGCGAAGCTCCCTCACTCCCAGGCCCGTGCTCTTTCTCTGTCTACATAATGTCCCAAGGTACTATCTCGATTATTTGGTTTATACTGGAAATCCGTTTGTGTGAAAAGTTTGATTCTTATGTGCTTAGTGAAAAGGATATATGAAATCATCATTTTTTAGGACTGAAAGGGACCTTAGAGATCACTGACTTCAGTGTTTATGTTGCTGATGAGAAAATGAGACCCAGGGAAGGTAATTCACTTCCTCAAAGGAAATTTATTAATAAGTAGAGCCATAACTTTTTATAGCAAGATCACATTCCGTACCCACCACTTCTAAAGAACAGGCAGTGCAATTGTTTGCTCATTTACCTTCCCCAGGGAGGGAGTCTTGTGCTGGGCTACACACATACTGTCTTTCTAGACCCCTTATGATTACAAGTTGGATGTCAGCACTAGACACTGTACCCTGGCTGGACCATTTGGAATCAAATCTACGACTCTGGTTTTTTTTTTTTTTTTTTTTTTTTTTT
>VMDO01001531.1:0-130362 GCA_007922755.1 Pedetes capensis | reverse complement strand
TGGCTACAACTCTGTTCTCATTAGCACTGTCCTCTTAACCAGTGGTTTCCAGACTCCAGCATGTGTCTGATTCTTATAAACTGATAAAAATCAACTTGAAAAATGCACATTCCCAGCCCCACTTCCAAACATGCTGATCTGTTCACTCCAGGGCATGTCCTTGGAATTTACATTTTTGTAAATACACCAGATAATTTTGACCACTAGGTTATGCTTTGAGAAACCTTTAGTCCATGTGGAGGCATTATGTGTTGGTCATGCATAGAAAATTCTGGACTTTCTAACTCAGAATAAGAAAAGTCTGGACTTCATAGTTTAGGATAAGGTGTGGGGTGCAACCCCAGCTCAATCTCAAGGTCTTTTTTTCGGTACTGGGGGATTGAACTCAGGGTCTCATGCATGTTTTTGCAAGCGCTCTACCACTGAGCTGTACCCCCAGCCCTCTTTTCACTTTTTATTTTGAGATAGAGTCTCAGTAAGTTATGCAGGCTGCCTCTGGCCTCAAATTTACAATCTTTCTGCCTCTACCTCCCAAGTCACTGGGATTACAGGTGTATACCACTGTGCCTGGCTAAGCTCAGGAATCTTAAACTCACTTCATTCTGGATCTGCCTTTCATGGTAATCTTAATTGCCTGGCTCTTCTCAAAGGCTGCAGCAACAGCTAGCAGGAACAGGCATACTCCCTTCACATCTGTTGTTGTAAGGCGCCATAGAGCCATGTCTGATCCACGATGACCCTCATACTGTAATAAAAACTGTCAGGGACATAGATGCTTACATGCAGCATTGTTATTGCCCTATAGGTCTCTTACCTACTGCTCCTTTGATGAGTCCTTAGGGATTGCCTTAGGTGCCCTAACTAAATATCATAGTCATTTTTTGGGGGCCAGATTTTATAAACCTAAGTTTTTATTTTTTTGCCTGCAGCTGTAGCCCTGTGGCATCCGATCCCGTCAGATCTCAGAAGCGAAGCAGGGTCAGGCCTGGTTAGTACCAGGATGGGAGACCGCCTGGGAACACCAGGTGCTGTAGGCTTGGGAGACAGACCTGGCAACCCACTCCCAAAAATCAATCCACCATTGAAAACCCTATGAACAACAGAGAAGCACTGACAATATTGTTTGGCCGGTTGTACGCAGGGTCACTGAGTCTGATACAAACTTGACGGCACCTAACAACAACAACAAGTTTTTATTTTAAATAAAAATCTTTTACAAACCACTCCCCAGCAAAATGCATGAGTGCTGAGTGCACATAGACACACCCACAAACACCATTTATTCTGCAGGGATCCGTTAGCTCTCGTCTTTCCGCCTTGCTGTGTAGGAGATCCTGTGAAGGTAGGAAGGGGAAGAGAAAAGATACCAGCCTCGCCTTCACAGGGTGATAAGCTAGTGCAGCAAATCAACCGCACATACAAGCACTAGTATGTTTTAAGCAACGTGTTAACATGTGCAAGATAAAAATAGAGTATAACCTTCAGAGACTGAGGAAGCCTTGGGTTTAAGTGTTGACTCTGTTGTCTTCATGATTTAATCCCTGGAAGTAGAGAGCTTGATATTTAGCCAGATGGAAAGGAAACATGGTGCCCTTCACATTTGCCCCTCGCAACGTGTGCTGTGGCACTGATTCCCTCATCTGCTCCGTGCCCTGCCCCATTCTTTTTCTTAATTGGCTGGGAGGTACAGACAGATCTTGTCTCTTTAGTAATCATGAAAGATGCTTGAAGGCAGGAAATAGCCATGTCAGATATTTCTTCTGTGTCTCCAACAGAGTTCAAAATGATGTGGTTTTATTAAAAGCAATCATTAAGCCCATGCAGTGTTCTAGACCTTGTGTGAGATGCTACGGAGGCAGAGAGAGCCAGTGTCCCTGGCCTGGCTGGGAAAGCATGTCTTAAGCATCTCCCTGGGGCTCTGTGTGTTGCCGAATAGTCCTCTCTCCCTGCTCAAGAGGGGAGCTCCGTCAAGGGGTCAGGCAAGTGTACTATATTAGTTCACAAAGGCTGTTGAGAAAGAGCAGCACGATCTGGGGGGCTTAAACAGCAGAGTGTTACAATTTCACAGTTCTGGAGGTGGTAATAAGTCCAAGATCAAGGTGTCGACCGAGTAGGTCTCTTCTCAGGGCTGTGTGGAAGAACTCTGTTCCCCCCTTTCCTGGCTTCTGGTGTTTGCTGAGGAGCTTTGGTGCTCCTTAACTTACAGTAGCATTGCCCCAGTATGTGTCTTAATCTTCACTGGTACTCTGCAGGTTTGTGTGTCTGTGTGTCCAAATTCCCCTCTTTTATAAGGACAGCAGTCATATTGGGTTAAAAAACCCACTCTACTCTAGTAAGGCTGCATGTTAATTAATTATATCTGTAATGACCCTGTTTCCAAATAAGGTCACATTCTGAGATACTGGAAGTTAAGATTTCAACATATGAATTTGAGACGGGGAAAAATTCAACCCATCAAAACACAAACAGCTAAATCCAACATGGCCAATGCTGTAGCAGAGACGCGTATAAGGAGCTATGGGAACACGTGAAAGCTAATGGCATCCAGCTTAATGAGCACAAGGACAAGCCTCAGAAGGAAAGGGGAGGGGATAATAAATGCTCTCATGGTGGGGAGAGGGGAAAGACAGAGCACTGGATGGAAAGCATGTCTGTGGGAGCATGAGGCACTTGGAGAACTGCAGAAACCATTAGGGAGTAAGGCCTGGAAGTGGACATCTAAAGGAGGGGAGAAGGGGGAGCCGGGTGTGGTGGTGCACGCCTGTCATTCCAGCAGCTTGGGAGGCAGAGGCAGAAGGATCGCAAGTTCGAGAGGAGAGGCAGTCTGTGTAATTTAGTGAGACCCTGTCTCAAAAACTAAAAAAATGGGCTGGGGGTGAGGTGCAGCTGAGTGGTCCAGCACTTGCAAAGCATGCAAGCTCAAGGCCCTGGGTTCAACCCCCAGTACCACACACAACACACACACACACACACACACAAAAAAAAAAAAAAAAAAAAAAAAAAAAAAGAGGAGAAGGGAAGCTGGCTAGGAAGGTAGAAGCCAGACCATGAAGAGCTACCTCACAATGAGTGGCCTAATCCAGAGGCATAAACTATGGAGGCTTTCAGGAGGAGAATATCCTGGAGGTATCTGCATGCTGGAAAGTTCATTCTGGTGAAAGTGTGGGTAAGCACCAAAATGGGCCCTAATTCGAAGCAGAGAGACAAGTTAGGAGCCTTGTTGAAAGTCTAAGAAGAAATTAGGAGGCTCTGGACACATCCAAGAGCAGTAGAGATGGAAAGGGAAGATAGATTTCAACTAGAAGCTTTAAAGAGGATGATGGGTCCCAGCAAGCCATCATTCAGAAGAGCTTGAGACTGATGTGAGAGAATATAGCAGAGGCTGGTGAGGAAGCCAAGGACCAAGACAGGGATGGGCAGAGGAGGAGGGCTTGTTTCTGGGAGGAGGAAAGAGATTTGGGGCAAACCTTGACGATGGCAGTATCTGACTAACCAATCCTACCTGCAGGATTTCCACTCTCCTATCCCAACTTCTGGGAGAAGGACATGGCAATCCACTCCCAAGGCAGTCCTGAAACAATCAGCCATTGAAAACCCTATGAGGGTTGCTATGAGTCAGACATGCCTCAACAGCACCTAACAACAACAATTCCCAACTTCAGCAGGCTGGGGTTTAGCTCAGTTGGTAGAGTGCAGCTCTGCACTCTCTGAGGACCATGGTTCGATCCCCAGCACGACAAAAACAGGAGAAGGACGTGGAAATCCACTCCTGAAGCAATCCTGAAATAATCAACCATTGAAAATCCTGTGAGGGTGGCCATGCGAAGGACCCGACTCAGCAGCACCTAACAACAACATCACAACTTCATTCACACATGCTATCGATCTAACTTCACTATGCACTGTTGCCCTTGACCTTTACAGAGCAGGGAAAATATGTGTAGATAATTTCCAAGAAGTCAGAAATATCATTTCCTAAATTGAGGTGAAACAAAAGAGTCTACTAAGGAAGTGTGACCCTGGGACTTGGGGAGACCTGAAGCTGTAAGACGTGATGTCTTCATGTCCATGTCTTTGCCAGTCCAGAAAAATGCAAACCAGTTTATTATTGCAGACTTTTTTGTCTCCCGGCCATGATGCCTGATTAAACACATCAGAAGCTGCAAAGTTTCTCAGACATTTTACACCAGTTAAAATTTAATTCTAGATAAAAGTGAGAAAGTCCCAGAATCCCTCAGAAGCCTACCATCTTACTCAGGTAAGTGAGCTAAGTGGGAATAGGATCGTCTTGGGGTTTCTCCCTTGGACTGCGTTGGGCATTTGGGCCACAATGTTGTGCTCCCAAAGATGGTCCTTTTCCAGTATCTTCCTTTTCCTTTCTTTTCTACTTTAGCGTCCAACCTAACTTAGTGAACCTCAGGAAAAAAGAAGTAATTCTCATTATACCAAACACATAGTGCATGCTAATTTTCATAAGTTAGGGGCCATTGTGAGTAATTTATATACTTTAATTCAGTTAAGCCTCCTAATCAGCCTAGGGGGGTAGGTTCTATTAGTATCTTCATTTACAAATAAGAGGATAGCAGAGGCCACAAGAAATATTCCACTGAACCACAGGGTAAAGAATTCTAGCATAAATGCCAAGCCTGTCTCAGATTCATGACTCCGGCAAGGGGAGGGAGGTGGTTAAAGAGTAAGATTAACGTTCATGGGAGCTTGGCTGTCTGGGCAGGGAACTCTTGGCAAAGGGTTTTCCTGAACAGCAAAGGTGGGGCTGCCTCCCCAATCAGACTTGCCTCTTACTATACAGACTCCCAGATCATGAAATAGTTCAGAGGGCCCGCCTTGGTCCTGAAGGGAAAGAGGTGGAGAAGTATAAGTGACGTCACAGGATAGCAAGAGAAAGCCTACATGGATCCTCCCATGATTCATTTGGGTGGACTACTTTCACACCAAGTAAAAACTCAAAAGTTCAGAGCAGGGTCAACTGGGGCCTCTCCCGCTTTCAGGGCAAGAACCATTTCCTCTTTTGGATGAAGTCAAACTCCATCCAAACAAGAAATCACCAAGATTCTAGGTAAAAACCAGTGTTTTATTTTTAAAGGTCAAGCTTTTTAATTCATCAAGTGGGTATTTCCTGAGTGCCTAGGCACATAGCACGTGGTTGGTATGAATCCAGGAAGCACCTTGTGTGGAGGGCGTGAAGAGAGAAAAGTCCCCACCCCACCATCCAACACACACACGGACACCTCTGGCAAAACTCACGGAAGAAAGGCTTTTAATAAACTGTAATGTCTTTTTTTTCCCTAGAAAAATCAAAATGCATTTCAGCCCGCTCCCTTGGTTCCCCCAAAACGTGTGGCCTGAGCCCCAAGCAGGGAAAGTGGGAGGCCTCGGGCAAGGGGGGGATGGGCTGCAGAAGTGGGTTACTGACAAGGTGGAAGGGCAACGCCGGCAGAGGGATCGGAGTTGGCTGGCGAGCTGCGCCGGAGGCAGGTGCCAGCTGAGAGTGGGCGGAGGTGCGGGCGCCAGGCCAGGCGGGGGCAGGCCCTGCGTTACCTCTGCCTCCAGGAGTCCCGGCGCACAGACGAGCTCGCCCCGAAGCGGCCCTGCCTCGCCAACTCCCCGCTCCCGCCGTGAGTGCCAGCCGGGAGCACAGGCGTCCCCGGAGAGCGCAGGAGGCGCGGCGGGAGCGGTCCCAGCGCCGCGGAGCCACAGCATCCTTGGGAGAGACGCCCCAGGCGCCGCCGCCGCCGGCCTCTCCAGGGGACGGGCGCAGCCGCCCTCTCGCTGCGCCCGATCTCGCGCTCGCAATCGGGGGCAGCACCCGCACCCCCAGCCCGCCACCTGCCGCCGCCCCGGGGCGGGCGCAGCGCAGAGCAGGCGCGAGACGCGAGCGCCCAGGGGACCCCAGCCAGGCGCCTCTGCTCCCCTGGGAAAAGCAACGCTGCCAGCACCTCGAGCCCGGGCACCGCCTGCAGTAGGTCCCCAAGTTCAAGGGCGACGCTGCTCCACGGGGGCGCTGTCCCGAGCCGCGAGCGCTCCGCCCCCACCGATCCCCGCGGGCGCGCGGGACTCCAGGAGCCGCTTCTGCCCCGGGCGCCCTCCCGGGTCCCTGGAGGCGGCCGGCGCTCCGGCTGAGCCATGCCGGGGCTGCGCCGGGACCGCCTGCTGACCCTGCTGCTGCTGGGCGCGCTCTTCTCCGCCGACCTCTACTTCCACCTCTGGCCCCAAGTGCAGCGCCAGCTGCGGCCCCCGGAGCGCCCGCCGGGCTGCCAGTGCTCCGGCCGCGCCTCCTCCCCGGCCCCCGGCTCCTCGGACCCTGGCACCGCGGCGCACAACTTTTCCCGAGCCGGTCCGCGGGTTGAGCCGGCCGGCGGCGGCCACCGGGCCCCGCGCTCCAAGCTGCAGGCCCTCTTCGCCCACCCGCTGTACGCGGTCGTGGAGGAGCCGCCCGGGGACGCGCTCTTGGCCAGCCAGGAGGCGCTGCGGTATTACCGGAGGAAGGTGGCCCGCTGGAACAGGTGAGGACCCCGTCCACGAGACCCCGCTCCGGGTTTCCCGCCGCCTCCTTTCCCCTGGGCTGCGGTGGCTTCACCCTGCCCACAAGCCCTGCCACTGAGCTTAGGGCGTGTTTCCCACCCGGACCCCACCAGCTGTTGTGGACCTCAGAGTTCAGCGCCAGAGTAAGATCTCAATGCGAGAAAAAGTTTCCAGGCAGCAGCAAAGAAATGCGCTCGGCCACTCCTCCCTTTGAGTTCCCTGTTATTCTCTGCTGAGCCTCACTTCTGCTCCGGGGCGTTTTCCCACTCCCTTTCTCTTTGTCCTGATGTGGAAAGCCTCTGCTGGACTTCGGCTTTCCAGAATGAGGTTTCCAAACAGAGCAACTCCAGAGCGGATTCCAGTGAAGCACTTAGCTCTGCTCTTTGAGCAGTCCAGGGCACCTTCCAGAAAGCAAGCTATACCCCAAAGACCCAGCTCCTTTCCCTTCCCTTATTCCTCTGCCCTGTGTCAGAGGCCACAGGAGGTCAGCTGGATCAGGAATAAACGGTCAGTTCTCTGACACAACCACCCTACTCTTTGTAATTAAACATGGCTTGTCCCTTCCTGGCGAGTGTTCTGAACTGAAGGTAGTTGATTATCTTTTATTATCACGGTGGTTTAGGCTGACTTGAATCTGAGGGTTGATGCTTCTGCAGACGAGAGAAAGATTTCTACCTGGAAATTTTTTTTCACCCAAAGCAAAATTTAGAAGGGAAGAAAACCAAGCGTCTTTAGGATAAAATTAAGATGGCTGTTTTGGTAAGAGTATGGGAGGTTTCAGAGAAGGCTTAGTGGTCATTGCTGAGGTCCCCAGCTAATGGCAGAAAGCCTTCATATGAACTGACTCTGTTTTGAAGCACAGAACTTTGTCTAAATGTCACTGGAATCCAGAGTTCACTCTCACGCCACACCCATCTCTTTTCTTACTACAAGAGATTTCAAAATGAGATGTCATCCGTGGTTTGAGAGCCCCTCTGGAAGATGAGTAGACCATAAATCACAGTTGAAAGTCAGAGCTAGCCCAGTTTAACTGTTTGCTCATTATTCTGTAGTACTAAAACTGGAGGAAGGAAAAAAAATCCTTTAGAAAATAAAATGAAGAAGTTGAGAGTTATTGGCTGAAACCACTACAGTGAATTTCAATTGCCCTTCTGTGGCTGATGATTTTATATTAGAAAGTGGTTCTCGATTCCTTGCTAATTGCATGGCATGAAAAGGCAGTCTGAGATTGCTTCGCAGACACTGTCATTTTCAGTATTACCTTTCTTTCATCAGCAATGTGGGAGTCTATCAGAGAACTAAGAAATCTTACACTTCGAAAAATTGTCTACACATCTGTTGTGAATTTGAGAATGATAGGCTCTGGACGCACTGTCTGAGGACCCAGGTTCAATCCCCAGCCCCACAAAAAATGGGAGAACGATGGGGCAACCCACCCCTGAAACAATCAGCCATTGAAAACTCTATGAGGTTTGCTATGAGTTAATCTGACTCGATAGCACCTAACAACACCAAACATTGTAAATGTAGATCCGTGTTCCTTCAGTCACATTTCTGTGGTCTTAAATTTCCCTAAGTTACTTTGGTCCTGGAGGAAAGTACAGGGAAAGATTTTGACTGAAATAAACTGTCCAATCACTTTTAGGCTTGCTTTTTACACCACGATGTGTCGAAAAATATCTTACTGTCCAGAAATGACATTGGTCATTTAATAGAGGATCATTGGGAGTTAGTGACCTTACTGTTTTTCAGTAATCAGAGTCGTTTTGTGCAGATGATTGAAAGTGATAGTTTCCCAAGTAAGCTTTGTAGGCAATAACAGAGGGTCAGCTGCACTTATAAATGCTGAACCTGGACCTCAGAGGCAGAGAACACATCCCACCAAGGTATATTGTAAACATCAATTGTTGTTGTTGTTGTCAGATGCCATTGAGTCAGGTTGAACTCATAGCAACCTTGTGTACAATAGACAAAACACTACCTGACACTGTGCCATGCCTAGCACTATGTCAGTGCTTCTCTGCTATTCATAGGGTTTTCAATGGCGGATTATTTTTTGGGAGTGGGCTGCCAAGTCCTTTCCCCCAAGCCTACAGCACCTAGTGTTTCCAGGTGGTCTCCCATCCAAGGACTAACCAGGCTGACCCTGATTAGCTTCCGAGATCAGGCAGGATTGGATGATTTTAATAAGCAAATGTAGTGAGACTTACACCAGTGTTAAAAAAAAAAAAAAAAAAAAAGACCCGGAGAAGATTCATTCAAAAGTATGACTTTGAGTCACACACAGCCTTCTGCTGTGAGCAGTAGTCACTCAGCTCACCAAATGAGAATGTGCCCTGACGACTGTGAAGACCTGTGCGTCTGCCGATGAGCCCCAAGGGCCAGCTATGGTGCACAGGGCCAAGGAAGCCTCTAGATCTCTGTGCAGGCAATCAGAATGCACAGCAAAGGAAGAAACAAGGAGTGACCTGGCCAGTTGCTTTCCTCTTGCATGGACAAGTCCTCCCTCTTTGTAGCCATAACCCTGCTGATATTTAAAATCTAGTGATTTATAAACATAAGTAGGTCTTTCCATGCCAATAATTATCTGACATTAACTGCTGCCTAAAATAGTATATCAGCAAACCATCTAGCACACCAGGAGAGGTGCAGGTAATAAAATAAGCCAAATCAGCATTTCTCACCACTTGCCCAGAAGAGGCCATTAGTCTCAGTGATTTTTTTTTTACCCCCACACTAAGAAGTAATGGTATGAAGTCAGAAGATATCTTTCTAAAATTTAAGCTCATTACCAATCTTGTTGTTGTTAGGTGCCATCCAGTCAGTGTCTAACTCATAGGCGACCCTATGTACAGTAGGAGGAACAGGATTGTCAGTGCTTCTCTGCTATTCATAGGGTTTTCAATGGCTGATTGTTTTTTGGGAGGGGATAGCAGGTCCTTCTCCCAAGCATACAATACCTGGTGTTCCCAGGTGGTCTCTCATCCAAGTACTAACTCAGCCCAACCCTGCTTAGCTTCTGAGATCTGATGGGATGAGACACCACAGTGGTACCTCCTAATCCCTACACCCTGCACATTCTTTTATGATTTCACACAGTAGGCAGTGAAGCTTATACACTATTTTTGAATATTTGGTTCTCAATCAATATTGGTTGCTTGGATGTCAATATTTAGCTGTTGCAATGCAGAAATCGCGCTGCAAGTGGGCTGATCTCCGCCTGGGCTGTCTGACCCAGAAGCTCTCCGCAAACCACCTTAATCCACCGTTCAGCTTGCCCTCCCCCCGCCCGCTCCCTCTCCCTCTGGAAATGTAACTAAGTGTGTCACAGTTGAAGATGTCATCAGGGAAAGCGTTTCTGTCAGGTCATCAGCTGCTGATCACAGCAAGCAAGCCAATGCCAGGCTCCATCAGGCCTGATGACACCTTGGGCTCCTGTCTGGAATAGTGAAAAGGCAGAAGGACAGGGAACAGGGGGATGTCATCTCCACTATTTCAGGCCACAACTAACAAGCCAGAACTCTGCTCCTTTTCCTCCTGGTCCTTAATTGACAATGGTGACAGCCAGGCTTACCTGGGACACAGGTAATGAAAAGTTCACAATGTTGCTGTCCTAGCATTATTAGCAGCTAAACTTAGGGTTCTTTCCTGGGCCCACAGTTGCCCAAGCCAGACCACATCTGTCCTTGAGCATGTCAAAACTAGTCAGCTAGGCCTGGCCTTTTGCCCACATAGCTTTGGTCAGTTCTTCTGTAACCCTCTGGTCTTGACAGTCAAGGTCAAATAGGGTCATGCCTCCTACACGCAAAAACTCCAGCAGCTGCAGCGCAAACATGAGTTATCTGCTCTCTGCTATCCTTCCTTGACATCTTCCACAGACATGTGGAAGGTGATATTGTCTTCTAATTACAGATTCAGTTTTTCTCAGACATGTGTGTGAGTGTGTATGTGTGTACTTGTGTGTGCACACATATCCCACCACTGGAAGCTCTTGCCTCCTCCTCTGCTACCTCTTTGCTGTCACCAAAAAGAAGCCTGGCCCTGAAT
The DNA here is from genome assembly GCA_007922755.1 of Pedetes capensis. NCBI lineage: Eukaryota > Metazoa > Chordata > Mammalia > Rodentia > Pedetidae > Pedetes > Pedetes capensis. The sequence goes on along the minus strand of VMDO01001531.1, from coordinate 119,772 downwards.
CTCTCTTTGAAAATCACAGCAAAGAGACTGGGCAGCTTTTCAAAAATGACAGTTGTTCAAGGGAGTAAATTGGCCCAAGTTTTTCTGGGGGAAGTTTTGAGAAGATCCAGAAATCAAAGCAGCAAGAGGAGAGGGGAGAGAAAAAGGCAGGAGAGATGAAAAAGCATTCTGCTAGAAACAAGAATCATCTAGTCTAGGAATTTTGGGAAGATAAGCTCCTTTTCCCCCGTGGCAGGTGAGCAGCAAACAGCGCGGTCTCTTTCTTCTCTCTCCTTCCTTCTCTTCACTAATCTTTCTATCTCCTTCCGGGTTATCTCCTGACTGCCCCAAACCATGTGGAATGTAGCTTCTTAGGAGCTGTTGGACCCACAGGGTGGATAAAAGTCCACAGGTTCTCACTGGTGGATGGGGACCCTTCACCTTTCTCCCAGAGTCCACAAGACCTTAGCACCTTTTCTGATTCTCCTTCCAGCGATGCCAGGCTGAGAGAGGAAATGGCCTCCTGCGATTTGGAAATATTCCCCAGCCGTGGCCTGTGTGTGGTTAGCAGAGGGAGTGGGGAACCATTGCCATTTCTCCCAATTAGAGTCTGGCCTGGCTGGTTTCGGAAAAGCTATTATTTTAGTGGTTTCTGAATCCTTGGACTTGCAGCTAGAGAAAACTTCTCCACTCTTCTCAGAATCAAAAGCGCCAAGCAGATGGTTTATGAGCGGGTTAGTCCCCAAGGCCATTTTCAGCTTCCTCCTCTGTTATTGCAAAGCCTGGTCCTCACTGCACCACAGCAAAGTCAGTCAGGCAGGATATCGGTGTTCTTCATCCGAGGAGGACGGCTTTTCTTGTTTCCAAGAAGATCAAAACAGAGTCCCTTGGCCAAGAACAGGAGGTTGTTCCATTGCTCTTGGCCTCTAACAACCTCTTTTCACCCTAACCCAGTTCTCATTGCTCCTGGGAATCTCAGCGGCTAATTTGTCACATGACATCTGTCTACCTATGTGCCAGGTACTTTGTGTACACTGGTTGATTACATTACACTAGTTCATTCAGGCCCCACAGCTTCTACGGAAGTAGGTGCGAGTGGACAGCAGAGTTCCAAGATGGCCTCCCAAGATTTCCGGCCCTGGGGGACACATACACAACTCTTCTAATAACTCAACCAATGTGAAGGCCAGTACTGCTGTAAAGGGATTGTACTGATGCAATTAAAGTCCCAGACAAGTTGCCCTAGGAATAGGGAAATTATCTAGTGAGCATGACCTAATCACTCGCACCTTTAAAGCAGAGGCTTCCCTTGGGCTGATGGAAAAAGAGAACACCAGAGATTCGACATACAGTAAGGATTCGATGTGCCACTGCAGACTTGAAGAGGGAGGGGACCATGTGGTAAGGGACATGAATGACCTTTAGGAGCTAAGATTGGCTTCTGCTGACAGCAAGGAAACAGAGACTTCCGTCCTCTCAGTAGTTATGAGGAAGTGAATTCTGCTGCCAGGAAGAAGGAGCTTGGAAACTGATTTTTTCCCTCCAGGGCCTCCAGAGGAGAACTTGACCCAGCCAGCACCTTAACTTCAGCCTTGGGACCCCATGCAGGGAGCACAGCCACACGGAGCAGGACTTCTTACCTCCAAAACTGAGAGCTAAAAAAGGGTGTTTTAAGCTGTTAGGTTTGTGGTAATTTGTTACACAGCAATAGAGAGTGAATCCACTCCTTAGCCTACAGTATAGAGGAAGCAGGATGAGGAGGTTATACAACCTGTCTGAAGTCAGGCAGCTAGCGAACCATAGCAGGCTTTGTCCACAGCGGGGCTGGCTCCACAATGCTTGTTCTTAACCATCAGCTCCACCACCCTGTGTCCTCCAATGTCCACAGCGCGTGGCCTATCCTCTTCCGGAAAGCCCTTCTGATGCCCCGCTCTGGCCCCTCCTCACCTATATACATCCTCCCCATGTACACCATACTGTTTCTTATGATTGTCCATTGTGTCCAACTATAACTTCATGGAGCTTCAAGTGAGAATAAGTGGCCACTTGCTCTTGACATGGAAAGCCCCCAGCTTGCACATGGCCACCCTCAGACATCTGTTTCCTGGTTTGCCATGGGGTAGATCCAGAGTAAATATCTGCTAAACACATAACTTGGAACAGACAACATGGGGATTTGGGAGCTGTTAGTCAGTGGCCTATTACCTCCTATAGAAAAGGCCTGGAACAAAAGCAACTCCAACTATAAAAGCACCCCACCTATAACTTGCCTATTCCTCTCTATAAAGGTCTAGAGCAAAACCCTGCCAAGACAATCTGTAATTGGATCTGGGTGTCCTTCCCATTGCAGTAGCCTAAGTAAAATGAAGTTCAGAAAGTGGGAGGGGGGCACAAAGGAAAGTTGAGAAAGTGCCATTTGCCAAGATGAGGGAATTTCTTTAGCTTCCTACGCTTTCTGAGGAAGAGTAGCCAGAAGTCTTGCATTAAAGAAAAGTGGAAAAGTCAGAGACCTTGTCTTAGCCAAAGCACTCCCTGCCCTGCTCCTTGGAAGGTGCCAACCTGTACTTTTCTCGTGATTATTCATTAAACTGGAGGCTGATGAGAACCTGCAGATTCTGCTAAAGTAGGTTGGCATATGGCTAAAAGCCCAGCGGGGATACCATCCTAACCAACTGCGGTTTTAGCAGAGCAGAAGTTACTGGGCATAAATTACTACCTGTTATTATAGGCAAGGACTCACATACGTGCCTAATGAAAACCACAGTATGGAAAAAAGTCTTAACTCTTCTGGTGCCCTGTCACTTGGCAGCATGCCCTATCACTGAAATGTGAAATTGGGACAGAACTGAGTTTGAGTGCTTTGGAGGTGCCAGCACCCAGGACTTTCCATCCTAGAGCCCGGCTTTGGAGGCCTGGCTTTGGAGGCCAAGCCCTGGGGGCAGCCAGGAGAATTTGGCTGGAGTAAGCAGAAAAATGAAGTCCCAGAAAAGGGCCTATTTTATTGGATTCACTCACTAGTCATAAACCAAATAATAAATTTAGGAAGCCACAGGAAACAGAGCATAGTAAAGGACTACAGGACCTCAGAAGCCAAATGCCTTTAATAAAATTCAGCAAAATATGGAAAACAAAAGAGAAACTTTAAGGAGTGCTGGCACAGGGGCATGTGAACCAGAAGCTAGACCATGAAAAACATGGCGGCCTGGGAGGAAATGGGATTTCTTTGGGGGGGCGGGTGCTGGAGATCAAATCCAGGGCCCCAGCACATGCTAGGCAAGCTCTGTACCACTGAGCTATACCTCCAGCCCAAGAGGTAGAGTTTTAAAAACTTGGGAGAGGCTGACAGGCTCGACAAGACGTTCACTGAAGAAAAGCAAAGCTGGCCTAGGAAGCCAAGCATACTTTCAGGTAGCAAACTTCCCTTCAATCATCCATACCTGGGTCAAACTTTGCAGAACATAGGTAATTTTTTTTTCCTATCCTGGGGAGTTGAACCCAAGGGCTCACGCATGTTAGATAAGTGCTCTACCACTGAGCCACGCTCCCAGTCCCTTATTTATTTGTTTGTTTGTTTGTTTGCTTGCTTGTTTCTCTTTCCTTCTTCCTTTCATTTTTATTTTGAGACAGGGTCTCGCTGAGTTGTGTGGACTGCCTCTGGCCTCAAACTCGCAATCCTCCTACCGCAGCCTCCCGAGTCTCTGAGATTGCAAGTGTGCATCATAGCTGGTAACTATTTTTGATGATGCTAACAAAAATAAAATCTATACAGAGGGACAGATCATCTCTTCTGGCAGAGTCATGTGATCCACAGGGTCTCTGAGATGTGATATTTATACTCCTGATTCATTTTTCTTTAGTAGCTAAGTCACAAATCCTGAAGGGAAGGTGTATTTATCTGTTCTCACTGCTCAGCTCATGCTCATTATTATTCTAAGAATTATGCATAACCAATAGTTGATTATTTCTACATTCTGAGCTCCCCTGAGCATGCAGAGATACTAGAGAAGGTCAGAGTGAGCAACACCAATTCTACATCAAATCCAACCTTCTGTTAGCCAAGTTTCATTGCAGGGTTTTTAACTGGGGTCGCTGGCTCCCACGGAGTTCAGGTGACATCCACAATTCCCTTAAGTTAGGCAAAATTTGCATTCTGGGCATATGTTCACTTTCCTAGGAAATATTTCATTATATTTGCAAAGTATTCTCTGAGTTTATCAGGATACTTTGGTTTCATAAGACAGAAACCCAACTTGAGCTAGCTTAAGCAGAAAGAGGAAATGCAGAGACTCAAGTAACCAAACCTCAGTCAGGGCAGAAGGCTGGCCTTGCACAGCACAGCAGCCTTTGTTCTCTCCTCTCTTGCTCACCCTCTTCCTAGTTCATCTGCCATCATCCCTTCCGGTGACCCAACAGTCCAGGGACCAGAGGCCTCTTGGCCTTCTTTCTTCAGCCTCCTCAGCCTTGCTGCCTCCCCGATGAGATAGCACCAATCCTCGTCCTCCTTAGAAGAAAGCATATCCTCTCCATTGAGTCTTTTTAATCTACTTGTTTATGGCTAGGCTTTAAGCTCCCCTTCTTCTGGAGCCCATTTTTTAGGTCAAAAGCTGAAAATTGGCTCTTTGCATTTCTCCTATAATAATCCCAATTCTCTCCAAACCTAATGGCTGCTGTGTTTGAATGGATCAAGTATACAACATCATCTTCCTCTCATATCAACCAAAGTCATGCTTAGAAATAATAGTGAAGGTTTATTTCTGCTTGTCAGCTTTATTAAGAGCTTATATTTTATAAGTGTATTCCAGAAGACCATTATCTGCCCATTTCTCTATAGGGCATTGATGATATAGGTTCAGTATCCCTTATTCAAAATTCTTGGGAGCAGAAATTTTTTAGATTTTGGACTTTTTTTTAGATTGGGGAATATTTTCATATGCATAGTGAGATACATAGAGAATGGGACCCACATCTAAACACAAAATTTATTTATATTTCATACGTTGCCTTTATACACAGCCTGTATACAGTATTGTCAGCGCACCTGTGTTTTGGCTATCTTCTGTCATGTGAGGTCAGGTGTAGAATTTTCCATTTATGGTGTCATGTCAATACACAAAAAGTTTGGAGCGTTTTGGATTTCAGATTTTTGAATTAGAGATCTTAAACTGTAATAATTGTTAGTATTGACACATGAACATGTAGAGTCATTTCTACATCCTAAAGCTTTTTTCAATGGTCTGTAATTAACCCACTGAAAGGATTGATCTGTACAAGTAGTAGGGTTGACCCCAATGTCCTCTGGGCAAGGCATCCAGCCAATTCATATGTTACTATAAAGTAGCTGCCCCCATCGCCCCAGCCTTACTGGGCTTCAGTTGTCCACAACAGACTCTGTATAAGGCCCCTGGGGGAAAGGCTGGAATGACAGGTGAACCCTGCAGAAGCCACAAACCTCTCAGAGAAGTCCCCTTGAGAATGGATAAAAATGTCCTCGGTGCCATCCCATGGCACAAAAACAACACTGGGAAAATTTTTGCTTTGGGTTTCTTACCATTATAATCACTATGTTATTATAATGTGATGGTGAGAAACTGAGAATGGATCTTCTAATATAATTTACTATCAGAAAATTTAAAATAGCCAAGAGTGGATTTTCTACCATAAACATTTCTGTGTCTGCCTCCCTAGCCCAGACCTCTTGGCAGAGAACCCTTCATGAGCTACACAGCCACAGCTAAATGTCTGAGACAGCACTCTTCTAGAAAGTTGGGCGTTGAGTCTTTTTTCTTGTTGTTTGAAACAGGGTCTTACTCTGTGGACCTGGCTGGCCTCAAACTCATGTCGATCCTCCAGCCTCAGCCTCCTGAGTGCTGAGATAACAGTCCTGTGCCACCATGCCTGGCAGAAGTTGAGTCTTTAAGCCAAGGAATCTTTTGGTATTTCCTGAGTAGCCTGCAGCTGTAGCCCTGTGGCATTGGATCCCATCAGATCTCGGAAGCTAAGCAGGGTCGGGCCTGGATAGTACCTGGATGGGAGACAGCCTGGGAACACCAGAAGCTGTAGGCTCGGGAGAAGGACCTGGCAACCCCCTCCCAAAAATCAATCTGCCCTTGAAAACCCTATGAACAGCAGAGAAGCACTGACAATAGTGCTTCCCCTGTTGTACAGAGGGTTGCTATGAGTCGGATACCAACTTGATGGCACCTAACAACAACAACGAGTAAGTTCAGGAAAAGGAATCAGTCACTGTATTTGGCTCCTCGAGCTGCCATAATAAATTGCCATCATCTAAACCATTGGTGCCTGCAGCTGTAGCCCTGTGGCATCCAATCCCGTCAGATCTCGGAAGCTAAGCAGGGTCGGGCCTGGTTAGTACCTGGATGGGAGACAGCCTGGGAACACCAGAAGCTGTAGGCTTGGGAAAAGGACCTGGCAACCCCCTCCCAAAAATCAATCTGCCATTGAAAACCCTATGAACAGCAGAGAAGCACTGACAATAGTGTTCCCCTGTTGTACAAAGGGTTGCTATGAGTCAGATACCAACTCGACAGCACCTAACAACAACAACAACAAACCATTGGTGGTGGCTTTGAAGAGCATAGCTTTAGTAGGTCATAGTCCTGGAGGCTGACAAGCTAGCTGCTAGGGAGGCAGCCCTCCCTGCAGAGGAGGGGAGAATCTACTCTCAGCCTCCTCCAACTTCTATTGGCTGATGGTCTTCTGTGCCCTGTGGCATGTCACTCTGATCTCTGCCTCTATGGTCACACCACATCTTCCTCTTCTGTCTTTGTGTGTCTGTATCTCCTCTCTGTATCTCTCTCCTGTGAGGACACTTGCCATTGGATTTGGGACCCACCTGGATGATCCAAGAGGATGTCCTCTCAAGATCCCTCACTTAAATCAGGGCACAGTGATGCACCTGGAATCCCAGTGACTCGGGAGGCAGAGGCAAGAGGATCGCAAGTTCAAAACCAGAGGCAGTCTACATAATTTAGTGAGACCTTGTTCCAAAAGGTCTCACCTTTTTAAAAAGGTGCAGCTCAGCGGTCCAGCACTTGCAAAGCATGAAAGCGCAAGGCCCTGGGTTCACCCCCAGTACCGGAAAAAAAAAAAAAAAACCTTTCACTTAGTTGCATCTGCAAAGACTCTTTTTCCAAATAGAAGCCCATTCACAGTTTCTGGGGAGTGGCAGGTTGGGGTCATTTGGGGGACTACCATTCAGCCCATGACAGTCATGGCCATGCAGTTACATTTTTTAAATTTTTTTTTAATCTTTTAGATAAAAGAGAATTCCAGATTATCTTTTAGATCGTCTTTCAGGCATAAAATAATTGATATGTTGCAATATAAAGTAAGTGTAAAATGGTTGGGAAAAGTGAGTCAAAGGGAAGATAAGGATACACAAGACCAAAGGGGCCAATTGTGGGGTATTTCCCAGAATGTTTACCACCAGAACCTGCCCATCACAGCGTCAGCTCTGCTCAGGAAGCCACCAGCCATGAGAAGGTAAAAACCAGCCAGAGGCCCAGGAAGAGTGGAGTTGTTCCTGGTAGAGACTCAGCAAAGGAAGGCCTCCCTTCCCCTACTCCCAGAGGACACAGTGTAATATAAGGACTGGTGCCCTCTGCCACATCCTTAAGAGTTTCCCGATGGTAACTCTCAGTGCTGCCTTCAGCATAAGTACATGACACTGGGCCCTGGAACAAGTTCATAAAACAACATCCATGCAGGTCCCATACAACCCAGCGCTAGTACTCAGGCTTGGGTCTCAGCTAAGGAGGGAATTTAAAGCCTCAGAGGTTCCAGAGCACTGGGTAGTGGGCACACACCTTGGGCCGTCCTCCATGTATGACCCTTTCTTTTGTAGCAGAGCTTCTGATGAATGTTGAGTGATACCGTATTTAGCATAAAACTACCAGCAGCACCTAGACTGCAGCTTTTCAGGGTTGTCATTCTGGGCAGAGAAACCAGCGTGGTCATTAGCTGAACGTGAAGGCAGGAGCAGAAGGCTCTTTATGTAGGTCATGGAGTTAAACAGGATAAGCAAGGGGACTCAAAGCTACTGACTGTCAACAGGGAAACCAAAGGTCCAAGAGGCAGCAAGAGTCTCCTCAGACTACTTTTCGATCTGCTGCGATGAGCCAGTGAGTAATCAATTAATCAATATGCCATGGGATGTGGCTGCAAAAATTTGGGACTAGAGAAATATTCAAGTAGATTATAACCCACTGAAAACGTCAACAAAGCTATCACTGAATGCCTAATTTATCAGTGGGCTTTCCAGATTAAAGTCACTACAAAAATGAACACCCCAGGGTAACATTCTGTTCTGTTATTAGCTGAAAACCCACGAAAACATGGGGAAAGCCAATCAGAAATAACGAACTCAGATTTAGAGAAATTGATCTGCAGCCTTTCTTCTTGGCAGTCACAGAGCCCATGGTCTTGCAGGACACTTATAGTTTGTGATATTAAAGCCATTTGGTCTGCTTATGTGAAAAATGCATATTCCTCACCCTCCCATCAGGGGCTTCTGTGCCCCAGCCATCAGAAGGATTATTTACTCATTAACTAGCAGATGAGCCAGGATGGTTAGACACCCCCACCCTGTGTAGATGACCACCTGGCTCCTTCCGGTCCTTTGAAGTCTTCCTTTCAAAAGGAAAACTTTCTGTCTTGCCAACCAAAAGGGGTCCCAAATGCTCTCTTTCTCCAAGCTGTATTTCATTTTCACCAGAATTCCTAAAATGACTTGGTGCCCTCTTGTTTATTAATTTGTTTAACAATAATTTGTTTGGGGTTAAATGGTGGCTCAAAAAAAAAAAAAAAAAAAAGATTTAGCCATGTCCTAATCCCCAGGTCTGTGACCACCATATTAGTTGTGGAAAGGTCTTTGTAGGTGTAATTAAATCCAGAATAACCTAATTCATTGACTTAATTAACTTAGGTTGAAATAAGGAGACCATCTTGATTTATCCAGATGGCTCCCAAAATGCCAAGTGTCCTTATAAGACAAAGGCAGAGGAAGATCAGACTCAGACAGAAGAGGTGGCCAAGAAGGCAAGAGACTGGAGTGAGGTGGCCACAAGCTAGGGAACACTGATAGCTACCAGAAGCTGAAAGAAGCGAAGAATGGATTCCCTCCCAGATCCCTCAGCAGCAGCACTCTGCTGACACCTTGCTTCCAAACTCTCAGACTCCGGAACTGTAAGAGAATGCATATGCTAAGCCACCAGGTTTGTGGTAACTTGTTATGGCAGCCACAGGACACCAATAGGAGGATGGAAGCAAGTTTGCCCCTAATGTGCTGCTTGTACATAGTAGGCACTCAATAAATATTTGGTAAATGAATGAATAAACCAGCGTGTTTAAGAAGCTTTGTAGCCAGGAACTCCAGGTTTAAATCCTAGCTCTGCCTCAAATGGGCTGTCAGACCTGAGACTCATTTCCTCAAGCGTCAATTTCCTGGTCAAAGAAGGGGGACACAGTAACAATGCCCAAGGGATGGTAGAGAGGGCAGAATCAGAGCAGATACATAATGCACCCTGCAGGGTGCTTGGTTCTTGGGACACTGGGTCACCAATAGGGGAAGGACCCCTAGCTGGTTCCACATGAATTCTTTGATTCCTATCAATATCTAGCCCTCTCCATTTGCATTGCCAGCTCCAGCTGATCATGCAGGAGGGGCAATGTCTGTGGTCTCCCATTGCCAGGGGGAAGCACCCATGCTTCCAGCCCAGTTGGTACCTTTGCTTGACGTAGCCCCAGCTGATGCCTCCAGAGAGAAAACACGAATTGATTTCACCTCCATCACTGGGAAGGCAAATGCCTAGCGCTTGCAAGTGGGGAGGAGCACAGAATAACCTCAGTCTGCAATCAGTCCACCCACATACAACGCGCATGCACACCCCATACTGCAGATACTAGAAATGCCTTATTTGCCTATAGTACAGCATCTACTAAAGTGGCTGATCTCAGCTCCCTGGAGACCTTTCCCTTTGAACTGTGTCTCCAGTCACTTGGCAACACAGATGGCAGCAGACCCTCGTGTAGCACATTGTGTTCAGCACCGTGTTCGCATACTATCTTATTTAATCCTTGCGACAACCTCCTAAGCAGGTACTGCTGTCGTCCTCATTTTTGGATGAGGAAATGGGCTCAGGCAGGCAAGGTTACACAAGAACATGGATTTCAAAGTCAGATCTTTTTGACTCCAAAGCTGCAATTTAACACTGAGTTTAACTACATCTCCTATCCTAGGCCAGGGCCTGGAGGCCTGGTGGACGGTGCTGTCAGACGTCAGCCCTTCCCATCAAGGTCCAGATTAGAAAGGCACAGTTACTTCCAGCATCTTCCATGGACATAGAAATTTCTGTGGCCTTTCTACGGGGGCAAGTGGGCAATGAACATCAAAATCTTTAAAAATAGTCTAACTCATCAATCCTTCTACACCATAGAGAGAGTTTTTATTTTTACCCCAAAAATGTTTAGCTTCTTATAATCACAGAGAAAAGATCATTACTTGTGGAATCTCTCACCCATATTCTGATTTCATTCTTGGGTTCCACCACAATACTGCCAGTTACTAGCAGTGACACACATCATTGGTGCCTATACCTGGTTCCCATAGCATTAAAATTGTTGTCGTTGTTAGGTGCCTTCCAGTAGGTACCAGACTCATAGCGACCCTATGTACAATAGGCGAAACACTATTGTTAGTGCTTCTCTGCTATTGATAGGGTTTTCAATGGCAGATTGATTGGGAGTGGGTTGCCTGGTCCGTCTCCCAAGCCTACAGCAGCTGGTGTTCCCACGTGGTCTCCCATCCAAGTACTAACCAGGCCCAACCCTGCTTAGTTTCTGAGATCTGATGGGATCAGATGCCACAGGGCTACAGCTGCAGGCTAGCATTAAAATAGAGATGGTAATAATAATGTGGACTTTATACGGAGCTTCTGTGAGGACTAAATGAGTTAAAATTGCCAAGTGTTTAAAACAGTGCCTGGCACAAGATCAGTTCCATGTCAGACCTGTTTTGAGTCCTTGGATTTTTTTGGAACCTGACTTGGCTCACTGGGTCCCTGGGATGGTCTGTCATGTGCTCTTAGTCATTCACGTCCCTCTCACTCAGCCTGCTGCAGCTATGAAGCCCCACATCAAGCCTGGATGAGTCTTACTCAAAGGCTGAGCCAAGGCTGTGGCCCTCTGAGGTCAGGACAGGGTCATAATTCAGTTGGTCCGGAGTGAAAAACCAGGGGTCCATTGTGACATAGCATGAAACCCGCTCTGAGAAGAGGAAGCAATTGTATTTTCAGAAGAAAGGAAGGCATGCTTCCCAACAGGCGTGTTGGGAAACCAGCCCGTTGGGCAAAATCTCTCTATAATCTTGGTACAGTCATCGCTTTCTCGGCAGCAAACAGATCAGCAGTTCCAAAGTCCCACCCCACACCTCCACCATTGTATTCTTTAAGGAGACATCATCAAAATTCCAATGAAATTCCTGACAAAACTTCACTTTCTCTGACACCACTGGGGAAGAGTAGAAAAGGCTCAGGTCAAAAGCCTAGTTAGAAGTCCTCATTTTTCACTTACTGTGTTATTACCTTTGTGGACTTAAACTTCCCTAATTTACAGAGCTTGAGGGACTAGAAGAAGATCAAACATGGAAAGAACCCAAACAAATACATTTGGAATGAGCTCTACACAAATGCAAAGTAAATAGTATTAAATTAAGAGACACCCTATGTGCAGTAAGTACTAAGAGGCTGTGTCAGAGGCATTACTGCTGGATGAAATCCAAGTGTCCTTTTGAAGGTGTCAGTCCCCTCACTGGTTGATGGGGCCATGTGGGCAGCTCTAGCCAATGGGATGTCAGTTGAAGCCACCTACATGACTTCCTGACAGAGTATTTAAAAACCAGTACTGAACCTCTCTTCCTCTTGCCCTGATGACCATAATGACCATGTGTTGGTATTTTAATGTGCCCATCAAGCTGGCTCCCTGAGTCACTCTATGGAGCAGAACCCCTATTGCTCTTCATTAGACATGTCGCATAATTGTAAAATAAGCCTTTGTTGTGTTGAGCCACTGAGATTTCAGAATTAAATTGTTATTGTAGCAGAACTTAGCCTACCCTGACTAACACAACAGGTAAATGAGTATTAGGGCTTTTGCTCCTCCAACTTAGGCATGAAACAAATGTAACAGCAATCTAGTTTTTGAAAATCAGATCAAAGCAAATGGGACTCTGAGCCTGCTTTCCTATTTGATTGGCTGGAAATTCAATCTCAATCATCACTGGAATTCCTTAGCTCAAACTCTCTTAGGGTTAATGTCCTTAGGATCCAGGCAGCATGACATTCAAGGAGTGGCTTGTCCTGCTATTGCTTCTGTGTCAAGCTCAAGCACAAGGATTGTTGGCTGAGGCTGGATGTCTGGTGCCTAAAATGAGTCTTCCTTGGCACCCAGGCATTCTTCACCACCTAGGGCCACCTCTGGGAAACAGGCCAGATGTAGAACCCCAGCCAACTTTCCACTCCTGATATTGGACAATCTTCATGCTTCTCCAAAATTTTTTGCTTCTTTATACAGTTTCTACTCTCTGTCAAAGTTCTCTGCCCAGCACATTCTTTCCCTTCACCAACTCTAGACAGAAAGAAAGAAAGAAAGAAAGAAAGAAAGAAAGAAAGAAAGAGAGAGAAGAAAAGAGAAAAGAAGAAAAGGAAAGGAAAAAAGAGAAGAGAAAAGAAAAGAAAAATCCAGGAAAGAAGTAAAGGAAGCCTGTCTACCTGACTAAATTTCCATTTGGTCCCACATTGTAAATGCCTGCTGAGACAAGGTAAAACAAAGGCCCAGTTACCTTCTTAGAACAAGGGTGGGGAAAATTCCAGGACAAAAAAAGCACTAATATCTCAATAAATTATCCTACCACATGGTTGACTGCTCAGGCTGAGGAGGAAAGCAGACCAAAATTCATAATTATTTTGTTTTTAAATCAAATAGAAAAATAATATGCACATTAGCACTAGTTCACAGAACAAGGACTTGAAAGAATTTAATCTGGGTGAGCCACAAGGAAATCCGCCTACAAACCATGAAAATATGTGCCTTTACCCCAACCCCCTATTGCAAACCCCCTCCATCCAAATCCTCCTACATTCAAATCCTTCCCACCTTCAAATGCCCGTGCCTATGCAATAGACACCTACAGCCATAGCCCTGTGGCATCTGATCCTGTCAGATCTCGGAAGCTAAGCAGGGTCAGGCCTGGTTAGTACTTGGATGGGAGATGGCGTGGGAACACCAGGTGCTGTAGGCTTGGGAGATGGACCCAGCAACCCACTCCCAAAAATCAACCTGCCATTGAAAACCCTGTGAACAGCAAAGAAGCACTGACAATAGCGTTTTGCCTGTTGTACATAGGGTCGCTATGAGTCTGATACTGACTGAAAGCACCTAACAACAACAACAACATGCAATAGACAGTAAGGCAAAGTTCAAACACTTACAAAAACTTATATCCTAATAAACCCTTGATTATGGGTTTATTATTGGAGACCTCAGGGTATGGACTTCTTTAATCCTCCTCAATTTTCTTGGTCCACTCAAAGTATTGCCTTTAGGCTACATTTCTGCCCTCAGGAAAATGGTAGCAGAGAGAGACTTATATCCACCCAATGTTGACATCATTTGCTAAGAATGAGTAGCCATATGTGTGGGTGTGTAACATATATTTATTTTAGGATTGCACAGTTAGAGGATGAAAAGAACCAAAATTATGATATTTGGATGGATCAATATTGCATCTTGTGCAACTGATGTGTGTTAGTGTTTTATCAATATGCTTGTTAGGTTGCCATGAGTCTGACAAGTAAATTCCTGCTGGCTCAAATTCCTTTTCTTTTTAACAATGAAGGAACATTTTTAATTTTTGCTGTGTGGAAGATATAGAAAGAGTGTAGGAGGCCCCAAGGAAACCTTTTATGCTGTCTGTGGAAAATATTAAATTGCTTAGAGCCCAAAATCCATCACAGCAATTTTCAGGCTGTCATCGGAGGATTATGTGCTTTATTTCCTTATGATTCTGTGGCTCTGGCCAAGAATTTCTTTTCCTTTCTCTTTTTCTTTCTTTCTTTGTGTGTGTGTGTGTGTGTGTGTGTGTGTGTGGTACTGGGGGGTTTATTCTGATTTACAGACATGGCAGCATTGCCCCATCACTACTGTTAAACATCAGGCTTTGATTCGGGAGTTGCCAGAAGCAGCCCTTTCAGGACCATAGGACACACTCCAAAGGGTGGGTACAGTTTGTCTTGCCCTTCACAGAGCCACACGTTTCCATTCCATGTCACTGCTCTGACATTCTCTTGGGAAGGGAAATGAGGAGTAACTGGGAGCTCACATTGAGACCTGGCAGACCCTGGCAGCTCCGGCTCACTCATACTGCCCCCCAGCCTCCACAGACTTCATCTGGCCTCAGGCACAGTGATAAATTGGGGAGGAAGCAGATGAACTGGAAGGGATGAAATGAGAAATATGCTCCTAGAGTCCATGGGATGATGTCAGCCAGAATTCTTTGGCCCGTGTAAAATGACCTAGGGTTTTGATGATGAGCCAAGCATTCTCCTGAAGGGTCATTTGGGGGGGAGCTGTCCCCAATCTTTTTAGCATAGGGACCAGGTTAGTGGAAGACATTTTTTCCAGGGATTGGGATAGGGACTGCTTCAGGATGATTCAAGCCCATTACATTTATTGTGTAAATACAGATGAGGCCTCCCTCACTCATCCACCCACGCTCTATGTAGTTCTATAGTGAGCACCTACAGCCAGCAGGAATTCCATGCTGGGGTCTCAGAAACAAAGTCCATTCCAATGCTGAACACTAAAAGGCCATTTCCTTAATTTTTTTGGTGTAGTATTTCTTTTTTATCTATTAGTATTTAATTGTACATATTTTGGGGGCACAGAGTAATAATGCAATTCATATGTATGTTGTGCAGTTACCAAATCATGATTGTTGATACTTCCTTTTTTTTTTTTGCGGTACTGGGGGTTGAACCAAGGGCCTCATACTTGCATGCTTTGCAAGTGCCAGACCATTGAAGCTGCACCCCCAGCCCATTATTTCTACTTTTTGAGACAGGGTCTTGCTAAATTATGCAGGCTGCCTCTGGTCTTGAACTTGCCGTCCTCCTGCTTCCGCCTCCCAAATCACTGGGATTACAGGTGTGCACCACCGCACCCAGCTTGATGGTTGATATTTTTATCTTCTTAAACATCTTACAAAAAATGTTTGATTAACATGTAACAATTGTATATATTTTGTGGTACATTGTGTTTTTTTGATTGTATACACTATTGTGAGAGCAGTTACAGGATTTCGACAGTATTGTGTCCTATCATTTGCACTTGTTCTCTCCCTCTTTGCCCTTCTATGTTGTTCCCCTCCAAATTTTCCCATTACCCTCCCTCTCCCAATACTCCCCTCCCCTTCATGATGGGTCCCCTTGCAATATTGTAAATTTTCAATTTTCAATTATATATGGATAGATGGATGGATAGATAAATAGATAGAGCTCTTTTAAGGTAGATCTAGTTCCTGCGTGAGTGGGAACATTTGGTATTTCTCTTTTTGAGTTTGAGTTACTTTGCTTAAAATGATGATCTCCAATTCCATCCATTTTGCTACAAATAACATAATTTCGTTTTTGAGAGACCATTTTCAAAAGCCGATGGCCACCTAGCTCCCATCACTCCCACTCTATGTTACAGCTCTGATGTTCTCTCACTCAGGCCCTGGATAGGAGAATCAAGATCCATTAGGTAAGGACTCTGGCTTCCCTAAAGTAAGCTCCCTGAAAATGACATGCCACTTTGGTGCAGAAAACATTTCTGGACGGTGCATGGCACCAGTGGGTGTCAGAGGCAGATTCATCATGCAGCTGACAGAGCTTCAGCCTAGGGGCCCTTGCTGTAAGTGGAGAGAGCAGGAAGGATACAATCAAGGAGTATTTCTTTCCTTTCCTTTCTTTTTGTCCCTTTATTGATAAGTGTTGGTGGGGGCCAGAGTAATAAAGCATTTGCTTTTTCTGTTGTGCAACTATTACATCACTTTTGGTTACACTTTCATCAATTTACAACGTTTATGGAAGCTTTTGACTAATATGTAGTAAAACTCCTATGCAGATTTGAGTTATTTCTTTCTCTCTTTCTTTCTTTTTTTTTTTTTTTTTACTTTTTGAGACAGGGTCTTTCTAAGTTATGCAGACTGCCTCTGGTCTCGAACTTGAGATCCTCCTGCGATTACAGGCATGCACCACTGTACCCAGCTTATATTTAGGTTATTTCTAAAGCCATGGTGTGGTGGTGCACACCTGTATTCCCAGCATTCAGGAGGCCCAGGTAGGAGGCTCATTTGTGCTCAGGAGTTCAAGACAAGCGGGGCAACACAGTGAGACCCTGCCTCAAAATAAATAAATAAATAAATAAATAAATAAATAAATAAAGCATGAGATCTCAGAAGTAAGGGGCCTTAATTGCTGATTGAGGTACAGTAACATTGATTTATTTTCTCATTCTAAAGATATAGTCATTCTCATGTTGTTGTTAGGTGCCCTCGAGTTGTATCTGACTCATAGCAACCCTTATAGGGTTTTCAATGACTGATTGTTTCAGGATTGCCCTGGAAGTGGATTGCTACATACTTCTCCCATTTTTACGCTGCTGGGAATTGAACTCGGGACCTCAGAGACGGTAGAGCAGTGCTCTACCAACTGAGCTAAATCTCAGCCCCAGTCATTCTCATACTAACTTTATATTCATCATTTTGTACTCTTCTTAAAGCTCTTCCCTCCAATCATATGAGCTACAGGTCCCACAAAACCTAAATCCTTTTTTGTCGTAGGAAAAACAGAACAGCGTGAAGGGAAATTTTTCTAAACTCATATTGTGCATGGAGGGGGAAACTGAGAAAATATTCTTTCTAACACCATTGTCAAGGATAAGAACATTGAAATAGACATATAGGTCAAACAAAGGCAAGATTTTATTGAAAACTAAGTGCAGTAGAAGTTCACTGTCATGCTTCTGGAATTTTCTTTATAACAATACTTCTGGAAATTCACAAAGTGAGTAAGACCAACCTTGTGAACTCTATTCAAACAGAGGTGAAATTTCAGTGGAATTCTTGTGCTCAGGACATTTCTCCCCCCAGGTTTTGATAGCAGTGTTTTAGAATGCAATGGAGCTCTGACAGTAGGAAACTTGTCTGGGCAGCTAATAATCAGTTATGTACAGAGCATCGACTGTGTGAATAGCACTTTGCCAGATACTGAGGAGAATGCAAAAGCAATCCAGGACAAATCTGTGCCCTCCAGAGCTTAGCTGACAAGAAAATGGGTGGCTCTGAACCTTCGCTGTTGTTCCACATCTCTTCTGATACTGTAGCACAGTTACCAGTACACTGAGTTTACAACAAAGAGAATTTTGCCTGGGTACCTCACAGCCCCATTCCTGCCTGCCTGCTCAGGATCACAGCTGCCAGTGACCTCTGTGGGTCATCCATCCTAACCTAGGTGATGGGGTAAGGGGGAATCTGTCACAGCTCTCTACCTGCTGTGGCACTTCCTACAATTGCTCAGGAAGGAACAGCTCCAGGATATGAATTAGAATTCAAGCAATGAGAAAACATTAAGAAGCTGAGGGTGATGGCTCACGCTTGTCATCCCAACAACTTGGGAGGCAGAGGCAGGAGGATCCCAGGTTTGAGGCCAGAGGCAGCCTGTGTAACTTAGTAAGGTCTTGCCCCAAATGAAAAAAATTAAAAATGGGCTGAGGGTGCAGCCTAGTGGTAGAACATTTGCAAAGTATGTGTGAGGCTCTGGGTTCAGCCCCCAAATACTGAGAAAGAAGAAAGAGAGAGAGAGAGAGAGAGAGAGAGAGAGAGGAAAGGAAGGAAGGAGAAGAAGGAAGGAAGGATAGAGAGAGAGAAAGAAAGAGAAAGAAAGAAAAGAAAGAAGGAAGAAAGAAGAGAGAGAAAGAAAGAAGAAAGAAAAGAAGGAAGGAAGGAAAAGAAAGAAAATAATTAAGAGATTCTCAACAAATTCCTCCCCAGAAAACCTCAATGTAAGCTCTTAAAGCAGAGAGAGTGCCAGTTCTCCTAACAGCCTGGGGACTGGTGAATTTAGCAAAATATAAAGTCTGGGGCATGCAGTTTACAGAGCTATGCTTGAGAGGACTTGGCATCATTGAAAGGTTGTGGCCAGATGCCAAAGACAGGCCAGCTATTTAAGCAGAAAGGACAGAAGATATTTCTCACTGTCAGTTTAGTCCATCCTGACTCAGGAAAACTAGAAAGCTTATGAGATGACACAGTGGAAAGAAGGGAGGATGAGAGGTCAAATTTCTGGAAATTTTAATATAGCAAACATTTGACACCCACAAAGTATGCAGGGCAGCTTCTCTTATATGGGGGCTTGAATAAGCCTGTGATTCCCATTAGCTGTCTTTCCAGAGAAATACAGAAAGTAGTTCTCACAGAGCTGGGATCACTGGGGGTGAGGTCAGAGCAGTCAGTCACCCAACCAATATTTACTGAGACTCTACCCTTGGGGTGCTGGGAGGGGAGAACCATGGGCAAACATGAAATGGGAAGGGTATAACATGAAGGAGAGGTACATCACAAATGGTACACAGAAACAGGACATGGCATCTGTCCAGAGGCTGATGCAGACTTCCAGGAAACTGAGTCTTGAGCTGCTGGACAGAGGAGAAGCCCGTAAGTGCCCCCACACTGAGCAAATAGCATGTTCCAAGACCCTCTGGTAGATGCCCTTGTAGCTGGAGTAAAGGAATGTGGGACTTCATCAGTGCGCCCCATAGAACTTTCCAGAACAGAAAGGTTCTATAATTGATTCTATATTGGAAGGGTTCCATAATTGCACAATCTATAATTGCACTATATTGGAAAGGTTCTATAATTGCACAATATTCGCCAGGGGCTACTAATCAATTGAAATGTGACTGGTGTGTTGATTAAAAAATTGTCCATTTTAATTTAGTAATTTAGTAAGTTTTTATGTAAATAGCCACATGTGGCTAGCAGTTTTCACATTTGGCCAGTACAGGCCCCTTAAGGGATGTTAAAGAAGCTTGCCGGCTTAACAGCAATGGAGAGGCTTCTCTGAATGCTTCTGAGAGGGGGCTGGCAGGAGCAGAGTTGCATTTTGAAAAAAGCAAGCATCCTGGTTACAGGAAGGAGAACTGATTAATGGGAGTCTGATGGGCATATTGGGGTTGGGAGGGTACTGAGGAAGTCCAGGTGACTTAGGCTGGTGATGGTGGAGATGAGGGGGATGCACAGATGGAAAAGCTAGAAAGGAGGTGACATCTACATGGTTTGATGATGTACAATAGACATTGTAGGGGGAAAGAGAAGAGTTTCAGGGTAACTCCTAGGACTATGGCTCACACAACCATATGGATAGTGGCAGGTATCAGCCTGCTGGTTCCCTTCCAAGCTCTGCACCCACCCTCCAGCTTCTCTGTGCTTTGATGCTCGTGGCTAAAACACTGACTTCACTCTAAGGGAAATCCAGAAGTACCTGGGAGCTCAGCCTTTTGGACTGAGGAGAAAAGTAGCCATGGAAAAGAAATCTCCACAACTTTTGAATGCTACCTTACTTGGAAACAGGGTCTCTGCAGGTGTAGTCCATGAGGGTGATGTGAGGAGATAATCCCAGATTGACTAACAGAGCCCTAACTGCTGTCACCCGTGCCCTTATAAGAGAGAGAAGAGGAAGAAGCAAGGAGATCTCAGGGCCAGAGATGAGAGCAATGTGGCCACAAGCCAGAGAACACCGACAGGGCCAAAAGCTGGACGAAATGAAGAAAGGTTCTCCCCGAGAGCCTTCAGAGCACATGCGGTGCTGCCAATACCTCGACTTTGGGTTCCTGGCCTCCAGAAGCGTGAGATAATAAATTCCTGTGGTTTTAGCCATCAAGTTGGTGGTAATTTGTCATGGAAGCCACAGGAAATGAACACTCAATCACTACCCCTTATAAAGCCCAGAACCTTGGCCTCAACGTAGGACCAACTTTTAGGTGTAACAAGTTCACGAGTTCCCCAAAGAACCAGACCAAGTCTGGAACGTGGCCTGAAATCACACCCTCATCTGGCTTCTTCCTCTCCCTGTCCTGCTACCCTCTCCTTCTTACTAGTTTCTCCAGGGACCACCTTCATAACAAACCACCTGCTCCAAAACCCAGGGTTAGCTTCAAGAGGAACCTTACCTAAGACAGGTGGCCTCTACTGGGCAAAACCCACAGCTGAGGTTTGGAAGGAAGATCATGTGCTTAACTTTAAATATGTCAAATACAGGTCCTCTTAAAACGGGTGTTAGAAAATATGACCTGTGGACCAAAGTTGGCCTATAGTCATCTCTTTTGGAATGCAGCTGTATTGGAATATGACTTCACTATTTATTTCCAGATTGTCTAAAGCTCCTTCCAGTGTTGCTATGGCAGAGTTGAGCACTTGAAACAGAGATTGTATTGCCCACAAAGGCAAAAATATTCATTGTCTTGTCCTTTACAGAAATGTTGTTGTTGTTGTTAGGTGCCGTCGAGTCAGTATCTGACTCATAGGGACCCCCTGTACAACAGGGGAAACACTATTGTCAGTGCGTCTCTGCTGTTCATAGGGTTTTCCATGGCAGATTGATTTTTTTGGAAGGGGGTTGCCAGGTCCTTCTCCCAAGCCTACAGCTTCTGGTGTTCCCAGGCGGTCTCCCATCCAGGTACTAACCAGGCCCCACCCTGCTTAGCTTCTGAGATCTGACGGGATCAGATGCCACAGGACTACAGCTGCAGGTTACAGAAATAAGCACCTGGATATTTGGATCTACAGTTCAAAGGGCTGGAGGTATAAATTTGTGAGTTCTCTGCATTTAGGTGGTAATTGCACTCATGGGTGTATATGCAGTTATGTCACAAGCAAGGCTGGAGGGAGAGAGGGAGAAAACCAGAACAGAGTCTAGCATTTTGTATCAGATCGAGGAAGACTGAAAGAAAGACTAAGAAGCCAGAGAGGCAGAAGTAAAATCAAGAGAGTCCCTTAAAATCTGAAAGACCAGCAGGCTGCCCATGCATTTTTAGGTCTTGGGACATGGAAAGTTTTTATTTTCTTCTGAAGAGTCAACATTTAAAACTACCCATCAAGAGAAATATGTTTTCTCCAGAACATCCAGATGACTTTGTATTAAGTTACTTAAAAATTAATTTGCCCCAATGCAATTAAAACATAGAGATGTACCTTCTGCCTATACTGAGCCTTGGTTCTGAATGACCTAGTAATGTTCAAAATCATGGATGTCTATTCCTCCTAACCCTTTTGCTATTCACTCTCTCTGACTTGCTGTATCACATTGTTCTCTTATTGAGAAAACTTTCTTTATAGACAACTTGGAGTTAAAAAATTTGAGGAAGACCAGACTCATGGGGAGAGATTGGTCAGAGAGTACTAGTTACAGTTAGATAGGAGTAAGAAGTTCTGCTGTGCTATTGCACAGTGGGATGACTACAGGGAATGACAATGGATTGTATATTTCAAAAAACTAGAAGAAAGGATTGTGTATATTTATACCATAGAGAAAATGAAAAATGTTTGAAGACACAGATCTGTTCCTCTTGATTTAAACATCACACAATGTATACGTATATTGAAATATCACATCATATTCCATAAATATGTATAGATTTTATGTTTTATGTATCGGCTAAAAAAATAAATTTAGCAGTCATACACAGTGGTGCATGCCTGTAAGCCCAGTAACCTGGGAGGCTGAGACAAGAGAATCTCGAGTTTGAGGCCAGAGGCAGCCTGTGTATCTTAGCAAGACCCTGTCTCAAGATAAAAAAGAAAAAAATTACACATTGGGGCTGGGTGTGCAGCTCAGTGGTAGAGCACTTGCAAAGTAAGCACAAGCCCCTGGGTTCAATCTCCTGGTACCATACGATATAAATAACCAAAAATAAACCAAATAAATGTAAAGAAAAGTAAAAAGAAAAAGACTAGCTTTTTCTTTTATTATAGATCATGAAATTCCTAAAATGTTTTGTAGCCCACCAATACCAAAACTATCCTCAAACCCCAGTAACTGCATACATTGGTACTAGTTGAGAGCGGGCAATTTCTTTCCATAATAAATATAGGAACTTTCTGTGTACAAAGTGCTGTATTACATTTTATAAGGGGTGCAAAGATGAGCAAGATATTGCCTCTGCACACTGTCTGTCTGAAAGAACAAGAAATGTGCCTCAATCACCATTACTCAAGAACAACAGAAGAAATAGGGGCTACATAAAAAACACTGAGGGAGTGAGAGATCTGCTTGGAAGCTTGGAACAGGTTCAAAGAGGACGTTCCATGGGAGTTTGGCCCTGCAGGCTGGGAGGGATTTCTGGAGATGAAAAGCTGGAAGAGGCATTCCCAGGGGAAAGAAGGGCATGGGGTGAAGATGGAAGGATGAAAACATCAAACACGGAACTTAGGGCAGAGGGCATCTGCTAGAGGAAGAGGCTCTTAGGGCGATGCAAGATTAAGGAATTGGAACTAGAGTTCTTGGCCAACGAAGAGCTATGGAAGGATTCTGCAGGAGGCAAGTGCTTGGTGCTGCACTGTGGCCAGTTCATTTGGCAGAAGGGGGACACAGAGTGAGGAAGGAAAAAAGGCTGAGGTCATCAACCTCGGTAAAGAGAACATTCCAGTATCCAGCTCAGAGGGTTGAACAAAGGCACAAGCAACGGGTAGAAAATGAAAACTGAAAAGGTTATGGGTGCCGAGCTACAGGATTTGGAGGGAAAAGGAATCAGAGATGTCTGTAGTTGGCAGCCTTGTGACCTGCGGAATGGAACAACTTCCTCGGAGAACACATGAGATCTTGACTTTGCCTGCTGAGTCTTTCCCCACATGGTCACTGTAACTGCCTTCAGAGAGTCCCCTTGTGCCTGCTTCCGCCTGGTCTTGCACCAAAATTATTCCAAAGGGGTCTGACCCTCGCCCACAAGGAACCTTTAAATATGATAATGTCCTCTGTGCCAACCAGAAGATGAGGTGGCAATCCTATTCCCCCTTTTTCCTGAAGAGAGGAAAGGCAGGCTGCAGAGAGGTTTCCCAGACATACAGCCGTACAGCCGTGTGGTCAATGACTAGGAGTGTGAGGAGCCCGCCCCAGCCTCTGCAAACCTTCCAGATCCTCCCTGCACCCTGAGTCACAGCTGTCTCCCAGCACCTGGCTGGTTAATACCACACCCTGGTGGCTCTGCCCTCAGGATCCTGGGAGAAAACAGGGTGGGTTGGTGCCCTCACTCCCTGTAGCTCAGGAAGCCAATGAGAATCCAAGGTCCCACTTAGCTGCCTACCCTTCACCTTCACGATTCCCACCAGTCCATCCCCTACGCCCCCTCCTGTGTCCCAAGCCCAGACCTGCCTGAGTTTTCCCTCTTCTGCCTTGAACTTGTCTGGTGCTTACCCTGCACACCAAGAGACCGCAGACAAGCTCCAGCGGGCCTCTGAGGTCCGCAGGAAGATCTGCAACCTCACAGACATGCCAAGTCACGTAAATGGCAGTGTCTAATGCAACCATATCACTTCGATGCTGCTCCCTCACTTATGACATGTTCTAAGGGATTTGGCTCTGGCTTGCAAAGCTGGTCGTTCCTAGTTACCCAGTAGAACTGTGTTCTTGAAGCTTGGTTTCTAATCTTTAAAAATGATAAAAGATAATAATGAAAAGTAAGAGTCATTCTTGGATACCTATTCTTTGGTTGGATATTACTGCACTTAATTTTTATGGTCTGTAATAAGGTAGCTGTCAAGATCCCCATTTTCCACAATAGGTAAACAGAAGCTCAAAAACATTGAATGACTTCTTAAGACTGTACCTTGTTTTCTGTCTTCTCGTTGCAAATTGTGGGTAGGAATACGTACTTTATGCCGTGGGTATAGGATCATAGGAGATGTTGCTGTATAACAACAGCGCTAGCCCCATCCTCACGGTCACTCCTCTGGTAAGAGGCAAAGCCAGGTCTTTCCAACCCAACCATTGTGTCCTTTTCTATGATCGAACTCCTAATTAGTTCTTCTTCGAGTCTCTGCATCTGTGACATGCTCCTTTCATTCCAGCAGGGGTCAACCCCTTTTTAATCTAATAAATTCTAGACCTGCCAGACATTTAAATGAAAAAAAAAAAATGAAGCTGCAAAGTGCTAGAAGAAACCATAATTTGCTTTGGTTTAATTTTCTTGTAATTCAAAGTGGGACTGGCCTAAGAATGACAGAGTGTGGTGGTGTGTAACCTGCAGTCTTAGCTACTTGGAAGACTGAGGCAGGAGGATTAATTGATTCCAATAGTTCAAGGCCAGCCTGAGCAATGTACCTAGCAAGACCCTCATCTGAAAGAAAGGAAAAAAGAAGAAAAGAAAGAAAGAAAGAAAGAAAGAAAAAAAGAAGAAAGAAAGAAAAAAGAAAATGACAGAAGTGAAAGCCATGAATAAAAGGATTGCTCATTTCAACCTTATTTAAAAAATCAATACTTTTTCATGAAAAAAATCACCCTAAGTAAAATCAAAACATTAACAATAGGAGGGGCCTGGAGGCACATGCCCAGAATCCCACCATTTGGGAGACTGAGGCAGGAGAATCATGAGTTTGAGGTCAGCCTGGGCTACATAGCAATACTCTGTCTCAAAAAAAAAAAGAAAAAGAAAAAAGAAAAAAAATTAGCAACAAACTTAGAAAATTATTTGCAAATCATAGAAAAATAATAATTTTCTAACTGTATGAACTCAATAGGAAGCCAGGCGCAGTGGTGCACGGCTATAATCCCAGTGATTCCAGAGGCAGAGGCAGAAGGATCATGAGTTGGAGGCCAGAGGCAGCCTGTGTACTTTGCAGGACCCTGTCTCAAAATAAAAATAAATAAATAAAAGATGGGTTTGTAGTACAGCCCAGTGGTACAGTACTTGGAAGTATGTGTGAGGCCTGAGTTCAACTCCCAAATACTGCAAAAAAAAAAAAAAAAAAAAAGGGAAAGATTAATAACCCAGCACAAATACTGTCAAAAAGAAATACAAATGAGTCTTAAACATATGAAAAAATGTGCAATTTCTAACATATGAAAAAATGTGCAACTTCTAACAAGATCAAGATAAAAATTCAAAATGCATTGAAATACTGTTTTTATCTCTTATACTGTTGTTGTTGTTGTTAGGTGCCATCAAGTCATATCTGACTCATAGCAACCCTCATAAGGTTTTCAATGGCTGATTGTTTCCAGATTGTTTGGGGAGTTGACTACCACATTCTTCTCCCACTATTATACTGATAAAGACCAAAAGGTGTGATAATACTTTCTGGCAAAGCTTCATGAAAACAGACTCATATCATGCTTAACAGGGGCAGGGCCTTGGTAGAGGGCAGTTTGGCAATATCCGTAACACTTAAGAAAGCTCCTGCTCTTTGATCCACTGATTATACGTCTAGGAATTTATCTACAGATACACTCTCATGCACATAGGAAATGTGTACAGATTAAATGTGACAACATTGCTTGTCATAACAAAAGATTACAAACAACCTAGAATTTTAGGGAGTTAGGTTCTGTCTTAATCCATTTGGGCTGCTGTAACAAAATACTATAGACTAGGTAATTTATGAACAACAAAAATTTGCTGCTCACAGTTCTGGAAGCTGAAAAATTCAAGATTAAGGCACCAGCAGATTCAGTGTCTGGTGAGGACCTGCTTTCTGACTCATGGAAGGCACCATCCCACTGTGTCCTCACAAGGTAGAAGGACTGAGCTAGCTCTCTGGGATCTCTTTTATAAGAGCACTAATCCCAGTCAGGAGGGCTCCATGCTCATGACCAAATCACCTCCCAGAGGCCCCTGGGTCTCTTAATGCCATCATCTTGGGGATTAGTTCTCAACATATAGATTTGCAGGGGGACATTCAGACCATAGCAGGTTATGTGATTTCTATACCGTGGAATATTATATAGCCTCAAAAAAAAAGAGTAAAGAGTATTCTATATTTTGAATTGGAAAATTGCCAAAACCTATTGACACAACAATAAAATAAAAATAAAGCAAGCAGGACAGTATGGGTTTTATATTATCCTACATATAAAAAAATGCCTGCAGCCATAGCCCTGTGGCATCTGATCCCTTCAGATCTGGGAAGCTAAGCAGGGTCGGGCCTGGTTAGTACTTGAATGGGAGACCACCTGGGAATACCAGGTGCTGTAGGCTTGGGAGACGGACCTGGCAACCCACTCCCAAAAAACAGTCAACCATTGAAAACCCTATAAACAGCAGAGAAGCACTGACAATAGTGTTTCGCCTGTTGTATGTAGGGTCTTTATGAGTCGGACACTGACTCGACAGCACATAACAACAACAACATATATAAAAATAAAAGTGAATACGATCACAGCATATAATATAGGTATGAAAATGTCATAATGAAACCCACTATTTTATACAATGACTAAACACTAATAAAAATTAAGTTTTTACAAAGGTAAAAAGGAACAATAAAAAAATAAATAGCTTGGCAACATCAGTGGCCTCTAGAAAGAAGAAGCAGATTGTGGAACAAAGAGGGGACGATTTCTGAGATTTAAAATTTTGAATCATATATATGCTGTTCAAAATTAAATAAGTAAAATCAAACATTTTAAAATCCTTTTTCCTAAGAGAAGTGCTACTCCTTTTAGGAAACAATTTCCGAGGAAAATTACAGCACTGCAGAGCATAAGAAGCCGAGTGTGTTTTGCTTCTCCTCTCAAAGGTCATATGACTTATAACAGAGGTTTTATTTGTTTGTTTCTTACTTTTTCTCTGCAGTACTGGGGGTTGAACCCAGGGCTTCACACATGCTAGGCAAGTGCTCTACCACTGAGCAGCACCTCCAGTCTCTTTTAAAATTTTTTTTCTTGAGACAGGGTCTCACAAAATTATACAGACTGCCTCTGGCCTTGAACCTGCAATGCCCCTGCCCCCACGTCCTAAGTTTCTGATATGACAGGTAACTGGCTCCTGGCACCTGACTCTAAGGATTTATGTTTATTGATGTAAGCAACAGCCATCAATACATTGTGCTTTGTTTTTGTGATACATATTTTTCCTTTTCCTTGAAAAGTAAGGCTAACTTAAAAGCCAAGGTAATTTTGGCTGATATTGCAACATCTCTTATATAAGTAGATTTTTGCATGTCCATTTAAAATATAGTGATATTTACTGTTGCCATCTCAAGCAGCTGTTTTAGAATTCTACTTCTTTTCCCCTTAAGCACAAGCAGGAAAAAAAGGAAAGCAGGTAAATTCTCATGTGTTCGTGATTTTTATTTTTTGAGCACTCGGCCGTCTTCAAAGATAGGCCAAAGCTGGGAAACGAGCTTTCCTGAGAGGGGAAAAGAGCTCTGATTTATAACATTTACCAATTACTGGGGTGTAAATACTTCTGAGTCCATGGCTGGTTTCAAGCTACCTGTCCAAGTCAGCTCCAGCACTTCCCTGCTAGTTGCCCACCCAGAAGCAAAGAACATTCAGCCCAAGTTTCTGCAAGAGATAAATTATTCTCCACAACCCTACTTCATCCATTCAAAAAAAAATAAAAATAAAAACAAAACCAGGGGGAAGGACACAGCAATATTCCTTCTTCCACCTTCACACGCCATGCCAGGAAGGTTTTGAAGAGAACCATGAGCCCCACCTGCCAGTAAATGCGAGTGTTTTAAGAAGCAGTGTTTCCTACAGCAGAAGTTGCACGCAGTTTGCCACTTACACGTTTTCCCATTTGAATGCTATATTCCTGACTGTGGTTGTAGTGAATGGAGTCCATTAACTAGCAGCTCCTTTTCTGAAAACTCCACCTCCTCGCCAGCCCTTGCCAGCCCTCTTTGCAAACACAGCTCAGCCACAATATATCTGTTTCTCCTTCTTCTTCCTCACCCACGTTCTGTGACACTCTGGTTCAGGGTGACTGATTTGGCTAAGGACTTCCCGCTCCTTCCAGCAAAATCCCAAGAGCATTTAGCAGTCACATAACTTCAGCTTCCAAATAGCCTCGGGAACCAGAGCCCAGCCAGACTATTTTCTAAAATAAAAATAAATGTTAATAAAGGAAAGAAAACTTGGCTGGAGACCCACAGACGTGGTCAACAATTTGCCCTTTCCCTTGATTTTCAGAAAATGCTGGGTCTGAAGTTTAACATGGGTCTCGTTAAATAATTACACAACTACTACAGATTGCTTTTTTGTCAGGGTGGGATGGGAGTCGTTGATTCATTAGCCTGTTGCTGGCCTCAGGGGCCCTTCCCCCGCCTCAAGCTGAAGGGCCACCCCTCTTTCTTCCTCCTGCTCTTGGAAATCAAAGTCTTGAAATAATAGAGTGTTTCTTTGCCTCACCTTGCCCCCGTGGTAATACATATCCCCCAGACTCACAGGTTAAGATCTTTAATATTACTTTCCTTGACACAGTGCACCCTATGTGGCATGGTACACTGGCTGTGAATTCTGCTGTTATTTGACCCCCCTACAAGATATGATTTCATTTGAGTCAACATGTTTTTAAGGAGATTTCAAGTTCTGATAAAAATCTGGATTTCTCCCTTCTTTTGAAAACTCACAATAAATGATTTCCCAGGAAAATGCTTCATGAGAAAATGACTTTGTTTTGTACACAGCTCTAACTCCAAAATATAGATCAGTGTCTACTTGTCAACAAATATTTCATGAATGAATGAATGAATGAATGAATGAATGAACGAACAATGTCAGGACATGACTACTGTGAGCTGAAACTTGGTAGTAGCTGCTCCCCTTTAGATGGGGAATTTACCCTCTACTTTGGCTTGCTCCCCACCCCTCCTTACTGCCTTCAAACTTCATTCTTAGCTCATGTATGCTGCCTGCTTCTTTAGCCTTTTAAATCTATTGACCCTCTCTCCGATGGTTCTGCAAGCTACATCTCTCTTGCCAAATGACCCTAGAGAACTCACAAATATCAGTTCTATCCAAAAGCTAATTAACTCCTTTAACAACGAAGTAACAATGTAAAACTTGTATGAATAGTTTTCTACATTGAAGAAAAATACCAAGCCACTCACAGTGGTGCATGCTTATAATCCCAACATTCAGGTGGCTGAGGAGATCATCAGTTTGAAGACAGCCTGGGCTATGTAGCTAGACCTGTGAGGAGAGAGACAGACAGAGAGAGAGAGAGAGAGAAAGGAAGGAAGGAAGGAAGGAAGGAGAGAGGGAGGAGGGAAGCAAAGAGGGAAGGAAGACAGAGAAAGGAAGGAGGGGAGAGAGAGAAAAAAAAGAAAAAATATTATTTAGGAAGTATTTTTTAAATGGGCTGGGGTTTATCTCAGTTGGTAGAGTGCTTGCTCTACATACTCTGAGGCCCTGGGTTCAATCTCCAGCACTGTAAAAATAGGGGAAGGACCTGTCAGCCCACTCCCAAAACAGTCCCAAAGCAATCAGCCATCAAAAATCCTGAGCAGCAGAGAAGCACTGACATAGTGCTGGGCACAGTGTCGGGGAGTGTTTCTTCAGTTGTACATAGGGTCACTATGGTGTCATCTAACAACAGCAACATTTTTTAAATAAATAGAAATATGTTCAAAATAAGAGCACTTAGTATTTCAGCTTCTTTGTGAACAAAATATGTACTAAATTTTTACTATTATGTACAAATTGCCACATAGAGACCTAAAGCAACACCCCATTTGTTCTGTAGGCCAGAAAAGAGAGAATGCAGGGGTGAATATGATCAAAGGACATTATATACATGTATAAAAATGTCATAATGAAACCCATTATTTTACCAGGCACAGTGCTGTACAGCTCTAATCCCAACAACTCTGGAGGCTAAGGCAGGAGAATCGCAGGTTTGAGGCCAGAGGAAACCTGCATAACTTAGCAAGACCCTGTCTCAGAATAAAAATAAAAATAAAGAGTGGGCTGGAGTGCTGCCCAGTGGTAGAGCACTTGCAAAGTATGTGTGAGACCCTGGGTCCAACCCCTCAGTACCAGGGGCAGGTGGGGGAGGGGGGTCCATGTTGTACAATTAATATACACTAATAAAAATTTTTATTACTGTCTTTCTTGTTTTTATAGTCCTGGGGATTGAACCTATTGTCTTAGGCATGCTAGGGAAGTACTCTACCACTAAGCTGCATCCCCATTCCTTTACACTAATAAAAATTTCTAAATAAATTCTTGTTTTCCTTGACAATGTATCGTTTATCGAACTCAGCTTCCAGCCCCATTTAAGGATCCCCATCCGCCACTCCTTTTATCTTCATCAAATACCTTTTGCCCACGGCCTCCTGAACTCTTTAAGACATGAAATATGGAGAGGAATAAGATAAAGAGTTTTTAATGGGAAAGTGCACAGAAGGTCCCAGGGTCTCCCCCTAACGTCTCCAGACTCTACGAGACCCCAAATTCTACTCTTAGCAATCTTCCTTCCTTTTTCCTTCATAGGGTGTGTCATGGGAAATATTCAGGATTCATGTATTTGTATCTTTATGGTATTTGTGTAGCTGGTTTTATATTGTTTGTTTGTTTTCATTTTGCTCACTCGATTGTAAGCTCTCTCAGGAAAGGAAAGACAAAGGGGTTACTTTGTTCCAGGTAGTACCCTGAGCGCAGCGTCATGCCCACCACAGTAGGTGGTCAATACTCCTGTTGAATGAGTGGAGGAATGAACGGAGCATCCAGACAGGGTGCTTCAACAGGGCTTTGCATTCCTGTTCCCCTCATTTGAAAATAAAACTACTAGCCAGGCATGGTGGTACAGACCTGTCATACCAGCGACTGGGAAAGTAGAGGCAGGAGGATCGCAAGTTCAAGACCAGAGGCAGTCTGTGTAACATAGTGAGACCCTGTCTCAAAAGTTAAAAAAAAAAAAAAAGAAAATGGGCTGGGGGGTGCAGCCCAGTGGTCCAGCACTTGGAAAGCATGCAAGCGGGAGGCCCTGGGTTCAACCCCACTACTGCAAAAAAAAAAAAAAAAAATCTACTCTCTGGCTCTTTCAGACGACACAAGATGTACAGAGAGCAGCTGAACCTCACTTCCCTGGACCCCCCGCTGCAGCTCCGACCTGAGGCCAGCTGGGTCCAGTTCCACCTAGGAATCAACCGCCACGGGCTGTACTCCCGGTCCAACCCCGTTGTCAGCAAACTCCTCCACGACATGAGGCATTTTCCCACCATCAGCTCGGGTGAGGTTCACGGGTTGGGCAGGACGGACTGACTTCTTTCCAGAAGGGCTGGGTTAAGCCACCTGACACACCGGCACCGGGAAGGAGTATTAAAGGGTTGCCACCAACACGTAGTAGATAGGTTAATAAGAAGGAAAGTATTTTCCTTCTGGAAGAGCTCTTATAACCTTCATCTCGTCACTACCCCGTAATGGAGGCCTAAGGAGATGTTCTGTACATTTTAAAAGGGTGATCGGTATGGAGTGCTTTCCCTGCACCAGGCCATGGGCTCTCTCTTATATAGTGACCTACGGCATGGACTGGGGCTGGGATTTAGCTCAGTTGGTAGAGCACTGTTCCACACTCTCTCAGGACCCAGGTTCAATCCCCAGCAGCCCAAGAATGGGAGAAGGACATGGCAAGCCACTCCCAAGGCAATCCCAAAACAATCAGCCATTGAAAACCCTATGAGGGTCACTATGAGTTGGACCTGACTTGAAGGCACCTAACAACAACAACAGCAGCAGCATAGACATTATCATTACCATTTTACAGCTGGGAAAACTGAGACACAGAGCAGTTCAGTTACCTGGCCCAGTGGTGCAGCTGGGATTCAAAGATAGGTCTCTTGACCCCAGGTCTGTGCTCTCAAGCACTATGACTGTCCGTATGACACAGTACATTATTATCAGAGACAAAACCAGGCTGAGTCTCCCAGGCAGGTGTGGTTGGAGTGTCCACAGCAGGGCTAGAGAGCACAGGACCTGGGATGGCGCAGGGTGGATGGCTGCAGCCCCTGGGCACTGGGAGATCCCCGGGCTCCATCCCGCATCCCTGCTGGTGGTCTGAACTAGAGTCCTGGGCTGCTCTGTGGCTGGCTGCCCTGGAACATGGCTGGAAGTTCTCACTGCACTCCTCTTCCTCCTCCACAGATTACAGTCAGGACGAGAAAGCTTTGCTGGGAGCATGTGACTGCACCCAGAGTAAGTGACCTGGCATCGCCTCCAGCCAGCCCCTCCCCATCACAACCAGTGAACCCCTGGGGGCGACCCCAACGGGGGCTCTCACTGCCTAGGCTCTGAGAGTTCAACACCTCTGTCCACCCACTCACAAAAAGAAAAGGTGCACCAAAGAGGACCTCGGGTGTAAGATCCCACTGGTCAAAAGGTGGTCCCGAGACAAGCATCATTTCCGTCTCTGGACAGCTCATTAGAAATGCAGAATCTCAGTCTCCACTCTGATTTTCTGAATCAGAATGTGAAGACTAGCAAGACCCCGAAGTAATGGAGTCCATTTTCAAATGTCAGAGGCAACTGCACAGGATAGTGGTTTATGATGCTGGCAACAAATTAGAATTGCCCAAGGAGTTTTAAAAATGCTGTTGCCTGGCCTCCATCTCCAGAGGTTTAGGCTCAGTTGCAGAGAGGGAGGCCCACGTGAGCATTTTTTTTTTCTGGGGATCAAAGCCAGAGCCTCATACATGCCAGGCAAGTGTTCCACTGAACTGCATCTGTAGCCCACCACTGAGCATTTTTAAAATGCTCCAGATGATTACAGTGCATCAGGGGTTGGGACTCATTGGGGTGAATGATTAATAGTCAAAAAGCCAGGAGTAAGGGTCATGAAGCTCCCCTCTAGGGGTGCTGTGAACTGGTTCCAGGTGGGTCTGGACACTGAAACCCCCAGGTTACTGCAGGCCTTGAATAGCCTTGTCCATTTACCTAGATGTGCTGAACACACATCAAAAATTTCTACGTGTGTATGGTGCCAAAGTCTTATGATCTCAGTACTCGGGAGGAAGAGAGAGGAGGATCATGGGTTTTTTTGTTTGTTTGTTTGTTTTTGTTTGTTTGTTTTTGCTGTACTAGGGGTTGAACCCAGGGCCTTGCGCTTGCATGCTCTACAAGTGCTGGACCACTGAGCTACACCCCCAGCCCTTTTCTTTTCTTTTCTTTTTTTTTTTCTTTACTTTTTGAGATAGGGTCTCGCTAAGTTACGCAGACTTCCTCTGGTCTCGAACTTGCGATCCTCCTGGCTCCGCCTCCCAAACTGCTGGGATTACAGGCATGGGCCACCACACCCAGCTTGATCATGCATTTTGAGGCCAACCTGGGATACATAGCAAAACCCTGTCTCAAAAAAAAAAAAAAAATGTGTAGGTGTGACGTGGAGTGTCAAAGGTAAAAGTTCATAGAACCCTGGGGTTCCCTTTCCTTCAGTTAAGGACCTGCCATCTGCCATTTTATAGAACACAGAATGAGAGAGACATTGCCACAACCCTCACAGGGCTTACAACAACAGGGCTTGCACAGGGCGAAGCAAGTGAAGTGCCCAGGAGGCAAAATTTAATGAAGCAGCACCCACGGGGCATGGTGGCTCACACCTGTAATGCCAGAACTCGGGGGGCAGAGGCAGGAGGATCACATGTTCAAGGCCAGCCTGGGCTACAGAGCTGCACCTCAGGTGCTCAGATTTGCCAAACCCTGGTCCCAGCCCAGGTGTAGAGTCTTAAATAAGGAAAAATATAGATAAACAGGCCTGCAGCTGTAGCACTGTGGCTTCCGATCCCATCAGATCTCAGAAGCTAAGCAGGGTTGGGCCTGGTTAGCACTTGGATGGGAGACCACCTGGGAACACCAGATACTGTGGGCTTGGGAGATGGACCAAACAACCCACTCCCAAAAAAATCAACCTGCCATTGAAAACCCTATTAATAGCAGAGAAGCACTGAGAACAGTGTTTTGCCTATTGCATGCAGGGTTGCTATGAGTTGGATACCAACTCGATGGCACCTAACAACAACATAGATAAACAAGTCTAATATAACAGATGGTGCAATCAGAATCTACAGTGCTGCATCGGGAATATAGAGGAAAGGCTTGGTCCTTCTTAGATCTGTCTCTGAGGTTTTCAGTAATGGCTACCTGGGCAATCCTGTGTGATTGGTCTTTTACCCATATTGGCAGCAGAACTACCGCACTGAGCCTCTGTAGACGCTCTCTCCAGCCGGACACCATAGCGTTCACCCTGCAGGCTTTGCAAAGCAAATCCTAGTCTTTAGGGTCTTATTAAATAAGAGAAAGGGTCTGGGTTTTTGGAACAAACAGAATCCCAACCTTGAGCTTGGCTGTCTCCCTTCTACCCTTCACAGTTGTGAAACCCAGTGGGGTCCACCTGAAGCTGGTGCTGAGGTTCTCAGACTTCGGGAAGGCCATGTTCAAACCCATGAGGTAAGTGAAGCCTTCCTCACTGCCGTTCTGCGGGAGCTCCGAGCAGAAGGCAATAAAAGTGACCTAAGATCTTTATGCCCATCATTTGGAGAACTCTGTTTAGACAGTCCATCCCAAACATATAACTGGTTATGGAGATCATAATAACAAGTAAAAATAGTAGGAGTTAATCTTCATAAGCCCTTCATAGCACCTATGCCACGCTAGCACACACTGTGTAAGAATTGTGTCTGTGGGTCATCAATACCCTCATGAGCAAAGTTCAATTATAACATCTATTTTGAGGCTGTGAGAAGCCATCTCACTCTAATCTCACATGTAAACACTGGGCCCAGGATTCACACCCAGGCAGCTGGACTGCTGAGCTCTCTCTCTCCCACCATAATGGACTTTCACTTTTTTCCAGGGCTAGCACCCTCTTTTTGACATCAAAATATTTATAGACCTCTACTTGACAATACTTGTTTTGATTGAAAAACTACACAATGAAGAAAATCTACTACAAAGTCAATTACGGGTAACATTACTTTATATTTTATTCATAGCAGCAGCAGCTTATGTGCCTTTGAGCACTTCTCAGTACTTCCTGAGGACCCAGGTTCCATCCCCAGCACCACAAACATGTGAGAAGGATGTGGCAGACTGCTCCAAAAACAATCCTGACATGATCAGCCATTGAAAAACTCTATGAGGGTTGCTATGAGTCAGACACAACTCGACAGCACCTAACAACAGCAATGTATGGGTGAGGGATGGGGTTTAGTTCAGTTGGTAGAGTGCTGCTCTGTGCTCTCTGAGGCCCTGTGTTCAATCCTCAGCACTGCAAAAATGGAAGAAGGACCTGGCAGTCCACTCCCATAACAATTAGCTCTTGAAAACCCTATGAATAGCAAAACAGCACTGTGCCAGGCATGGCACAATGTAGGGGAGTGTTTCATCCTGTTGTACATAGGGTTGCTAGGAATCAGACCCTGCTCGACGGCACCTAACAATGCATGGGTGAAATAATATGTATCAGGTCCACAGACAGAGCTTGGTATGTGATGGCTTTCTAGCCCCCCAAAGGGTCTGCAGCCCACAGGTTGGAGTCTCCTGAAATAGGCCTCTGGGGCCTCAGCCTAGTGGGGTGTCTACCTGGAGATGACATGCATAAGAGAGAATGGCCCCAGGAGGGGCTCCTGTTATCCACATCACACGTTCCTCCAAAAGGTGCTGCCTTCCCACTCCCATTGCTTTAGATTGCATCCCTTCCAGCCAGCTGAGGAGAGGCCTTCTGAATGGCCCAGTGCCTAGCCTACTGAAATCAGCACTGAGTAAGTCTCAGTCCCTAAACCGAGGGACCAGTGCCTCCCCTTACAGAGGGATTTAGAGTAGATCATTCCCTTGGAGAGCCTCATACAACTCTCATGCCCAAGTCTCACACCCTCACCTGCTCTGGGCCCTCCCTCTGTGGCCCCAAGGCCCAGGCAACCTTAAGAAACCTGCTATATAAGGAGATTGTCTGCCATTTGCTCAATTTAAATGTGTAACTTTTCAGGTATTTATGAAGCAACTTTGCTGATTTAAAAATCCCATCCTATAAAACAACGCCTGCAGCCGTAGCCCTGTGGCATCCGATCCCATCAGATCTCAGAAGCTAAGCAGAGTAGGGCCTGGTTAGTACCTGGATGGGAGACCACCTGGGAACACCAGAAGCTATAGGCTTGGGAGAAGGACCTGGCAACCCCCTCCCAAAAATCAGTCTGCCATTGAAAACCCTATGAACAGCAGAGAAGCACTGACAATAGTGTTCCCCTGTTGTACAGAGGGTCGCTATGAGTTGGATACCAACTCAACGGCACCTAACAACAACAACAACAACAATAAAACAACATATAAATTTAGAAATATTCACACACACACACACACACACACACACGTTCCACTTGTCAAAAATTTTTGACATTTGTTGTCATTATCACTAGAGTCAAGTCTGGGGTCAATAGAAAGCCAATAGTAAATTCTCTCCCTACTCCTCTCCCCCAGCACCACCACTAACCTGTTTTAGCTGGTCTTGTCAGACAACAGAAACAGTACCAAGTGATATCATTTCAGCTTAATTAATTGTTCTCAACCCAATAAAGAAATGGGAGAAACTACACAAGAACTTGAGCAGTTTTACCTTATTCTTAAGCCATAGCAGAAAGTTTCAATCTACAAGAAAGACTTGCTTTCCTAGGGACAATTTCAAGAGGGATCTGATCTTATACCCAGGCACACAGAACACTAAAATCAATCAATAAATAGTGTTACTTTTATGTATTTTAGTTTAGTTTAGTTTTAAGAGAGAGAGTCTTGCTATGTTGCTCAGGCTGGACTCAACCTCCAGGGCTCAAGGGCTCCTCCTGCCTCTGCCTCCCACAAAGTTGTGTTTCTCAAAAGAAAGAGCCACAGTAGTGAGCACACATGGCCATCGATGGAGGTCCCGCCACAGGCATGTGACTGTCTGGCCTGAGGCTCAGCTGAATACAAGAGCTACCAATTTCTGGCTGGTATGTTGTTGTTGTTGTTAGGTGCCATTGAGTCGGAATCCCACTCAAAGTGGCCCTAAGCACAACAGGCAAAACACCATTGTCAGTGCTTCTCTGCTGTTCATAGAATTTTCAATGGCAGACTGATTTTTGAGAGTGGGTTGCCAGGTCCTTCTCCCAAGCCTACAGCACCTGCTGTTCCCAGGAGGTCTCCCATCCAAGTACTAACCAGGCCCGATCCTGCTTAGCTTCCAACATCTGGTGGGATTGGAAGCTACAGTGCTACGGCTGTAGGCTCTGGCTGCTATAGTATTAAATTACTGTCACAGTCATGCGCGCTTCATGGATACCCATAAGAGGGCACTGGTTCGAGGGTGGCAACATACAGACCGCTGATGTAGAAAAGCAAGACATTAACGCGAAGTATAAACACCGTGATAAATCTTCAGATTCACCACAGATCACAGGTCCATCAAGTGCACTCTCATAGTAAACGCCTTATATGGCCCATTAGGATTCATCTAATTTTTAAAAACCAGAAGCTAATAGAGAGTGGATAAGCTCCACTTTCACTTTTCATATATCAGTGAGGAAAAACGATTTGAATATTTGCAAGAAATTAAAGGAACACAAAGAGCAGTGTAAAATCCCTTCTCTGTTCAGTCAGAAACAAATACAGAAATTGTCCAAATTACCCAGCTTCTTTGTCCGAAAATTTAACACAACAGTTCCTACCATTCGGTGATAAGAACAATTTTACCTTATTCTTAGCCATAACACAAAGTTTCATCTACAATTCTATGAAATTTAGACTAAAATGAAATACCGTATACTTTCTAAATATATTTCTTTTTAAAACATGCATTTTTTTCTATAAGTAATTTAAGGTGAAAAGCATTTGTCTCTCAGAAAGAAAGCAAAAATTTATCTTTAAATAATATCATTCTAAATATAAAGGTGGTACTTTTTTGAGGATGTGATACTTTTAAATGTAATACATTACTCAGTTCATTAGTAGTTCTCAAAATATGAGAAGCATTGATGTCAAGTAAAAACACTTCCCCGATTTAAAATTTTTCTATTATATGTCATGCAAAAATGAAGGAATGATGTTTTAGAAAATCCCAAAGGTTGCCGGGCACAGTGGCACACACCTACAATCCTAGCAGCTCAGGAGGTGGAGGCAGGAGGATCACAACTTTGAGACCAGAGGCAGTCTGTGTAGCTTAGCAAGACTCTGTCTCAAAAAGTAAAAAAATGGGCTGGAGGTGCAGTTCAGTGGTCCAGCAGTTGCAAAGCATGCAGGTGCAAGGTCCTGGGTTCAACTCCCAATACCACCAAAAAAAAAAAAAAAAAAGAAAGAAAGAAAGAAAAGAAAAGAAAAAAGAAAATCCCAAAGGTTGAGAGACTGTGTATTCTTACAGGTGGAATTCAGGAAATAAAAAGGGAACAGGGACAAGTACTGCTGTTGCTGGTGCAGAATTCTGTGATGCTACTCAGCT
Organism: Pedetes capensis; assembly: GCA_007922755.1. Taxonomy (NCBI): domain Eukaryota; kingdom Metazoa; phylum Chordata; class Mammalia; order Rodentia; family Pedetidae; genus Pedetes; species Pedetes capensis. The sequence continues at coordinate 81,288 of VMDO01001531.1, read as the reverse complement.
GGTCAAGCCCAAGCATGGGTGGCTGTGGATGTCCGGCTGCACCTCTGAAACAGAATCTCTGCTTTGGCAGCACCTCGTTGTTTTCAGGACCTGGGTGTGTTTTCCTGGCAAAATGCCCATGAGTGTTTCAGCTGTGGGAACGGGTTATTTACGGCTTTTCTGCAATGTCACGTCTATTCACATTTACCTTGTTTTTGCAGCCTTCCTAACAGTTCCACACCATGGATGATAAGATTATTCAAAGGCCGTCCTTTTGTGTTTATTAGCATCAAGGCAAAGTCACACACACCCTACACACAACTTCATGATTAGGAAGCACTGCCCTGAACACCGTGCCCAGCCAGCTCAGCGCACTCAGGCAGCCTGGGGCTTTCCAGGAATCCATTAGTGATTTTGAAATGTTTACAGAGCAAGATCCCCCCCACCAGCCTCCCTCAAGCCTCTCACCAGGCCATTCTCCTGCCCACCCCGAGTTGCTCAGAGGTTATAGTCCCAAGTTTTTCTCCCAGGCACTCAAAGACCCAGAACTTCCCAGTTCTTCACCTCAATAATACTAAACTTCATCACTAGCACTTCTTGTTACTACTATGGGCGCTCACACCCCTTCTTTCTTCATCCATGGGCATTGGGATCTCCAGTGCTTCTAGTTCTACTACCTCCCTCCTACTTACACCTGCAGAAGAATGTATTTCTTCCCTCATCACTGCAGTTTAAAAAATTATAATAATTGGCACTATCATCAAACCTTCTTAAGTAGGAAACTTGACAATGGTGGTACCTCTAGGACAATGTCTTACAGGAAGCCTGCCTCCTCCTACTCTGCATGTCTCCCCCTGGCCTAGGGAGCCAAGGACCATGCCTGATTTGGTGTTCCACCCTCTACACATACATGAAAAGCTGATCAGGCTTCTCAGCTGTCTTCTCAGGCTGTCCACTAAAGTCTGAGTCCAGGGCGTGATTCCTTCCTTCCTTCCAGACAGCAGCGAGACGAGGAGACGCCTGCAGACTTCTTCTATTTCATTGACTTTCAGAGACACAATGCAGAGATCGCAGCTTTCCACCTGGATAGGTAGGTCACCCCCTGCCCATGGCAACAACTGCAAGGACCATTCCCGCAGGATTGGACGCTGGACAGGCCCTCAGGGAGGACTCTCTGGTATTTGTTTCTTCTGGCTTTTCATCTCTGTCATACCTCAGTCTGGTGCTTCAAACCCAATACCTCCCCACCACCCAGTGGGTTAAAACACACAAGGTCTTTTAATGTAATAAAATGAACTTCTAAAGAAAACATATCCTGGCATACTGCTCATATAGCCACCTAGGTTATGGCACTGCCCTTGGCCCGAGTTTCCTAATCTCAAAATGAGATGCCCATTCCCACATACCCACAACGTCTTAAGGTAATGACGCTAGAAAGTGGAAGGCGCATTCCTAAACTTCCAGATCCCTCCAGCTCAGCCATTGCTACTCAAAGTACAGTCTATGCATCATGGACATCACCTAGGAGCTTTTTAGAAAGGCAAATCTCAGCTCCCCATGGACCCAGTGAGTCAGAACCTGTATTTGAACAAGATCCCCTGGTCCACGCTGCAGAGATGCCCTGGGCAGCCCCACTGCAGGGTGTGATTGGGAATGCTAGCCAATTTGACATGTGCTGGCCTGGGAACAGGGCTTCTCCTCAGCCCCTGACCACCCCTCAGATCTGAGCAGGGCTCCCTCTCTTTCAGGATTCTAGACTTCCGGCGGGTGCCACCAACAGTGGGGAGGCTAGTAAACATCACCAAGGAAATCCTAGAGGTCACCAAGAATGAAATCCTGCAGAGTGTTTTCTTTGTCTCTCCAGGTAGGTTACTGGGTAGAGCTGTATGCTGAGTCTAAGCACATAGTGAGGCAGCAGGTCCACTGTCACATTCAGCAGGGGTCTGATCCCCTACCACTAGCACATCCATTATTGGAGGGCTGGTGTCTTCAGATAGTGCCACCCTGGTCTGCTTGCGCATAACACAAGATGAGCTGTGGATGGGAAAAGGATGCCTGTGAGACACTGACTTTCCTGCGCGGGCGCTGGGCTACACTCCTATCCCCCTGAGACCAGCAGTTACCCATCCAGGGGAACAAAGAATGCACTAATCACATGGGCAGGATGCAGAGAGGCTGGAGCCCCCATCTCCTCTGCTCTGAGAAATGTGAAAAACAGCACCCAGCAGCTCAGTTTAGTAGCATGTGCTAGGCCTCACATTTGGAAAAGTCAGTGTTTCCTTCTTCTGCCTTTTTCCAAACTGGGAATTCAAAGTTTCCCATTCTTATCCTAAGGGACATCTAGAGGCAAGAAGGTGGCGGCATGCCCCCCAACCTCCCTCTTCCTCTTCCCCTCTCCTCCCTAACCCTCCAGCCAGCAACGTGTGCTTCTTCGCCAAGTGTCCATACATGTGCAAGACGGAGTATGCTGTCTGCGGCAACCCACACCTGCTGGAGGGCTCCCTCTCTGCCTTCCTGCCATCCCTCAACCTGGCCCCCCGGCTGTCTGTGCCCAACCCCTGGATCCGCTCCTACTCACTGGCAGGCAAAGAGGAGTGAGTTGGCCCCTTGACCGCAATGCCAGTCCAATCCTTGAGGGTGGCCACGTTTGGACCTCAAAAGTTGCCTCAATCCTCCTCTACCTCATTTCATACTGATCCTGGGAGCAGCTGGCCTGGGCCTATGCCTAACCTTTAGTTCGTGGATTCAGTCATAAAAGCTTACCAGGTGCTAGGGCACACAGAAGTAAAAGGCCCCAGCTGTCACGTCAGGAAGCCCCTTGTCTAGTGAGGCACACAGCCAGGTAGTCAGGTTATGGAAACAGTGCAATACTCCGTAACGAAGAAGCACGCAGGAACTGTAGGAGGGGCATCAGTTGCTCTAAGTAAGGCCCTGGAGGCCAAGGACCCCCTGGCTGTATCCCCAGGGCCTAGCACACTTCCTGGCACATGGCAGGTGCTAAGTGTTGTTGACTGAGTCAGTCCATCGTCCAGTCCTCACAAGCCTGGGCAGGAAGGGAAGTAATAGAAGAATTTCTGGAGTGCATGACAGGTCCTAAGAAACTTTATGAAAGCCGAGGGGCACGTGTAACAGAAATGATGGAGGACAGCCTATGGGGGTCATGAACAGTGCAGGAGCTCCACAGGGCCTGGGTCCAAGAGGCTTGGGGATGGGGGAGCAGAGGGAGCAGGAGAGGCACATGGCGCCAGCCTTTCCTCTGCCTGCCCCGTGCCCTCCCTGAGGTACACAGCACCCCGCCATCAGCTTAGGGGCCAGCAGAGGATTCTGAACCTTCTCAATGTGTGGGGTCTGTGGCCTCCCTTCCCATGCCTCCTTGCCAGGGTCCTACCGAAGGTACCAGCTACCGCCCGGCATTCAGCCCAGGACAGAATCAGGCGGACAGGCATGTGGGGGTGGGGGAAGGTGCGGTGAGGGGCCCCCAGCACCTGCCATCTTGGCTTTCCCAGCCCAGGATTTCTCCCCCGCCCCCAGGTGGGAGCTCAATCCCCTCTACTGTGACACAGTGAAACAGATCTACCCATACAATAGCAGCAACCGGCTCCTCAACGTCATCGACATGGCCATCTTCGACTTCTTAATAGGTAGGTCTCCACGCTCGGGCCACCTGGCGGAAGCGGGCTCTGCTGTTTGGCTGGAATTCCCGGGGACCCTGGCAAAACCTTACAGTTGGGCTCATGAGGGCTGAGTGGCCCTACACCTCCCGCAGCCACGGGAGCGGCAGAGGTTCATGATGACGGAAGTCAGCACGACCCCCTTTCTCCAAAGAACTGGGGGAAGTGGAAAGGGTCATCCCCAGGAAGGGAGGCACACCAACCTGCCACGAGGTCCAGCAGGCATCAGATATGAAGCGGCCTCTTCCCATCACCTGGTGGCGGGAAAACAGGGGAGGGTGAAAAAGTGTGATAAACGGCAAGGCCCCAGCCCCAGAGACCAGTGATGTTGCCTTCCAGCCCCACAGGGACGAAGAAAGGCTAGGGAGGAAAGCAGAGCTGCAGAGGCAGCCACCACACGTGTGCTTAGATCTAAGCAAAACAGGCAGGTTCACTGCCACTCCCTGCAGGAAGGTAGCCTATGTCTGTTTACCTGCTGGGGGCGTCTGGGCCAAGAAAGGGCAGCATCAGTATGTCCAAGGGGCACAAAGGCACACTTCGGCACATTAGAATTTGGGGCAGGGGAAGGAGTGAAAATCTTGGAAATGCCAACTGCGGCCCAGGATCAAGCTCCTTCTCTGGAACTCAAAGGTCAGGAGTTTGTTTCTACGCCCATGTCTACTGGCCCTGGCTCTAATCTCTCCCCTCCTTTCCAGGAAACATGGACCGCCACCATTATGAGATGTTCACCAAATTTGGGGACGATGGGTTCTTCATTCATTTCGATAATGCCAGAGGGTATGTGTTAGCACCTGTGTCTCAGAGGAAACCAGGGGTCCCGAGGAGGGCCTGCACTGGCCTGTCCGTCTCCATCTTGCCCTACTTCCCGCTGGCTGTTTTCTATTCATCTTTGCTAAGTACCATTTGGGACTGGGGTTTAGCTCAGTTGGTGAAGTGCTGCTCTGTGCTTTTTTGAGGCCCTCGGTTCAAGCCACAGCACTGCAAAAAATGGAAGGATATGGCATTCCACTCCCAATACAATCAGCCATTGAAAAGCCTATGAATAGCAGAGAAGCACTGACAGCCCAGTGTCAGGCACAGCCCAGTGTCGGGGAGTGTTTTGTTCGGTTGTACATAGGTTTGCTATGAGTCAGACCCAAGTGGACTGCCCCTAACAAGAACCACTGATTCTCCTCCAGGCTAAGAGCATTCTTGTGTCCTCTAGTGAGCAAGGTTGAGGTTTTCCATGACTTCTCCCCTAGTCAGCACCCTCCTAGAGGCAGAGAGCAGCTTATCCTTGGTAGCTGGCCCTCAGGAGGGAGGAAAAGAGGATAGGAGGATGGAGAGAGGAAGGAAAGTAGGTTGGTTTAAACCTTGGTTTTAACAAGAGGCTTCTGTGACCTGACCGAGGAGATGGGGGAGAGGCAGCTGCCATGGTCCATGGCATTTTACCCCAACCACTGGTAGAAAAACGGCTGAAGTAGAGGAGCCAGCAGATGCGAAGGGAGCGAGGAGGGTGGCGCGTGCTGATGCCTGTTTCTTCTAGGTTTGGACGACATTCCCATGATGAGATCTCCATCCTCTCACCTCTGTCCCAGTGCTGCATGTAAGTTTTCACGCATCAGGTGACAAGGGCAGTTGGGACACTTCACCCTGCGTGCAACCTGTTTTCACTGGTCTGGGACATGGATGGGCAGACTGACATGATCTGCCTCGTGTCTTACATCACAGCCGTCAGTGCCCCCCAGCATCGTCTCATGTTCTCATCCTTCAGTGGAAGACAAATTAGGATCTAATCTTTTAAACCTTTCTATACCAACTCTAACATTTATCCCACTCGGATCATCACCCACTTTTGCAGAGCCTGAAGGTCTCTGATCTTACTAATCAGAATTCTGCTATGCCCAGCTCTTAAATATCACTATTTGATCACCATCTAAGGACTTTGCTTAGAATTATGAAGTCCCATAAGCCTGTGTCAGATTGACATCTGTCCGCCACTTCTCCAGAGGATGTCTAACCGACTTCTCTATCTCTGCAGCATTTTAGCCAGGCTTGTGAATCTGTCCACCTGCTCAGCTACAGCATGCACGGCTAATTATAAATACGTGATTCACACCTAGCAAAACCATCCTATTTGTTTCCAGTGGGAAATTCGGACCGCAGATATTCTTAATCATATTCCCAATCAACTCCTTAGGTTAATGTAAAATGTCTTCTTGCTTGCTATTTCCCCTCATGAGCAGGATAGGCAGTAGCTGTTTTTATTTTTTTTTGGGGGGGGCGGGGGATTCAGACAACTAAGCCATTTGCCATGAGTCCAAGTCACACTCCTGCATGAAAAAAAACCTAAAATCCTACAGTCATGATGGTCCCACCCCACTGCCATCCCTCTGACTTTAGAATCAGATACAGAGCTGGGCATGGTGGCACATACCTGTAATCCCAGCAGCTAGGGAGGCAGAGCCAAGAGGATCGCAAGTTTGAGACCAGAGGCAGTCTGCATAATTTAGCAATACCCTGTCTTTAAAAAAAAAAAAAAAAAAAAAAAAAAAAAGGGCTGAGGGTGCAGTGCAGCTCAGTGGTCCAGCACGTGCATAGCATGCAAGCATGAGGCCCTGGGTCCAACCTCCAGTACTGCCAAAAAAAAAACCAAAAAAACAGAATCGACATTATAGTTAGTAAGCAACAACTTGGAAGCTGGCTTTTGAGATAGCAGACAGCTTCATCATTTCACCTAGTAAAAGCTTCTCCCACAACCTCTAAATCTTCTTGGAGATCCACCCTAAGTGTCACTTCAGTTTTGATTCCTTTAGCAACGTCAGAGCAAATGCCTATGGCCCAGGAACACCACAGATTGCATTACGATTATTAGAGTTGAAATGGCTCAGCAGGCTCTTGACCAAAAGGCAGTGGCACAAAGGATGTCACCTTCTATTCATTCCCTTTTATGTGGTGTTCACTAAAATGTGCTGGAGCATGCAGTGAGCATGAAGGCTGTAAGGGTCTCCGCTACAACAGCTGTTTGTGGGGACGGGGCAGGTACTAGGAAAGTTATTTTTCTTATATTTGCTTATTTGATTCCGATGACTTTGTCTTTTCAGGATAAAAAAGAAAACACTTTTGCACCTGCAGCTGCTGGCCCAGGCCGACTACAGGCTCAGTGATGTGATGCGAGAGTCACTGCTACAAGACCAGCTCACCCCGGTCCTCACAGAACCCCACCTCTTGGCCCTGGACCGCAGACTCCAAATCATTCTCAAGACAGTGGAGGGCTGCGTAGAGGCCCACGGAGAGCACAGTGTCATAGCCAACGGCCCAGCAGAACAATCAGCCCCAGACTCTGGCCAAGCTAACCTGACAAGCTGAGGGCTGCAAGGGTCAAATCCCAGCACACACACCGAGGTGGACCTGAGTGCAGACCGCTGATTCGTCACTACACCTCGGCACGCTAGAGGCTGAGTCCCGAGCTCAGGGAGGAGGCAGCCATGTTTTGAAATAGCAAGTTGACAGAGATCACTGCGTCTACAGTGCACTGCCAGGGGCTGGCTTCCCAGAAAGCACTGGCTCCATCAAGGCTACAGACTATCTTCTGAGCACACTGGGAAATGTGGACATGGGTCAGGCCTGGAAGGTTTGGAAACCTATTCCCAGGAGAGTTTTAACTGTAACAAGTCAAATAAAAGGACATCAAGTGGATGCCTGGCTGTCTTCCAGATCCTTATTATATCCACAAGAAAGGATAATTCCTGGTCCAGATAAAACATCTTGCATATCTCAGGTAGACTCAAAATCTGCCAATGGTTAACTGTCAAACTGGTTCAAATCAGACTTTATACTCTCTACTCATATTCTAGCTACTAGCCAGGTCTGAATACCATCATCCATACCAATCAGTCCTGCAGTAATTTCTCAGAAACACTAACACTAAAGGGAGATATAAAAAAAGAGTCTGCTCAAAACACCAGAAAAGGGGTGTTTCAATGTGAGTATTAAATACCACTGAAATAACATCAACCGTGTCAAAATTAGCTGCCAGCAACAACAGGAAGAATTCTGGAAGGAAAACAAGGGGAAGTGCTGCAGGTCAAGATAGCATGGATTCGTCAGGCCAATCAGGTCCAAGAGCCAGGAATGAGGCAGGGGAAAGGCCAGGTCCTTCCCCAGCCCATTAACCACACTCTCTCCCCACAAATTCCCCAACAGGAGCAGGGGCTATCTGGAGAAGTGAGGTCCTTTGGATGCCCTTCACGTGCTGCCTCAGAAAGGAATACATCCAGTTTCTTTCTTAAACCTTCCTTAAGGTCAGTAGGGTTCCCTGTCTCCTTCACCTTCTCCCTAGACTTAAGATGACACTCCTTCAGTAGAAGGCTTTGTCTCTCATTTCATAACTAGTCATTGGAAACCCAAATGACAGGAATGTATTCATTCTGTGGAATGATCAGTCAACAAGTCAAAATAAATGAGTTCATCAGATCAGCTTCTCTTCTGATAAAGGCCAAAGGCTTAAATACCAAAGTGTGAGGACAGTAGGAAAAAGCTATCACTAAAGAGAACAAGGTCAAGAATTAGAAATGGCATCTAAGACTTGTGCAGTGTGCCCACAGCCGGCCAGACAGGACAAATACCAATGGATAAGTTCTGACCCAGCGTACTACTCCGTATTATTGGTACATTGCCTCTGAACTTCGTGTCCCCTTAATAATATTACTGTCATTCACAGAGTTCTTACCACATACCAGGTGCTTCACCCACAGTACAGAATCAACCCACAGGTTTCCAATCCTCTTGTTGTTGTCAGGTGCCATCGAGTCAGGCCCAACTCACAGCAACCCCACGTACAACAGAAGGAAACACTCCCTGACACTGTGCTATGCCTGGCACTATGCCAGTATTTCTCTGCTATTCATAGGGGTTTTGATGGCTGATTATTTCGGAATTGTTTAGGGAGTGAGCTATCGGGTCCTTCTCTCTCTTTTTTTTTTTTTCCAGTGCTGAGTATTAAACCCAGGGCCTCAGAGAATAGAGCACAGAGCACCACTCTACCAAGTAAGGAAAACCCCAGCCCCCAATCATCCTAAACAGATAAACAGACAGACAGATATAGTACCCTCTGCCTCCAATGTGCAAAGAGGAGAACTAAGCCTCAGAGAGATTAACTAAAGTCACACAATTTAATCATTTAGACCTATTCTAAAGTGCTTGTTCCACTTTAACACAAAAAGATAAAGGAAAGGAAATCACAGGGGAAGAGAAAGAGAAGAAACCAAGAGTCTGAGTCTTCCAAACCAGTGTCAGGAAAGTGAGTTTAGAGCTCCATCTCAAACCGAGCTACTTCTTCACAAATTAGTTTTTGAACAGTCTGTATGAAAACTTTGCTACACTCTATAAAATGAAAGTAATAAAACTGAATTTGACCATGGTATGTTGAGTATCTGTATACCTCATTTTTCATTTATCTTTAGCATTCCATTATTGACTACTCTCAAGAAAATTAAGATCATTTGTCAAAAATACCAGAAAACACAACATTCCATTCTCGGAATTATCAAGTTCTTCCAACTTGTTCACTTTGAACCATTGCTCAACTTCACATGAATAGTCTCCAGACTCTGAAAACAACTGACAGCAACCAAAGAGATGAAAAGGAGCTATACAGTGTGTAAACTGGAGGGAGTGGTTTGGAGGAATTCATGGCAGCCCTCTCAAAAATCAGGACAATCTGAGTCTGAAGACTACAAAATATAGTCAGTTCTCTGATATGTGGCAGTTTTATGTCCTATGAAGTCCTCACAGACACTGAAGTGGCAAACGTTGAATCATTGCTTATTGGGGAAATACAATGTTAGGTTCCCAGGAGTCTCTGGTCACATTTTTATCAACCAATCAATACACAATCTTGGTTTATGGGTTTATGTGTTAAAGACACCTTATTTTATATTGTTGATTCCTTTACATTGTACTCATAACCAACACACTATAACTCATGCCAGAACTACACTTATCTAACGTGTGTACTTTCTACATAAGACACATCACAGCCAGACGCTCACCCTTAAGAGTATAGTCAGTATATCAGCACTGAACTTGGGGACATTTAAAATAATGAACTCATAAAAAAAAAAGCACAAAATGGCAAAAAACATAGCACTAAAATGACCAAGAAAATGACACTTATTCACAGAATAACAGCTGAAACAAGAAAGCTAAATCCCCTTGTGCAACTTCTGCCAGGACAAGGTATATTGGACACTCAAATTTTCTGCTGCTTTGCTCACATCCTGGAAGGACTGCAATAGAGCTGTGAGTAGTGCAAGGATCTGGGAGTTACAAATAAATTTACCACGCATGCAAATTTGCAAATACAGAGTCCATGAATAATGAGGACATGAGACTCATTCGAGGTTAACAAAGATGATTTAAAAAGCTCTCCATCTAGTGGCAACTTTTAAAATCACAAAGCTACTTGGGCAAAACTGGCAGACCTTCTACAAAAGTTACTCTCATTGGTGGTTTTAGGTGGAGCCATGATGAAGTCACAGTTCTAAAGTTATATCAAGAAACAAAGTTTAGCTGTGCATGTACATGACGACGCTGGTTTCTATGCTAAAATCCCTAAGAAGGCAGAGCTTTGAGAGTTCCCTTTCTATCTATTATGATAGGTACCTTAGAGACAAATTACATGGTTATCTAGCCATTGTTCCTCAATGTTGTTTCAATCCATCCAAAAATATACTAACAGAGCCTACCGAAAGTACAAACAGGGGGCAGCTACTTATGGTTAGAGATAAGGGGAAAAAAAAAAAATACTGGTATCATGCTACTTCTATTTTAAAATGTCAACACGTAAGGCATTAAAACAACAACAAGAGTCTATACGGACCATTGTTTTAGAGGGAGAATTTAACTATAATGAGGACATTTAACCCCGGCATACTTTCTTCAGTTATATTCTATTGTGACTCTAAAAATTTCCACTCCAGTTGGTTGGGGGAAGGGATTACTGAACCTGGAAGAGGTGTGTGTGTTACAAACCAGAACCAATTAAAGAATGTTCTTCTAGCACACAGCGTCTCTCTAGCTTCACTGATGGGAAGAAATTAATTTCAGTATACTAATGAGCACAATTAGTCATCTCACTTCTCAGAAACTGGAGGAGTAAACATCAGAAATAAGGCAAAATATAAAAGCATCCTTACGTAGCTAAATGCACATATTAAATTTCAACCAAAGATATGCTAACCTAGACATGGGGTCTTCCCATTAAGTATGAGAAAGTTCCAAGGCCACAAAACCAATCTATCTTCAAGAAAAAGGAAATCTGTGGCTTTTGACTGAACCTTCCTTCCATGATGAGGTGAGTAAATCTGCTACATTTCATCATTTTGAGATCCATTATTTGACAAACTGAATTGGAAAGTATTAAAAATAAGTATATTCCTCTTTCAAAAACACTGATCCTGTAACTCATATCCCCTTTCATTCTTGCCCACTAGACAAGGCGGTTTGGGATGACAAGAGGAAAAGAAAAGGAGAAAGGGAAGAAAAACTGATTCACTTAAGAACTTAAATTATTCAATCTCTTTTTATTACTTGACCTACCATTAAGACAATCTACAACAAAAAGAGTAGCATTTATTAGCACACACATATAATCAGACTAGTAACCAGGAAACAATACAAAATGGTCCTTTGGCCATCTATACTTTCTCAAGCAGTAGATCTCATAAGTTCACTTAACCAAATCCAGAAACAATAACTCCTAAAGTCCTGAATATCAACTAAGACAAATTATGCCAACTGTACTTCTCACATACACTTAAACTGCACAAAGATAAAGCTTTAAATGTGTTTTTAAATTTAGACTTATCTTTAAATGTCTAACATTAAAAGCTACAAAAGGGAGAAAACATCAAGCCAAATGATTTGAGTAAAACTCACTGAGAAAGCAGTATATGTATCTAAATATACATGAACATGATTATATACATATATGAAACTGTGCAATTTTATAGCATTCTACATTTAAGTACAATTTTGGCATTTAAACAAAGATCAAATCAAGCTTTAAGCTAATAAGGACATAATTTTTATTTTTAACTTTTTAAATATAAAAAAGGTAGCCAAACACAAAGATAAGTACAGATCCGAAACCCTCATTTAATATAGATTATGGAAACTAAAAAATTTGTAACAAGGTAGATTTCTATCCACCTGAAATGTAAATAAAATTTCTTTCCCAGATATACACTCCACAGTTAGTTAACAGCCTAAAAGCTTTTTAAATCTAAGGAAAAAATCTACTATCCCAACTTAAATTATCTGGGAAAGGGTAGGAGAGGTGATTATTAATCAGAACCACTTGCACACAGATGGAAAAATGCTTGCAGTCACTCCCAAATATATCCCTACGTTGTATATAAATCATAATGAAAATAAAAGTGCCTACATTACAGAACTGTGAAATTTTGTTTAAAAAAATAACAATAATAAAAATAAACCATTGGGTATATCATTGGAATAATGTAACACATAAGGCTGGAAAATACTGAAATACAGTTAAGACTCAAAACACAAGTTTACTTTAAAAAAAAAAAAAAAAAAAAAAGCCAGAGAAATAAAGGCTACACAGGAAAGCAGGACTTTGCAGCAGGATGACTTTTTAGACCACAACACAGACACGCCCTACCCTGCATCCACCCCACCAGAAAATCTAGTCAACATTAAAAAGCAGGGGGAAATGCAAAACCAAAGGACAAAACCTCTTCCCAAATTTCATGCCCCAATGAAGTTAGTGGGGAAAAATTCTCGACACTGAACTTTGTCCACCTGGTTCCTCCCTTCAGCAACATCATCTCCATTTTTCTATGTTTGTTCCATCTCTCTCTACTCTCAACAAATCCAATCTCCTGAAATCAGTTTACTGAGCATAGGAGCATATCCTGGAGTGAACTGAAGGTCATACATTAACCACAAGCTCTAAGTTAAGAACCAAGAGTATGCATCTCAAATTGTTATTCTCAATTCAGCATCTGATGATCAGTATTTGGCACCAGCTGGATAAATAAAGATTTAATCAGAATCTGTGAGCTGAAGGATATGTAGTTAAACGATAATCTAATATTTGCAGTCTATGATTTGGTTTTAAATTTACAAGGCGGGTATAGATAGCCATACCTGAAAATATTTCAGAGTTGGAGAGGAAACATTAATAACAAGATATGACAAAGCCAGGCAAATTAGCGTGGCAAAAAAAAAGAAAAAAGAAAAATTCTTTTCCAGATTACAATGAAAAAAAAAGAAGAAAACTGAACCAATTATATCTGTCTGATGATTTGCAAAAATGGGCATTTTTCCACCCTTAAACTAGTTTGATTACAGGCAGATGTCTTTCTACTATGCTAATATTTTTCTATATCCATTTTTTCTAATCCTTACAGATTAATGAGAAATCATTTATTATATAAAGAAACACAGCATATATGGCCACAGTCTAAATATGCTTATAACTGGAAAATTATGTCACAAAAAGTCTTGCACTGTTGCATTATTACTCTATGGTAATTCATTGGTGCTGGGATCTGCCCTCACCAAAAAGCATGGCACTCACTGCCCAGGTTGAACACTAACACTGCACACAGAGAAGCAATAACAGCAAAATCCATAGAACTCTTCTATTTATTTGTGAATGAGCATTCAGTTAATGCTCCAAATTAAAAACGGTGCAGTAAAAGCAACTTTTAATATAAAGAGACAAGAAGCTGCGATGTCAGTGGCCACTTGGCGCTGCAAATAGGGAAAATAAAGCACTCTGCATGAGTGAAGCATAGACTGGAGAGAAGAGGGAGGCACAAGAGGCAGACTTCAGACAGACAGCGACACAAAACTGTTGTACTGCTGGATGTTTCGTTTGAGGATATCTGAGCACGGGCCAAGGACACGTTCAAATCGAGGTCGGTCCAGCTTGACACACTTCAAGGGGCCACGTGCAACCACTGTGGCGGCACGAGGACGGTTCATGAGCAGTGCAATTTCACCTGGAAAAGTGAAAGGGCATGGCTGTAAGGATAGGGCACCTTCTACGAAAACTATTTCCTTTCAAAGGTACACTTCCAAGAAAAAATGAAAGATTTATTTCACTGAAAACAGTACCCGCCACACCACATCTGCACATAAAACCATTACCAACCAGCAGATATGAGACAATCAATCAGCTATTAACTGAGTAAAGATCAAAATTGCACACAATTTCTAAGAGCCAAAAAGACTACAATTAAAAAATAAAATCCACGAGGCCTGGTGATGCACACTTGTAACCTCAGCACTTGGGAGGCTGAGGCAGAAGGCTCTGCAGTTTGAGGCGATCTTGGGCCAGAGAGGAAGACCTGGTCTCAAAAACAAACAAATGATAACAACAACAACAAAAAATTCCAAAGAAGACAAACTTATGAAAGACTATAATATCTTATGAAGAGAACTTATAAAAACTATATACTTATTATGAGCGACTCCAACATACCGAAGTAATCAGAAGGCCCCAATCTTCCCACTTCAACAAACTCTTCATTTTCTGACCGACGTTGCAGCACAGCCGCTGTTCCCTATAATAAAATCACCAAAAAGCTAAATAAATACTTTCTAACCCACGGTATCATTTTAAATGCCCTGTGCCTTAGCTATCTTACAAAAAAAGAGAAGAAAAAGGGATTCAGTGGTTATTGCAACTTTATGTTCACGTGGTAAAGATGAATGAAAAGTTCATTGCCATATGACCTTTGATTTCTATTTATCCCCTGCTACCAAGGTTCTTACCAAGCTAAGGTGCCTCAAGAGTTCAGACTCAGGATAGGAAATTGTAGGCAGGAAGCCAAACCCAAGCTCACTGCCTATTTTGCATATAAAATTTAGGGGAATATCACACTCGTTCATTTACTTTTTCTCTGGCTGCTTTTGCCCTATAACAAAAGAGTTGACTCTAAAGTTGCTATTTGAATCTGCTTGGCAGGAAAGATTATCTACTGTACATTTCTAGAGATTGTGAAGGTATAAAACACAGTAACTTTTAGAATTCAAATAATTACCACTGATCCTTGTTTGCCCCAAGCCCTAACAATTATATTTTAACAAGGATGGTGCAGAATCATCATAGTTTGTTATGTTAAATGGTTGAGATTTTTTTGGCTTGCATAGTAAAGAGTAGGGGGCTGGGATTTAGCTCAGTTGGTAGAGCGCTGCGCTGCAGTCTCTGAGGTCCTGAGTTCAATTCCCAGCACCGCAAAAAATGGGAGAAGGGCCTGGCAATCCACTCCCATGGCAATCCTGAAACAGTCAGCCATTGAAAACCCTGTGAGGGTCGCTATGAGTCGGATACTGACTCGACGGCACACAAACAACAACAACAGTAAAGAGTAATTTAAGTAACTCAGGATTTCACTACCCATGTCTATCTAGCTCCCTTCCAGAATTCTGACTCAAACTCTCTTAAAATTGTAGTGGCCTGGCAAAGAACCAAACTACATTTCAAAGTAAGAGATAATTTTTAAATAAAACTGTCAGGTGTTCTTAAAAACTAACACTGTAAGTCAGAATAGCCCTCCTTGGCTGCATACAGTATACAACTTCATAGAGAATCAAATGTAGAACTCTTTACCTCTAAAATAATGAAGAACTCATCCCCTGGTTCTCCCTGCACCACAATCTTCTGCCCATCTTCAAACTGGACCGGTTCCAATGCATCAGCTACTGTGAGACGTTCCCATTTGTCCAGAGATTCTGAAAGACAATAATCAATAAAATTTCTCTAATATTTGGTGTTGCTAAAAGTTTTAAAACAAAACAAAGCATACAAAGATTCAACCAAACAGCCCTGCCCATTCAAAACTCTTACTAGTGTCTCAGCTTCAGTGCTGCAATGACACCTGCCTTCAATTATGTATAGTGTGAGCAGGATTCGCATATTAACTGCAGACCCTTAGATCCTCACATTAATAGCCAGCTCAGTTTATACCAATTGCACCCAATGGCAAAGGATTAAGAAAATGTGATCATTAAATACTCCTGAAAATTGCCATCAGTACAAATCAAACCTACAATTACAGAACTCAAAATACTTTTCCAAAGGTTCAAAGAAATAACTTATCCATTTAAATAATCAGTTGAATTTACTTATGAAATATGAGGAGCTAAAAAACAACTTTTGTTCCCAACGGCCAAACTAATTAATATTCAAGACACTAAGCAAATGTAATTATTTCAAAGGTGAAATAAAAAGCGAAAAAGTCAAAATCACTATAACAAAATAATAACATTGTCACATTATAAAAACTACTGCCCTCTTCCTAAAAAATAGGTTCTAGTATCATCTCCCTGTCTATATAATAAATCCCACAGAACTATGTGCAATTAACCTGTTTTACTCTAATTTTAACAAGTCTGGCATCTTTTCAAAGGATGCTAGCAAATGCTACCTGACTTTTCCAAAAAGGAAATGCATTCTTGGGAATACTTTCCAGATCCAATGAACTAAATTGATGGTAGAACAACCGTGACAGAAGTCACAGCAGGAATAACTGTGAATGTCTGGAGTCAGAAGAAGGACACTTTGAGTCTCCTTTCATTAGGAGGAATGAGTAGCTCCAATACTTTCAGAAAGCTTTTCCCAAGTCCAATTATTTCTAATTAAAGGGTCTGTCATACTTTAGCAAATTGATCATACTTTCAAACTCCTTTTAACTTTGTGGAACCTTCAACACTGTCAAAGATTCCATGCATTTTTCATTACTGTTAGCAAACAACAAAAAAATTGAGATAAGGAATTTTTATAAAATATACTAAGTTCTGCTACATATAAGTAACATTTCAATTTAACAATTTTGCATGCTATTTTCCAAAACTCACCTAAAATAGACACTTTACTAAGGAACTCCTCATACATCTTTCGCTTTCTCAGCGTGCTTCCCTATAAATAAATAACAAGTCATATCACAAAAACATGCAATAATCACAGAATGCTGTAGAATAAATACGAAGTTTCAAAGAAAGAAAAAAGGAAAAGAAAAAGAAAAGCCAAAGCTTGCTGTTGCTGTTTCTTGATTTGTGATCATTTTCTTCATTTGTGATTATTTTTCTTCATTCTAAAGATAGTAGACTGCAGCCGTACCATGGACGCCATGGCTTCTGATCCCATCAGACCTCAGAAGCTAAGCATGGTTGCCTGCAGCTGTAGCCCTGTGGCATCCGATCCCCGTCAGATCTCAGAAGCTAAGCAGGGTTGGGCCTGGTTAGTACTTGGATGGGAAACTGCCAGGGAACACCAGGTGCTGTAGGCTTGGGAGAAGGACCTGGAAACCCACTCCCAAAAATCAATCCAACATTTAAAACCCTATGAATAGAAGAAAAGCACTAACAATACCATTTTGCCTGTTTTATGAGTCAGATACCAACGTAAACATAAATAAGATGGTTTGCCTGGCACAGAATCGGCAAGTGCTTCGATCTGCTGTATATAGGGTCGCTATGAGTCGGACTCGACTAGACGGCACCTAACAACAACAACAACAACCAACTCGAAGGCACCTAACAACAACAAAGATGGTGAGCTCCTATTTGGCTTTATATATATTAAAAAAGAAAAAGAAAAAAAATAAAAAACTTTGTAAGATGTTTCCAAAAGGAATACCAGATATGTGGCCAAAGAAGTTATATAGCTCCATCAAGTAGTGAAATGCCACATAAGCAGTTCTCCAAAAAACAATGAAGTAATATATGAGACTATAGTTAACTGTCCTTCTAGCCCAGAATCTTTCCACACAATCCCAACTCCCCCGTGCAGGCAAATAAACTGCTGCCACTTACAGACCAGAGAAAAAGAAGCAGATGGTGGGGAGAGGGAGGCACCTAAACTTAACAAGGTCCTAAATTTAACCAAGTTGTCTTATTTATAAAGTCTGTTAAATATATCTGGGGAAAAATAGGGAAAACATATCATTCTTTGTAATACACTTTGGTTACATGGTAAACTACCTCAGTCCCACTCCCTAGCCACCAGAAACACATAAACCTACATATACACCTATGTATATGTGGGCATGTGTATATACACACACGAAGCCCACCCTCTATATCCACTGATGCCACATCCACAGATTCAAACTAAAGATGGAAAATACTCAGTGGGAAAAATCTTTGTCTACTGAACATGCACCAACTTTTTTCTTGCCCTTATTCTATGAAAAATAGAGTGTAACAACTACTTATATAGTATTTACTTTGTATTAAATATAAATAACCTAGAGATGACTTAAAGTACACAGAAGATGTATAAACGTTAGATGCACACACAATGTCATTTTAGATAAGGAATTTCGACATGCAAGGATTTTTTTATCCACAAGGGTGATACAGAAATACAAAAAAATTCTAAGTATATGTATATGTATCACAAATATAAAGAGATTTCAAGGCATTTCAAGGCATATTTTTAAATAGCCCGATGGCCACTGAACAAATTTAAGAAAACCATTCAGAATGGCCAAATTTAAGAAAACCATTTAGAATGGCCCATTAGCTGGGACTTAAAAACATCCAAAGCTATCAATAAGATCATTACAAAATTCTCAAAAAGTCTGATGTATCAGCAAAATGCCCCGATGGTTTTATTATTTTTGTTGATTCCTCTAACAAGAAGGAACATGACATATGCATTACTGATAATCACTTTCAGTTTAGAGAAGGTGATTACATCTAAATGGCTTTAAATAAACTTTATGTACTTAAAACCAGTCCATCAATCTATGCTGGGTAAGATTAGGTAAGGTGCACTAACTGGCAAATGGACAGATTTTTAAATGGAATCTGACCATTACATATGCACTACATTTTGTTTCTCAAGTTATTTCTGGCTAAATTTTTGCTTTAATAACACTATCTCAAGTGGCATAATGAATAATGCTAACCAGGGCTTAATACAAAATATTCAACCATTAAAAGTAGGAATATTCTCAGGCCAGGCACGGAGGCACACACCTATAATCCCAGCAACTCCAGAGGCAGACCAGGAGAATTTTTAGTTCAAGGACAGGGGCAGCCTGGATAGTTTAGTGAGACTCTTTCTTAAAATAAAAACATTTAAAAGGGGCTGGGGGTGCAGCCCAATGGTGTAGCACTTGCAAAGCATGTGCAAGGCCCTGGATTCAACCACAAGTATCATCAAAAAAAAAAAAAAAAAGGTAGGAATACTCTCACTTTATTTTGGTGACATTATTCAAACATTAGATACACAGATGAAAATTAAAACTCACACATCAAAAACTCATGGCCTCTTACCATAAGGATTCGTCTATAGCTGTCTCGGTCAATACCCCACAGTTTCACATTTGTCTTTGCTTTGACAGTGGCTGCTCTAGGTGTTCCATAAATCAAAGCAAGTTCTCCAAAGCTCCCTCCTTCCCCAACACTGGTTGCCCATTCATTGTTGACATAGACCTAGAACACAAATGACATCAAAGAAGTGTCATTCTCTACATGTACATATGAGTTAAAAATTCTCAAATCTTTTTAAAAGGTCAGAATTCTGAACTTGATTAAAAAAAAAAAGTATATACACTGTTTCCAGAACAAAGCAGAGCAGAGCAGTTGATATCTGACAATGAGTTAAAGGAGAAATTATCTGACATGAAAAATATAGGTACTCTATAAGGATGAGGAAGAAAAGGTCAAGCAGAATACTAAATGACCTACATTTATACTAGGCTGAGTACTAGGCTGAGCACTCTACTAAGCATCTTACTTGCATTAGGTCACTGAATTTTCTAATCTTACAAGATTGATGCTGTTTATCCCCTTTTCATTTGTAAATAAGAGAGAATTAAGAAAACTGTATTAAGTTTCATAGCTAATGGTTAGGTCTAGACACTCTCTTATATTTGTCTTACTCCACATTTTGCATGCACTTCTTAACTATTACGCCAGCAAAAGTTGTGAAATGCGTATCTGGCTAAACAAATTACCTCTAAAAAGTTTCTCTGTGTCATCAAAATACTGGGCCAAGGTGTTGATGCAATCTGACATACAAGGGCTATAAAAGTCAGCCCTTCAAAAATACTACGCTTACTACCTAGAAGCAATGAAAATCAACACACTGATTTTTTAAATTATCAACATATATTTGTTATTAAATCTTACATCCATCTCTCCTTGATCAATCACATAGAAGTTATCCCCTTCATCACCTAAAAGAGAGTAAAAGCTTAAGATCATAAACTGAAACCATCAAATAAATATGAAATAGAGAACTCATCGTGGTACCTTGAAAGAGTATATTAAAATGAACACAATCTTTAAGGAAAAAAAATCCAGCAATGTACTTTAAAAGTCATGAAACTGTTCAATTTTTTAGTCATTTCATGATAATAACCTTTGAAAAAAACCACTTGTGTGTACACATTTGTTAACTGTTATCACGTGTGTAACAATATTAAAAACTCAAACAGTTACCAGCAAATACCAGATTGCCACAAAATGGGAAAATATTTGGTTTATGACAACTCATGAAAATTTCAAGATTAAAAAAAAAGAAGATATCCAAAGATAAAAATTGATAGGAGGCATAGAACTTATAAATAGACAGGTTATAGGATGAAGAACGTAGGTATTGTTTATTTCTTAATTTTATTTTAGAAGTGCCTAGTATCAATAAAAAGAACATATAAGATATACAATGTTCTGAAAATTCCATACATCCAAAATAAAGTATTCCCTTTAACAGTCACCATGAACAAAATCTTATCAGAAACATTAATCCTCTAAGCCAGGCATGGTTATGCACACTCATTATCCCAGATACTCAGGAGGCTAAGGCAAGAGGATCACAGGTTTGGGGCCATAGGCAACTTAGTAAGAACCTGTCTCAAAGTTAAAGAAGGGCTAGGACTACAGCTCAATAGTAGAGCACTTGCCTAGCATAAGGCCCTGGGTTCATTCTCCAGTAAGGATGAGAAGAAAAACAAAAAAGAAATATTAATCCATGAGAGAAAGTATTTGTTTATTTTTTTTAGCTTAGGGAATTTTTTCATTTTAGAAAAAGTAAAAAGACCTAACACTATTAATAGAAAGAAATGAGCCTTAAAACTACTAGAAGAAAAGATAGGAAATACACTCCAATTCATAGGCACAGGCAAGACTCCAACTGCCCAAGAAACTGCACCAAGAATTGACAAATGGGATTACATAAAACTAAAAAGCTTCTGTACAGCAAAGGAAACAACAGAGTAAACAGGGAGCCCACAGAATGGGAGAAAATCCTTGCACCCTACACATCTGACAGAGGGCTAATTTCTAGAATATACAAAGAACTTAAGAAATCAAACAGCAAAATTACAAATAATCCAATAAATAAGTGGACAATGGAACTAAGCAGTTCTCAAAAGAAGATATAGAAATGGCCAATAAACACATGCAAAACTGTTTAATATCCCTAGTCGTTAAGGAAATGTAAATCAAAACAACACTGAGATTCCATCTTACTCCAGTAAGTATGGCCAAGATTAACAAAACAAATAATGATAAATGCTGGCCAGGATGCAGATAAAAAGGAACACTTTTACACTGCTGGAGGGACTGTGAATTAGTTCAACCACTTTGGAAATCAATATAAAGGTACCTTAGAAAACTAAAAATAGAACTACCATATTATCTAGCTATACCACTTCTAGGAATATACCCAAAGGAAGATAAATCATTATACCACAGGGACACTTGCACTTCCACATTTAAGGCAACACTCTTCACAATTGCAAAGATACGGACTTAACCCAGATGTCCATCAACAGAGGACTGGATGAAAAAATTGTGGTATATATACATAATGGAATACTAGTCAGCAATAAAGAAGATTTAAATTAAGTAAAATAATCCAGGCTCAAAAAGAGAAATATGACACATTCTCCCTTATATGCAGGAGCTAAATCTACATTAAAGGAAAAAAAAATTACATACATATAAAATTTTACATACATACACAATAGATATATACATATATATACTCACATACATAAATGAGCAATTATACTTATCTAAAAATGAAAAATACAAGTGGACCAGATAGGAAGGAGGAAGGGAACAGTGAGAGGGAGCAGATGGTAGGGAAAGCAGGAAGGGGAACAACATAGAGGGATAAAGAGGGAGAGAAAAAAATGCAAAATACAGGATACAACTTTATAAATACACAGAAAAAGAAGGAATAGGAAAGAAAAATAATAGTCAAGGTATAAGCCATAGTTGCATAATGACTGTCATTACATGTTAATTAAAATTCCTACGTTTTTCTTCTTTTGTTCATTCTGTTACGTAAAATGTTTTAAGGCAACAGAAGAGTAAGCAAAACTGATTTAATAGTTTACATAATGGATACTTCAAATAACTTGTTACTCTGTACCCCACTAACATGTATAAATAAAATACATATTAAAAAAAGAAATGAGAAAAAGGAAATGGCAGGACGAAAGAGGAAAACAAACTCCAATAAAACAAAACCAAAACAACCCTTGAGTCTCAACCACTCTTCCATAACCAAACCGCGTGTCACAGAAACAGTAGCACTAGCTGGGCGTGGTGGCACACGTCTGTAATCCCAGTGGCTTGGGAGGTGGAGCCAGGAGGATTGCAAGTTCAAGACTAGAGGAAGTCTATGTAACTTAGCGAGACCCTGTCTCAGGAAGTAAGGAAAAAAAAATAAAAGGACTGGGGGTGCAGCTCAGTGGTCCAGTACTTGCAAAGCATGCAGGCGTGAGGCCCCGGGATCAACCCCCAGTACCACAAAAAAAAAAAAAAAGAAAAAGAAAAACAGTAGCACTTACCTTGCTGAATAACAGTCTCTCCAGCAATAAAGGAGACTGGAAACATGGCATCAAAAATATCACTGCGAGAGAGAGAAGGCCTATTGTTAAATTTCACAGGTATCTTCTATGGATTTCAAACATTAACCTTAAAGTTGAAGCCCTGATTGTCATTTAGTGAACAACTAAGACCCTTAAAACTTGCAAGAACAACTGTAAGGGACCACAGACATACTGGAAAAATAATGTAAAGAAAAACCTGTACCTACCTTCTCTCATTATCATCAAGATGTGAAAACAGCACATTCTTTTCAATGGCTTTGGCTAAAGCAGCCATTGTCTTATAATCTTTTGGTATAACCTAGAAAAGAGTTCAAGGTCAAATGACAATTTTATAAACCAAACACACTGCATATTTACAATCTGTATTCCTATCAAATGTCAAGACACATAATGGCTTAAGCAAGAGTGCCTTGAGTTAAATATTTTCAGTAAAGCAAGAGTGCCTTGAGTTAAATATTTTCAGTATACCACCATTGTATTATCTTTAGTTCATGAAGTACTCAACAAATATTGACAAATCCACTTGCCTACAGCCAGGCAATCCACTCCCAAAGCAATCCCAAAACAATCAGTTATTGAAAACCCTAAGAGGGCCGCTGTGAGTCACACTGACTGGAAGGCACCTAACAACAACACAGCGAAGCTATATTTAAAGGCCAGTCCTTGGCTCCAAGTTAACAACTAAATAATCAAAAATACCTTGACTATGGTCATAACTCTGAGGCAAAACTAAGTATTTTCTAACAAGTCTCTTTTCTAAAACTGTGGTCATGTAGTACACTGTTAGTTTCATAAGACCCAAAACCCAAGATTCTGTACTCCATAAAGGCTCATGGCATAACTCAAAATGGACTGCTGGCTCTGATAAAGAAATTGTTGTTGTTGTTAGGTGCCATGGAGTCAGTAGCCGACTCACAGTGATCCTACGTATAAAAAGCGCCAACACTTTGTCAGTGCTTCTCTGCTATTCATAGGGTATTCAATGGCAGATTGATTTTTGGGAGCGGGTTGCTGGGTCCTTCTCCCAAGATAAAGAGATTAGGACCAATGAAGCTCATAGGATAAAAGGCTAAAAGCCCTAACATGAATTCGTTGTTGTCTGTTAGAGTATATCAAAAAAATGACACCATGATTCAAGAAAAAAGACTACTGTCTGCTTCTTTAACTGCAAACCACCACCACAGACATGAACAACCCTAAAATGCAATTATTCATTGGTTTACAATCACTATTTTAATTACTTCTTCTGATGGCATGCTATTATAGAAATGTCTTCTACAGTGCCCAAGAACTGTACTTTTGTCTTTATTTAAAACACTATATCCACTCATTAAAGGAGACTGTATGATCAGCAAGTGAGTCTCAAAAACATTTCCTCAATGTTTAGGTATCAAAACTACCTTTCTAACATAGGATGCAGCATCTTCCTCCGTGTAGACTTCAGCACTGATAGCACCACGTCTCCGACGACCCTTAACCACTGGATTGGGGGGAGGAGGAGAGATTTCATCCTCCCTTGAATCTGTACGGGTGCCTGCTTTCTGCAGATTCTGAATCTGTTTTGCCTCCTCCTGAAACAAATCATAGGTTTATAAGATCAGATGCTTCAGCATGCAAAGCTGGCATTCTCATATTCCAGTGACAGTCCATCCCTGTTACTTCAAATCTCTTTCTCTGGGACCAATGCAAGTTAAGGGGGAAAGGCCAATTCCAAATGGCAAACTAATGGGAGATTAAAGTCTGACAAAAAAATACTCCCAAGATATTTTTTAGATGATAATAGATGCATACTTTATTAATGAACAAAGCCATTAGGACAAGGACACATGAGCAAAAAATTAGATATCCATTATAATAATGTATTGACAGCAATGATTAATGAGACACACAAGAGCAATTCACTGTCAAAACAAAATCCTGGGAGTTAGGTTTTTTGTATGCTACTGCAGACAGTAATAAATACCACTACCCCAAAGAATACTATCTAAAAATAATTCAGACGCAGCAAACTGATCTGAGAATTCTAGATTATTGAGTTATTTCATTAACTCAATAAGCATTCTCTGGATCTGCCAGGCTACGTCCTATGGAATCCAAAATATAAAAACAAACAGGAGAGGGTCCTGAGCCTGCAGAATTCACATTCTAGCCTGGGTCTCAAAAATAAACAAATAATGAAATGAGGTGACAGCAACCAAGAATTTGAATAAGCAGCAGTCAAGCAATACTCCTCCAGTAGAGGTAGATGCATTCTGTACTATCAGTGTTTATACTTGAGATTAAAACAAAAGTTTCTGTGCTTCTAAAAATGACTTATTGAAGCAATTCATATAAAACCTGAGATCAATTAAACATTCTTTTTTTCAAATCTAGAGCCTTAACAAGAAATTCTTCTCAAAAAAGAATGAGTTATTATGCCTGAAGTCAAAAGGAAAAAATAAGACCATGCTATCTTCCTCCTCCTCATTCATTTGATCCATTCTCCATTATTCTTCTATGCCATCTTTCAAACTCTAAACGAACTTAGCATTTAGTGATTATTTTAGAAAAGCATTGAGAAAAAAACTTAAAAGAGATAGCTAGCTGTTTCTTGTTTTTATGTTTTGTTTTGTTTCTGCATGGTTCTGAGCCCTATTTCTGGTATCAAGAAAAATTCAAGAATTCTATATATGCAGCAAGAAAAATCTAGAATAACAATCAAGAGGCTAACAGTGTTCATTTCCATTAGTACAATCATGTCAAATTTTTCTTTTCTTTTTTAGTGAGAAGGGTTATCTTTTTCTCATTTCTATGAAGTTTTTAGTTTTCAACTAAGAAAAAACACAGTGAGGAAACCAAACAAAATAAATTTAGTCTGTGTATATATTTAATAATAATCTACTTCTTGCCTGCAGCAGTACCACTATGGCATCTGATCCCATCAGATTTCGGAAGTTAAGTAGGGTCAGGCCTGGTTAGTAGTTAGATGGGAGATTGCCTGGGAACACCAGGTGCTGTAGGCTTGGGAGAAGGACCCGGCAGCCCACTCCCCAAAAAATAATCTGCCATTGAAAAACCCTATGAATAACAGAGAAACACTAACAATAGCATTTCTCGTGTTGTACATAGGGTTGCTAAGAGTCAGACACCGACCTGACGGCACCTAACAACAACATTTACTTCTTAAGTAATCTAGTAATTCTGCTTCCAAAAATTTATTCTAAGATGCAAATGTGAAAAAAGATGTATACACAAAAATATCTGCTCTAATTAGTATTTTGGGTTTTGTTGCTATTGTGTTTAGTTTTGGGTTGTTTTTGTTTGGGGGTTTTTGGGTTTTTGTGATAGGGTCTCGCTATTTGTCCAGGTTGGCCTCCAATTCACAATCCTTCAGCCTCAACCTCCTGAGAGCTGGGATAACAGGCACATGTCACCACACTTAGCAAATAAGGATTTTTAACAGTGAAAGCATTGGAAACAATCAAAATGATGGGCAGCAGAAATAATTATAGTATATCCATACAATGGAATGTCATGCATGTGTTAGAACAAGAGGCTCTTTTACAATATTATTTCTAACACTGCCTACATCCAACGAAGGCAACAGAATAGGAAGGAGACCTTTTACTGTTATACCCTTCTGTACTTGCAGAATTTTGAACCATGTGTGAATATGTAATCTATCTAAAAATATGTATTTTTTTAGAAAATTCTCTACATTTCACTCTGGTAATTCCAATAACTAGCAAGGCTTTCCTATTCCATATTAACAGAACTATAAAACTCAAGTAACCTCACCTTTATAGAAAAACACAAATTCTACTCCGCCAATCTGTCACTGCCATTTCACAAACTTCCAAGAAAACATTCAAAAATGACATCTCACTTGGAACCACATTCTATCTAGTTAACTGAATTTTAAAGATAATTCTGAACTAACAAAAGCATTCTGATTTTACCATAGATTCCAGTGAATTTACAAAACAGCAATGTGAATATAACGCAATCCTGGTAACTAAGAGCCAATACTGAGATCATCGAGTTCTAGTGTGTACTTTGATACATTTTTATATCCCTAACTCTTGCCATCATCAGTCAGCCATCAGCCTCTCTCTTCAGCTCTTGTTTATTAAAACAAAATAAAAAGAAAAAACCAGTCTACTTCTTGGTTCATAATACCCTTGACTCTTCTGCGTCCTGTTCTAAACTGTGCTTAATGTTCTCAACTCTTTGTTTAAAATTCTGCTCCCACTACTTTCTTACTATTTTTTTGTAATTATCTGTTGCCTCCCTGCCCTTGCCATTCCCCTTAGGGGAAGTAAACTTCCTACCCAACTGACTTGAGGCTTGGTCATATGACTTGCTTGGTTATGGAATGTAAGTAGACACACCACACCACACACACTAGTGTGGTTTGGCTCTGCGTTGAGAGCAGCCTGGCCTATAAAGTGGCTGCTCCTTCCACTGAGTCCCAGAATAAGACACATGGAGTTAAGATAAGACAGGCTGAGCCCAGAAGACCTGCACAGGACCAAGAAATACAGTCTGTTACTGAAATTTGGAGGCTGTATGTTGCTACATCAATAGCTGACTCCTATACTATATAACCACAGCCAAGTTATTTAATTTCCCTTAGTTTAACCTGTTGCCTCTATAAAATGGTGATGGTCCCCTACCTTACACATTTGAAATAATGTATTTGAAACATGTATAGAATAATTTATGTATATATTTGAAAGTGTCTGTATATATGTGTATGTACACACACACACACACACACACACACACACACACACACGCAGTTATCAGACACACAGGAGATACTCAAGGTGGTAGCTATTATAATTCCTTTTATCTACCAAACAGGCAATGTTCAAATATATGCATAAAAGAGGACTCAAATTACAAGTGACAATCTGAATTAAAATGCAGAAGCTTTCAGCAAATCAACTGTAAGATCTTTGTTGTATTTCTTATGGAGTAATTGAAGGTTCCAGACACATAACCGATAGGTAATGAAGAAGGAAGTGGCAAGAATGTGAAAGTGCATTTTCAGGCATAAAAAGTTAACAATATATGGAATAATGGCCTGTTAAAAGGTCAAAAGCCTAGGTAATTCAAGGTCCAGGTATATATATTCAACTGTGGCTAAAGGAGTATATACATATGAACAAAGACTCTTAAGATAGAGGAAAAATTGTATTAAACTGTAACTTTTATTAAAAGAGAAAAAAAAAGGCCAGTGCTCATTAAATCTAAAATCTCAACAGCAGAGAAGCTACCCTAATAATTACTTCTTACTTTCCACCTTGGTTAGTCCTTAAACAGTCCTGTGATAAATACAGGCTTTGAAATTAGCATCACACATTCAACACTCCCTAAAAAAAGATACACACTTAATGTCTCACCAACTTAATCCTCTCATTTGATGATTTCTATTGATGTCCAAAGAAGAGGGATCACCTTACAGTGACCCATTTCAGAACCAGATCTCCAGGAACGCACTTGATTTCAAAACAGGCAACACTCATGGCCAGTACTTCCACTATTTTGAAATGCTTAAATAAGAGAAAGCTGGAATTTCTACTGCAATTCCAAGACAGCAAAGCTACATTGATAAAGACTAGTTAGTAGTTCTGGTTTTGTTGAGGGTTTTTTCCAATTATTATTATTAGAATAATTGGAAAAAAGTTCTCAAGTTTTAAGTTCTCAAGGAAATGGTAGAAAATACCTGCTCAGTGAGCTACCCAAACATGCTTTAAATCTTAGTGTACAGTTTATTAAAAAAAAAAAATCAGCTGACAAGAAATTGCCCAAACCTATGTAAAATAATGCAAAAAGTTCTATTATACAATTAGATAATTAATGATCATACATCAAAGAAATGTACCCCAATTGGCTCATGATCACCATAAACCACTTCCAAATTTCAATATACACAAGAAAAACTGTGCATTTATCCTGATGATTTACCAAAGCAAATCAAATAAACTACTTAAAACATGTGGTGATCCAGACTTTTGCATTCATTATTTCTTGAGGGAAATGCAATGAAGCCTTGTCCTAGGTGCAAAATTACCATTTTGCTTTGAAAAACATATACCACATATAGGTCACATTGACATACACACAATGCAGGTAAACAACAAAGAATAAAAGCTTGGTTAAATTTTTTCCAAGGGAAATAAGTCCTAACTGAAACTAGAGAATAAAATTATGACAACCATCAATCTTGTATCTTCATGCAATAGTTAATTCATCTACAATATACCCTTAAAAGTAAAAACAGACCAACTGACTTCAGAACTTCTGATGTATCCGTCACAAGCTACAATCAAATGTTACACTAGTTTTAAAAGGTTACCACCTTTATACCACCTAATAATAAAAATACAAGATCAGATCAGATTTATTAAACTTGTTTTATTAAAGAAAAACACAAATTAAATACTGTAGAGCTTCTCATTTCACATAATTGCTATACTACTTTTGATTGGTTTTATCTGTTACAGTTTTATGTATTAATTTCAATATTCACAAGAAAACAATTACAAGGAACTATGTTTGGAAATCCACTACTAGTCAAGTAAATTTAACATAAAGATTCATTTTTTGATAAATTCTACTAACCATGAATTTTAAAATTACTCCCAAAAGCCTTAATTGAATTCCTAATTGGAATTTGTTAGACTTCCAATTTGGTCAGCATTCCTTTTCTTCTAAAAAGTGTGAGTTAGTAACATTCTAAACCTAAAGCATGAAATTTAACAACTGTCTGGGTCATCACATCATCGCCCCACATTTATTTTTACCTTCTCCAACCTCTCAAAGTATTCCCTAAGGAATGCCATGGGTCTCTCCGGTCGAGCAGTGCACAACTGCACAATAGAATCCTTGAGCAGTGCCTGAATGTTGTGCTTCTGGACATAGAGTTCACATTCCCGGAGACTGCGCTCCTCCTCACTGGCTGCAGTACTGCCAGACGCCATGGTTCTCTGTGAGAAAAAGCACACGTATCCTTATGTAAACTATTTTCAAAGAACAAACACCAATTTCGCTTTTGACTTACTAAATTCATTAGCTAACAGATTCATAGGAATTTTTTCCCTTATTAAATAGATTTCGTTTCTAAACAGGGAGGTGGGTATAAAACATGTACAGATTTACATTCTTCCACATAAGCATTTCATTTAGTTCTTGCTGTAGGATCTGAGTTCTGTAAGCAAAAATGAAAGAAGACTATCCTCAGCTCCTGGGAGGAAGTATGAGCCACTATCCCCTGCAGAGGCAAGCTGCTGAGGAGTCAGGCCCTTAAGGGAATTTCATTGAGTTCTCTCTTGCAAAATAAACCGTGATGACGTTGGAAATGTGTAAATGGTAAACAGAACAGAGAATTACAAGGGCATGCAAGTCAGCTCTAAGTGAAAGCAAGGAAGCACAATGAAGAACATCTGACAGTCTCTTTGCGTAGTTCCTATCCCACAGGCATGTTCTAATGGCACAAAGCAAACCACTACAGCAAAGGAGCTGATGAGCCAAGTACTGAGGTGTAATCAAAATTTTTTGAAACAAAAAAGGAACTCATAACAATTTTTAAAGCAATTTTTTATTCTGGAATCTCTTACCAGATTCCAGTTCTAAATGATAATACACTTATCAGTAGTAAAAGAGGAAAAATCCTTAATACAGACAACTCTACCAAGTAAATAGTACAGGATTTGAAAACTGTCAAAACATTTTCTTCATCTGGACAAGAATAGGTTAAGACACAAGTTTCAAGCTTAAGTGATGATTCAACAGATAAAGTGCACTTAATGGATTTCAGAAAGTTCAAACTACCTTGAAGTGAAGTAAATAGAAATATAATGAGCAGTTAACCTTAGAGCTAAAAACTTTGCAATTAAATGGTCATTCACACACTGTTGTCTTTCCAATTCCTAATTACTAAGCAATTCAGATGAGAAGAGTTCCCCTCCACCCAGCAACTGAATTCAATAGGAATCACTTCTCAAATTATAATGCACACAAACCCCTGAAATAAAACTGCAAGCTTAAAAGAAATACCAGGGTAAGGAGTTATTTCAAAGTGCTACTCTGTTACTCATTTTGTTTTGACAACTTTCATGATAAAGGTCAGTAACAAGTGGTGTAATTAACAACCCATGAGAAAATTTGTGGCTCCATGACAAGCACATAAATTAGAAACCACAGAAAAAGAATTATGGTGCTACGTCAGAAAAAAAAACACTAAAAAGAAGTTCATTTACTGCAGGATAGGTTTATACTAGCCGCTATTACAATTCAGGCAATATGAAATGAAAATCCACGTCAGTAGAATTTTCTGCATTTCAAATAATACTGAAAGCCACAAAGAACAGTAATAAATCAGATCTTTTATGGTTCAAACTATTAAGTCATATTTCAGGAATATCAATATATATATTCAATTAATCAGAGAAATCATTCTAAGATCAGGTCTTCAGCTCATGATGACAAGAGAATTAGGCCTAAAAGGGAAAAACGTTCTTTGTTTGAAACAAACCAATGTATTACAAAGATGAAAAAGACAACGCTGATAAAAAAAGGTATACGAACAAAAATTCCCCAACATTAATGTAGTCACCAGGTAAACCCCTGAATAACCAAACTTCATATTTTGAATCGTGTATACCTGGATTAATTCTACATTTGTACTTATTTTCAAGAGTCCAAGAACTGAGCTGCTCCCACCGCCCCCCAAATTATTTAACTACTTTTAAACTGTCACTGCATTGTCTCTATTCATAAGAGAACACTCAGATCCTTTCTTTCGGAAATTCAGTTGTGATACAATCCTCTTTCAGATATATTACACTGGTGAAAATATATGAAACACTTCGAGAAACTGCTCTTCCCTGGACCGCATCCCCTGAGGCCTGCCAAGTAACAATGGGGTCATCTTGAAGGGAGAGTTTTCTTTCCTCAGCCCAAAAGGAGGATCTCCTGGGAATCCCTCAAGCATAACAGTCAGTCAGCTGGCTGGCACCACCCGTAGCCTACCTAAACTGGAGGGGTTACCTGATACCGTATATTTTCAAGGAGGAGCAGAGGAAAGTGTCCTTCGCTTTGTTTAGGCCACGGTCACGACCACAAAAGGAAGGAAACCGACCGACCCCTCATCCTCCGCTAGCCAAAAGGCCTCCTCGGTGGTGTGGGGGGGCGGGGGATAGGGGGTGCGGTCAGGAAAGAAACAGCAGGGAGAAGGGACAAAAGAGATTTTAGGAGGTGGCCGAAGATCTCCGCTGAAGGGTGGGAAGATGATGATCCCCCGTGAAGGGGAGGGAGATCAACTGTTGGAAATGACAAGCGGGGGATGGACAGCGCGGAGATGAGAATCTGGATCTCAAGACCAACCACAACCTGCGGGGAGCACGATGGCGGATTCCCGTAAAACAGAGCTGTTGTCCTTCAGGAAGTGGGGGAGGGGGCGCGAGGAGGCCGAGGCGCGCGGGGGCGGCGGCGGCTGGGGCGCCAGGAGCCGTTGAGGGCCGGGGACCGAAAGCCGCCGAGGGGCGGGGGGGAAGAAGCGGAGGTGGGGCGGCGGGGAGCCCCGCACCTGAGCGATGCCAGGGCCGCCCGGGCCCTCGGGGGTTGAGGGGGATCGGCCTCAGAGTGCGCGGCGCTGCCAGGGGCGGAGGCCTAGGCCTGAGAGCTGCCGAGCCGGGGAGGGGTAGGGGGTGCGGCCGTCCCCCTGCAGGTCGCTCCCCGGGACGCCATCTTGGATCGGTCCAGCACCCTCAAAACGGGCAGCGGGGCGACGGAGCTCAGCGCGCCGGGGCCGCCAGCGGGCCCCACTCACCTGGGACGGGCGGCGGCGGGCGCGGGGCTGCAAAGTACGAGGCTGCGGCGGCACAGAGCTTCCCCAGACCTTCGCTCGCAGCCCTGTTCCGCTCTGCGATAGCCGCTCAGAGGCAGCTCCACCGGAAACGGCCCCGGCCGCAGCCAATCAGCGCTCGGCTGCTGACGTCAATGCGCCTCACTCTGGCCAGAGCCGTCGCCTTGGCAACCTTAAAGGCGCAGGGGCCCCGGTCCTTCCCTCCACCCCTGGCTGAAGAACCCTAGTCCTCCATCCCCCTAAGATTGTTCCTCTTCTGCCCTTCTTCCCAGCTACCCTGTCATTTATCCGCAACATTTTCCTCGTTCTCGCCCAGTCTTTCCACACTGTCTCCAGCCTGGTGCTTGCCTCCTTCCTTCCACCTGCCCCTCCTTTACCTGTGTGTCTAGGTGTCTCGGGTCCTCGCTGCGCTTTCTTGCGCTCTCCGCGCCCAGTCTTATGCCTCCGTTCCGCTCCTCCTCTCCACCTGCACTCCCGCGTCCCCCGCTGCCTCTGCTTTTTCTCTCCCGCTCCAACTCCCCCCCGCCCCGGCCGACCCACGTGGGGCGTCTCGGATGACAGGTGGGCGACTCCGCCCCGGGCCCCCGCGAGGGGAGGTTCCTGCTGATCATAGGCCCCAGCGTATCCCCAGCAGCTGCGCAGCGGATGCTGGGGATGCGCTCGCCCGGCAGGGCATCCTGTGCGGAACCCGGGCAGCGCGAGGCTTCGGGCTCGGCCCGCCATCCGGCCCAGGAAATCTGAACCCTGCCCAGGCTCTGCCTGGCCCATCCGACTGAGCTGCCCCTCGGGGGTGCTGCGATCAGTGGGAGCCACACTGCCCCTACAGGCACAGGACACTGGAAAGGGCTTTGACAAGGTCCAAGAGGAGGCCCGAGTCCTTGTAGATCCTAAAAGGCCCTGCATCATCATGCCTGGTTCTGTACGGTGAGGACAGAGCGTGCAGATTGATTCTGTGCCCACACCAGATCAGATGTGACCACAGGAGATCACCAGAACCTACGCTAATCCAGGGAAATTCGGAGAAAAGGCGGTGTCTTTACTCCTTCAGCCATTTTTCCCCCATTAAAGTATCTGCCAGTGAATGAAGAAAATGAAACCAAGGGACAGTTTTCCACTTACGAGGTCTCTAAATGAATACAGTAGGCTCTTGGAAGACACATATCCAAGTATCAGGCTGGGAGCTGTGAGAGGCACATCATATATAGCTCTAGGGCCGTGTGTGTAAAACACATAATAGATTTAACACTTAATACTAAAAAAGTGAAATATCCTCTTCATAATTTTATATTGATTTTAGACTGAGACGGTTTGGCTAAATATTATTAGACAATCAATTTCACTTTTGCTTTTTACATTTTTAATGTACCTATTAGAAATTTTTAATCAGATTACATGTATGATCCCATTATATTTCTGTTGGGCAGCACTGGTCAACAAGTCCATCTTGGCCCCTAAGTCCACCAGGCTTATCAAACTTTCTTTTATCTAGTGATAATTATCCCTTGCTTTTCTGATAGTCAGGAGAATCATAGGGAAGAATATCAGGAGCAAATTGCTCCTATCACAACCCCCCACATGTTGCCCATTGGCCTTTCTCCAGGAATGAAGGAATGGAGGATTAGCCTCAGTCATATACGATTTCACCCTTGTCAGTACAAAGAAGGGCTGATAAACCAAACCCTAAGCTGGCAAGCAGGAGAGGGAATTCAATAGCATTGTGCAGGCCTGGTCATGATCTAGGAAGAAAACATTGAAGTCAGATAAATCTGTGTTTGATTTCAGCCTGTGCCATCTCCGGTAATTGAGTTAATCTCCATAAACCTCAGTTTCCTCCGTCATAAAAGGCTAAACAGGACTGTGTTAAAGTGAACTAATAAAGATAACAGCAAACAACGCATATAACACTTACTGTTTGGGTAATGTTCTAAGTGCGTTAGACATACTAATTAATTTAATCCTCATAATAACTCTGACGTAGGTGTTAAAGAACATGAAACAAGAAGTTCAGTGACTTACCCAAGGCAAACCCAGGCAGTGATCTTCAATCAATCTCTTTTGCTATACATATATATACATATAAAGTGCCCAGTACAGTGGTGGCGGTGTTGTTGTTGTTGTTGTTTTGTTGTTGTTTTGTTGTTGTTGTTTTGTTGTTGTTAGGTGCTGTCAAGTCAGGTCCAACTCATAGTGACCCTAAGTACAAAAGAACAAAACACTCCCTGACACTGTGCCATGCCAGGCACTATTGTCAGTGCTTCTCTGCTATTCATAGGGTTTTCAATGGCAGATTGTTTCCAGAGTGGGCTGCCAGGTCCTTCTCCATAGCCTGCAGTACCTGATATTCCCAGGCCATCTCCCATTCAAGGGCTAACCTGGCCAATGCTGTTTAGTTTCCAAGATCAGGCAGGATTGGATGCCAGGGTGTGTAGGATACATTGACTAAATGTTGGTTTGCTTCCCATCTCTTTCTCTTCCTAAAGAGTGACCCAAACTACACATTTAAATCCAAGTGAGACTGTGTCTCAGCATGAGTGTTACCTTCATACGGCGGTGAAGACATGGAGAAGGAAATAAGCAAGCTGGTGACATTGAGCCTAGTACTTGGAGTGACAGCTGCTTCCTTGCTAAGACCTGGCTGTGCGTCCCCATTCAGCTGGATGCAGGCGCCAGGCCAGCCGCCGCCGTTTCCTGTGTCAGTCTCACTCAACCTTGTTCTTGCTGCCAAATCTTCATACGCTGGGGCTTTAGACGACAAAAAGGGAAATGAGCTGTAGATAGCTGGGGGGGTGGGGGGGTGCCCTGAGACAGCTGCTGTGCAAAACCCAGAAGCCCCTGTGCTTTCCACATGGTGCAAATGTTCTACCAGTGCCACTGTACCGCCGTGAGAAGACCAGCTTGGAAATTACAGGGCAGAAGGCACAGTCGCTCTACTGTAGTTTCTTGGCGATTTCCCTTCTCCAGAGGCCTTCTGTCCTTGACTCAAAGGTCTATTGACCTTTCCTTTGCCAGACATTCCTTCAGAAGCTCAATAAAATTAATTTTAGGGCAGTGAGATTGTAAGTAAATTTTCTTCTTAAAAACAAAAATTTCATAATTCCTCTATGATGTCTATAGAAAAATAGCAAAACAAAAAGTTAAAAGCACTGCTACATTTAATAAGCACAAGTAGAATAAGAAGGCTAAAAGATCAAAGGAAGGAATACTTTAGTAGCCCATTCCTTCGCGCTTCTTATGCTTAAATTTTCTGTTGGCTAACCACAGATCCACCTATCTCAAATAGCCAAGGAAAACTTTTCAGACTATCACCACCTAGTTGTGGTGTGCACTGGTCTGAGTATTTTTTGCTTCCTAAGGGACCCAAAGTTGTGGCTTCAAATATAACCCAATTCCAGCAAACATCCAAACATCCAAAACTTTCTACTTTTCTTGCTGGCAAATGATCTTCTAAACTAAAGAGGGACATTCATTGGAGCATTTGTTGAAAATCTTAATTAAGGAAACTGAAGACTGGTAATCTTGGGTCTAACCTTTCAAAAATTGTTTCATGTAAAAATATCTTTATTCAAACATGTCCTCATCCAAAATAGCATATTTAAATCCACAATGTTCAACAAGAGAGAATTGTGTTAGCCAGAGTTCACCAAAGAACTAAAACCAATAGGAGATAGATAGATAGATAGATAGATAGATAGATAGAGATTTATTTTAAGGAATTGGGTCATACAACTATGGGAGCTGGCAAGTCTAAACTCCAAAGAACAGGTGCAAGGCAGGCCAGCAGGCTAGACCCAGGGAAGAGCTGATATTACAGTCTCAAGTTCAAGGTGGCAAACTCTTTCTTCCTCAGAGAACCTCACTCTTGTCTCTTAAGGCCTTCAACCATTAGATAAGGCACTTCCATGTTGTGAAAAGTGATCTGTTTTACTCAAAGTATACTATTTGAATTCCCATAGCATCTAAAATAAATATTTTCATAGCAAATCTAGACCAGCATTTGACCAAAGACTGAGTACCATAACCTAGCCAAGTTAACACAAAATTAACCATCACAAGCATGCATCCAATTGAATCCAGATATTTGCATGACTGTCTTCTAAAGTGTACTTCATTTGAACACCAATCTCTGTCACTGTGTCACAAATCAAGGCTTTAAAAAAATAGCAAGGTTTCAGTCATTCATACAGATCTTTGTTTCTCTTGTGGTAAAATTGTTGAGCAAAATCACAAACTTTCTTTTTCCTATCAAACTAAGTCAACAAGTCCTACTAATTTCTCCCTTCTGCACTTTACTGACGATGTATCAATACCCCTCCCAGGAATTCTTAGTTTTTTCTTTTGTTGGGGGGCAGGTATACATTAGGCTTTGCCAACCCTCTGGTGGTAACTCATCAACTTGGCCGTTGTAGCAGAAAAGCAGCTATAGACAGTAAGTAAATGAATGAATATGAATATGTTCCAATAAAAGTTATAACCACTAGAAATTTGATGTAATTATTTTTAATCAGACTATTTTTTGAACACTTCTATGTTTGCAGAAACATTGGGCAGAAAGCCGAGTTCCAAGATACCACCTCACCACTGCTCCCTCATACATAGCCTCCCAGTTTATGAACATCTTGCATTAGTGTGTTACATTTGTTACACTTGGTAAGCCAGTATTGATACATTATTATTATAAGAAGCCCAGAGTTGTGCAGTAGGGTTCACTCTGTGTTGTTGATTCCATGGGCTTTGATAAGCATATAATGATATTTATACCCACCATTATGGCATTTCACTCTCTAAATAGCCCTTCTGGTCCACTATTTATCACCTACTCCTTCCCCTGAGACTCTGACAGCCATTGATCTTTTTACTACGTCCATACGTTTGCCTTTTCCAGAAAGTCACATGGTTAGAATCATACAGTAGGTAGCCTCCCCAGATTGGCTCCTTTCACTTAGTAACATACATTTAAGGTTCATCCATGTCTTTTTATGACTTCATAGTTCATTTCTTTTTATCACTGAGTAATATTCCATTGTAGGGATGCACCACAGTTTGTTTATCCATACTTGCTGAAGGATATCTTGGTCATTTGCAATTTTTGGCAGTTTCAAATAAAGCTGCTATCAGCATTCACGTATAGGATTTTGTGTAGAAAATAGTATTGAACTCTTTGGGACAAATACCAAGAAATATCATTGCTGGGTCATATGGTAAGAGTACATTTGGATCTTTGGTTGTGTGTGCATGTGTGTGTATTAACTGTACAAAATAATGAGTTTCATTTTGACATTTTTCTACATGCATATAATGAATTTTGATCATGCTCACCCCCTATTTCCCTCTCTTATCCCCCATCCCTTTCTGTTATTTAATAGTCCCCTTTCTCCTTTTATGACTTTATTTTTCTTAAATTCCACATATGAGAGAAAGCATACTTGTCTTCCTGAGCCTGGCTTTTTTTTTTTTTTTTTTTTTTTTTTTTTTTTTTTTTTTTTTTTTTTTTTTTTTTTTTTTTTTTTTTTTTTTGGTACGGGGGTTTGAACCTAGGGCCTCGCACCTGCATGCTCTGCAAGTGCTGGACCACTGAGCTGTACCCTCAGCCCATTTTTTTTTTTTTTTTTTTTAGACAGGGTCTCACTAAATTACGCAGACTGCCTCTTGTCTAGAACTTGCGATCTTTCCTGCCTCCGCCTCCAAGCCGCTGGGATTACAGGTGTGCACCACCGCGCCTGCCCTGAGCCTGGCTTATTCCACTTAACATGATCATCTTCAGTTCCCCCCATTTTCCTGAAAATGACATGATCTCATTCTTACTTATGACATACATATATATATATAGCATTTTCTTTGTCCATTCATCCATTGACAGGCAGGTAGGCTGATTCTATAACTTAGCTATTGTGAATGTTGTTTGTTTTTGTTAGGTGTCATTGAGTCAGGTCCACCTCATTGTGACCCTATGTACAACAGAACAAAACACTACCCAACCCATGCCCAGCACTATGTCAGTGCTTCTCTGATGTTTATAGGGTTTTCAATGGCTAACTATTTCAGGATTGCTTCAGGAGTGGGCAGCCAGGTCCTTCTCCCATTTTTTGTGGTGCTGGGGATTGAATCCAGGCCCTCAGAGAGTTCAGAGCAGCACTCTACCAATTGAGCTATACCCCAGCCTAGCTATTGTGAATAGTGCTGTGATAAGCATAGGTGTGCAAATATCTCTATTATACTACATTTGGTTTTGTAAGAAGCTAACAAACTATCTTCCAAAGTAATTGTACCATTTTACATTCCTACAAACAGTGAATGAGAGTTCCTATTGATTCACGTCCTTGCTAGCATTTGGTGTCATCAGAGCTGTAGATTTGGGGCATATGATTAGATGTGGAGTGGTTTCTTGTTGTTTCAAGTTGCAGTTCCCTATGGACATATGCTGTTAGGATCTTGTCATACCTTCTTTGGAAAAGTATCTATTAAGATCTTATTTTAAAAACTTATCTGTTTCCTTGTTGAGCTTTAAGAGTTCTTTGTATACTTTAGATAGAGTTCATATAATTTTAACAGGGCACACTGATTTTTTTCAACCATTCAAAAATGTAAAAACTGTTCTTAGTTTTTGTTATTTGTTGTTAGGTGCTATCCAGTTGGTGTCCAACTCACAGCAACCCTACATACAACAAGAGAAACAGTATTATTAGTGCTTCTCTGCTATTTGTAGGGTTTTCAATGGCTGATTGTTTTTTGGGAGTGGGTTGCCAGGTCCTTCTCCCAAGCCTACAGCACCTAGTATTCCCAAGCAGTCTCCCATCCAAGTACTAACCAGACCTGACCCTGCTTAGCTTCCAAGATCTAATATCACAGTGGGATGGCTGCGGGCATACAAAAACAAGTGATGGACCAGTTTCAAGCTATGATCCATAGCTGACCAGCCCCTGCCTCAGAAGTTTTAATGTTTTTCTTCTAGCCATGAGGCTTCATGTTCTCATTCAGGGAAGAGATGTGGCCAAGTGCACACTTTGATCCCTCCTGACTCTAAGCAAGAACAGGAGTGGGGAGAATGAGGGAGCCTGACAACTGGACACTTACTAGGAATTTGTTGCAATGATCCAGCTGAGGGATGATGATGGTGGTTTAAACTAAAAATGGTTTGGTGCAGGTGAATACAGCAGTGCAAATTTGAGATATACAAAGGAAACAGGAATGAAAAGACCTAGAGACTAATGCAGAAGATAAGGAGGAGAAAGAACTTGGGGTGACACTTAGGATCCTGACTCAGACAATGAATGTTCACTGAGTCAGAGAACACAGACGGAGCAGCAAGGGTCCGTGAGATGTGTCAGGTTCTGTTTGGAATGTGTTGAATTTGAGAGGCTGCAAGACATCCATGAGAAGCAGCCCTATTGCTTGCTGCCTGGAAGTCTAAGAGAGAGAGAGCTACAGGTTGTGAAATCATCAGCTTTTTAGTTACAAAGCCATGAGAGTGAATGAAATTCCTCCTGGTACAGGTATTGAGAGAGAAAATATGGGCAAAAGGAAGGTGGCTGGGGACAGACCCATGTGGCTAAAGAGAGGAAGGGGCCCAGCAGGAATATTCAGAAAGTAGGCAGTAATCCAGGAGAATGGGGTCAGAGAGGCCAAGGGAAGCAAGCATTTTTGAAGAGACAGGTGTTGGGGGCAGGGCGAGACATGAAGAGCCAGGGCAACTCATAGCACAGGTGGGTTACCCAAAACCAAGGTGACACTTCCCATCTGCCATCAAGGGGGAAGATGCTCAGAGCGATTTCCCTACATGACCTCATTTGCATTGATCAACCTGTGGGGGATTAGAGAAAAAATAACCACAAAGCTGAGAAGCTGCTTATTATTTATTTCGAACTTGTGTCCAAAGCACAGGGGAAATATGCAGGGTGTCAGCACTGCATTGTTTTAATTAGCTTCTTTTCTGCTCCTGTCATTTGGAGAGTGAGGCCTCCATAGTCCTCATCCAAACACTTTCACACTAGGCTGTTTGAGCATTGTTCCCAACTGGCCCAGCCGTCAAGACTGCTTTTCATCTTCCCAGAAGACCTGTGAATTGTTCAATATGCTGTCAATAAATTTCAGCCCTACTTAGGTTATCTTGGGTTTGTTTCTTTGCTTACAAGTGAGAACTCTGGCAACATAAGTCCCTTATCCTACAACATAATAGGATAAAAATCTCCAGGCTATAAAGTTTTAAAAATGTGATAAAGAGAGATGGGCACAGTGGCGCATGCCTGTAATTCCAGCAGCTCGGAAGGCAGAGGTAGGAGGATCGCAAATTCAAGACCAGAGACAGTCGCATAATTTAGCGAGATCCTCTCTCAAAAAGTAAAAAAATGGGCTGGGGTGCAGCTCAGTGGTCCAGCACTTGCAGAGCATGCAAGTACGAGGCCCTGGGTTCAACCCCCAGTACCGAATACTGAAAAAAAAAAAAGTGATAAAGAGAAAGCAAATGGAAAGATGGCACAATTCAATCTAACCATAATGTGATGATAATTACATTAGCTATCAATGGTCTAAATATGCCAATTAAAGAGCACAATTGTCAGCTGAGTAGAAAAAAAAACAAGACCCACTATATTTTGTCTTTAAGAATCCTATTTTGAATAAAAAGCACGGATAGGTTAAAAACAAAAGAACGAAAAGAATATTTCATATCCAATCTAATAAAATAAAGTTAGTATGGCTAAAAAAAATCTCTAGGCTCTTTGTAACAGTGTACCATGGAGCTTAAAGAATTAAAATTTCTCCCAGGAATCCCATGCTGGGGGTGGGAACAGCCTGAAACAATTCTGTCAGAACAGCATCTCCCTCCAGGAAAAAACTGCTCATGGTTCTCATAACTTATCTCACAGCTACATCTACATATTCATATTTCCTGGCTTTTCTTTCATTTTTTTCCTCTAAATTGTAATAGTGCTACAGGCAAGGTGGAAAGAAACCAAGAATCCCCTCCCCAGTTTTGGCCAAAGCCATAAATAAATCCATTTTCTGTAGGGAAAAATTGAGAGGAAATTGGCAAAAACTCCCAAACTGGGAAAATGGCATTTGAATAACTGGTTTGTAAGTTAGAAATCTAGGGAAAATGAAAGTAACTTGGTTGCAAGTCGTACAAAACCCTTCCTGATTGGACAATTGGACTGAAAGCTGATTGGCTCAGGCCATTCCATGGGCGAACCAAATAAAGAGCTGTGCTGCAGCAGCTCGATCTTTTTAGGCCCTTTTGGCACCCCTTTCTGCGCCTTCTCGCCCACTCCTGCCCGGACCACCGATGAGGAAACACCTCTCCCGCTGCTCTCCCCCGACCTTTGGTGAGGGAAGAATGCTCTCCCATCGCAATCATCAACAAGGAAAAGAACCTGCTCTCCGTCTGATCACCGGCGAAGCAACAGCTGTCTCCTCATGACCACTGAGATGACCAACACAGGTGTTTGCCCGTGGAAGGCAAAAGCGCCTAAGGCTTTTCCTTTCTCCTGTCTCCACCGGGGTCCCGAAGGCTGCAGGAGTCTGTGCCCCTCACCCGAGGGTCCCGAGTGAACTGTGTTTAGTATCTCTGCGCGGCGGCACCGCCCATCCCAACCTCCAGGCCGGACAGGGAGGTGCACGCCCCACATTTTCTTTCTACCAATTCCTGTCTCTCAATTTTTTTTGGTAAGGCCAGAACAACCAACCTGAGATTTCAGTTACAATGTTTGAGTAATTAATGTTTGCTCTTCATGTCATCCAAGAAGGGAAGAGCATGAAAGAGTGAGCACAGTCAGCCAGTCAAAAGTCACAACGGTGAGTAGGGCACGGTGGCGCACGCCTGTAATCACAGTGACTAGGGATGCAGAGGCAGGAGGATCGAAAGTTCAAGACTAGAGGCAGTCTGTGCAATTTAGTGAGACCCAGTCTCAAAAAATTAAAAAATTGGCTGGGGTGCAGCTCAGTGGTACAGTACTTGCAAAGCATGCAAGCGCAAGGACCTGGGCTCAACTCCTAGTACCCCTCCCCCCAAAAAGTCACAGTGGTGTGGAAAGCCTCCCTGGCTGGCCCACACTGGGACCAACCCTGAACTGTGCATGCCTGATAGTAGCAGCCCAGAGCAGGAGGCTCAATCAGTGGCCTTCATTGACAACTCATCATTCTACCATGCAGTAGCAATCCCAACTGTAGGGAGCCAAAACAAGTAAGTCCCCCCTGTAAACTGAAGGAAAGTGTAGAAAAAACTCCATCCTCACAC
Organism: Pedetes capensis; assembly: GCA_007922755.1. Lineage (NCBI taxonomy): Eukaryota > Metazoa > Chordata > Mammalia > Rodentia > Pedetidae > Pedetes > Pedetes capensis. The sequence continues at coordinate 38,682 of VMDO01001531.1, read as the reverse complement.
TGAGAGGACTGGAGGATATCTCAGTTGGTAGAATGCTGCCCTGCACTCTCTGAGGACCCAGGTTCAATACCCAGCACCCCAAAATGGGAGAAGGACCTGGTAGCCCACTCCTGAAACAATCAGCCATCAAAAACCCTATGAATAGCAGAGAAACACTGACATAGTGCTGGGCATGGCCCTATGTTTGAGAGCATTTCATTCTGTTGTACACAGGGTCACTATGAGTCAGACCTGACTCAATGACACTTAACAACAAAACCCTCACCAAAGCCTGTTGAGGCAGGTGCTATTGTCCATTTGATAGGTGAAGGAACTGAAGCACAGAGAAGTTAGGTCACTTGCCTGTGTCACAAAGAGCTGGGTGTGAACCGGTACCTTGAGCAAAGCTTATGAACGTGGGCTTTCACCTGAGAGCTGCTGAAGGCCTGTAAGGAGGGGAGGGACCGATCAGGGGGTACTTTAGAAATGCTAGGGAATGCCCAGGTGTTCTCTGATGCCAAAAGCAAGATTGAAACCAAGCATGTGTGGGAGTTAACCCTCAAAGATGCCAACAGACCTCAAAGCCAGTCCAGGAAGCAATGGGGCAGCAGCATGGAATGGGATGAAGCTCAGTTGCCAAGTTTCCTAGAACCGAGTGCGGAGCTGCCAGGATCTCAGCCATAAGAGCCTGGGAATTGTACCTAACTGGCTCCGGGCTCTTTCTTAAAAGCAGGCCACCCACGAGCCTGCTGGAGTCAGACTATACCCAGCACCTGCTCATCATTTAGAACTCCCCTAATCCTTCTGAGGAGAAGGACCTGGCAATCCACTCCTGAGGCAATCCTGAAACAGTCAGCCATTGAAAACCCTATGAGGGTTGCTATGAGTTGGATACCGACTCGATGGCACCTAACAACAACAACAACAATCTTTCTGAACTTCCCTTCTTACACTCACCCTAGATCCTTCCCCAACTGCAAGCTATTTTATCATTTATACCCATCCACTTTCACAAAAGGAGTGAAGGAACATTGCAACCAATAAGCATATATTAAGTGATATAGTTCTGAAGTCACCCCACTATACAGTAGAATACCAGAACCTGTCTCTGCTATCTAGCCTGCAGCCATAGCCCTGTGGCATCTGTTCCCATCAGATCTCAGAAGCTAAGCAGGGTCGGGCCTGGTTAGTACTTGGATGGGAGGCCACCTGGGAATACCAGGTGCTGTAGGCTTGGGAGGCAGACCTGGCAACCCACTCCCAAAAGTCAATCTGCCATTGAAAACCCTATGAACAGCAAAGAAGCACTGACAATAGTGTTTCACCTGTTGTACATAGGGTCACTATGATTCAAATATCGACTCAAGGGCACCTAACAATATCTCTCCTATCTGAGTGTAATTTTGTACCTGTTGACCATCTTCTCCTCATTCTCTTCCCATCCTTTCCTTCCTCTTCTCCTCCTTGTATGTTTCAAAATAATTAGAAGAGAGGCTTTGGAACGCTCTCACAATAAAAAAAATGACAAATGTATGAGGTGATCATTAGTTGATCGTTACACAATCTGTACAGGTATCAAAGCATCAATGGTACTCCATGAAAATGTACACATGTTATATGTCAATTTAAAATTTTATGCAAAGGGCTAGGGGTTTAGTTAAGTTGAAATAGTGCTTGTTTCACATGCACTGAGGCCCTAGGTTCAATCCCCAGGACTACAAAAAATAAAATATAAAAACTTACACACACATGCATGTACACACGCATGTATACACATGGAAACTTTTGTGGCCCTTGGTTACTGAAGTTCCAGCACAGGATCCCAAACAGGACAGCTCTCCCATCTTATAACACTTTGTTCTACTTTCTCACACCACACCTTTGTTTAGGTTGTTACACCCACCTAGCTTACAAGTACCTACCTGTCAGTCAAAATGCTGCCCAAATGTCAAAGCCCAGTTTACGTAGTTCACCACCAATGATGTCTCTCTCCTCCCTGCTCAGATGTTCTTTCTGTCAATTCTCTCTCTGCCCTGTGTTTGCTTCTTTCATAGCACTCATCATATTTAGCTCTGTGTTATACTTTGATGCATCTATGTCTTATCTTAGTGAAGTGGTGTAGCCTAACAATCAGCGCAACCTACTCTTTGGCTCTGCTACTCACTAGCTATGCAACCATAGACAAGTTACTTAATCTCTACAAGCTTCATTTTTCCATTTGCAAAATGGGAATTAAAAGAGCTCTTGCTCTCTTAGGACAGCTCCCAGAAGTGGTGAACTATCACATTTTTATCATTCTCTTTATAACTGTCATATCATCTCTCAGGGATGTCTAAGGCAGTGGCCACAACCACAGGTAGCTCTTCAAATCTAAATGAATTATTTAAAAAAAAAAAAAACCAAAACCTTAAAAGCCATTCCTCAGGGACACTAGCTTCATTTCAAGTGCCTCCTGTAGCTAGTGGCTACCTCGTTAGACAGGACAAAGTTTTGCCATCACCATGGAAGATTCTACTGCACATTGCTGCTCCAGAGCAGGGATTAGACTTTGTGGCCATAAAATTCTTGCTGCAACTACTCACTTTCTCCATTATAGTGTGAAACAACCATAGACAATACATAAGTAATGGGCTTGCCTGTGTTTCAATAAAACTTTATTGAGATATTTTAAATTTTTGACAATTTTCTTGTGTCACAAAACATCCTTCCTCTTTTGAGAAGCAAAATGTAGAACATAAGCTTGCATGCTATACAAACACAAGGAGTAGATCATAGCTTGTTACCCCCACTTAAAGAGAATATACTCCTTTTGGACCAAACTCTGTAACAGGCCCCTCTAATACGTTCAGGAAGAATAATACATAAGTTAAAATCTTTATATGAAAACAGCCCCCATACTATTGTGTTTGTTAGGTGCCAATGAGCTGGGTCCACCCAACATGGTATCATGCACGTGATCTTTTTATGTTTAAGCATCAATATAGCCACTGTGTCAATCCATCTAGTTGAGGGTCTACCTTTCTTTCATTTACCCACAATTCTCCCAAACATGATAACTTCTCCAGGGATTGGGCCTTCCTGACAACATGTACAAAATACGTAAGATACAGCGTAGCCATCCTTGCCTCCAAAGAGCACTCTGGTTGCACTTCCTGTAGGACAAATCTGTTGGTTCTTTTGGCAGTCCATAGTATAGTCAATAATCATCTCCAGCACCATAATTCAAAAGCATCAATTCTTCTCCTGTCTCTCTTAATTGTTCACTGTTCAACTTTCATAAGCATATGATGCCACTGGAAATTCCATGGCACAAGTCATGTTCACCTTTGTCTTCAATATGACATCTTTACTTTTCAACACTTTAAAGAGGTCTTTTGCAACAGCTTTTCCCAATGCAGTGCATCTTTTGATTTTTTGACTGCTGCTTCCACAGATGTTGATTGTAAAACCAAGTAAAGCAAAATCTTAGACAACTTCAATCTTTTCTCCATTTATCATGAAGTTGGTCATTGACCCAAGCATGTGGAGTTTTGTTTTCTTGATGTTGAGGTGCAATCTATACTGAAGGCTGTGTTCTTTGTTCCTCATCAGTAAATGTTTCAAATCTTCTTCAGTGTCAGCAAGCAAAGTGGTGTCATCTGCATAATGCAGGTTGTTAATGAATCTTCCTCCAGTCCTGATGCCACACATTTCTTCATAAAGTCCAGCTTCTCAATTATTTTCTCAGCATAGAAATTGAAAAGGTATGGTGAAAGAATCCACCCTTGACGCACACCTTTCTTGACTTTAAACCAAGCAGTGCTTCCTTGTTCTGTTTGAATGACTGCCTCCTGCTCCATATACAGATTCCACATGAGTACAATTAAATGCTCTGGTATTCCCATTCTTCACAATGTTATCGATAATTTGTTGAGATCAACACAGTTAAATGCTTTTGCATAGTCAATAAAACATAGATAGACATCTTTCTGGTATTCTCTGCTTTCCATCAGATATCCATCTGATGTCAGCAATGATTGGGGTTGTCAGCAACCCCTTCAGAGGGTTCCATGCCCTCTTCTGAATTCTGCTTGAATTTCCAGAAGTCCCCTGTCAGTATTCTGCCGCAGTCATTTTTGAGTGGTCTTTAGCAAAATTTTACTTGTATGTGATATTAATGATATCATTTGATAATTTCTGCTTTCATTTGGATCCCCTTTCTTGGGACTTGTCATAAATATGAGTCTCCTCTAGTCAGTTGGCCAGGCAGCTGTTTTCCAAGTCTCTTGGCATAACCAAGTGATCACCTCCAGAGATGTTTCTTGAAACATCTCAACTGGTATTCCATCAATTCCTAGAGCCTTGTGTTCTGCCAACTCCTTCAAAGAAGCTTCTACTTCATCCTTCACTATCATTGGTTCCTGATCATATGCAACCTTTTGGTCAGTTACCAATTCTTGTTGGTATGACTCTATGCATTCCTTCCACCATCTTTTGATGTTTCTTGCATCATTTAATATGTTCCCTCTAGAATCCTTCCCTATTGTCACTCAAGCCTTGAATTTTTTCTTCAATTCTTTAACCTTGAGAAAAACAAAGCATTTTCTTCCCTTTTGGCTTTCTATTTCCAGCTCTTTGCACATGTCATTATAATATTTGATTTTGTCTTCCCAAGCTTCCTTTTGATATTTTCTGTTTAGTTCTTTATCTTCTTTGTGCCTTTCTTTTCTTTAGCTGCTCAACATTCAAGGGCAAGTTTCAGAGTCTCTTTTACATGCAATTTGGTCTTTTCTTTCTTTTTTTTTTTTTCCTGTCTTTTTAATTAACTTTCCTTTCCTTATGGTGTCTTTGATGTCATACCATATCATTAGTGTCTAATGCATCAAATCTGTTCTTGAGGTGGTCTCTGAAGTCAAGTAGGATATACTCAAGATCATATCTTGGCTCTTGTACACTTTCTAATTTTCTTCAGTTTTGGTTTGAACCTGTGTATAAGCAATTAATGGTCTGATCCACAATCAGCACTTGGTCTTTTTCTGATTTCTGACATTGCGCTTTTCCTTCATCTCTTTCTACATATGTAGTCAGTTTTGTTCCTGTAATTTTGATCTGGTGAATTCCATGTGAATAGTCACTGTTTATCTTGGTGAAAAACTGTATTTGCAATGGAAAGATCATTGGTCTGACAAAATTCTATCATGCAGTCTCCAGCATTGTTTCCGTCACTAAGGCTATATTTTCCAACTACTGAGCCTTCTTTGTTTCTAACTTTTGCATTCCAGTCACCAGTAATTATCAGTACATCCTGATTACATGTTCAATCAATTTCAGACTGCAGAAGCTGGTAAAAATCTTCCACTTCTTCATTTTTGGCATAGTGGTGGGTAAGTAAATTTGAACAACCATCATATTAACTGGCCTTTCTTGTAGGTGTATGAATATTATTCTATCACTGACACTGTATTCTATCACTGAGCATTGTATTTCAGGACAGATCTTGAGATGTCTTTTTTGATGATGAATGCAACCCTATTTCTCTTTAAGTTGTGATTCCCAGCATAGTAGACCATATGATTACTCAATTCAAAATGGCCAATACCAGTCCACTTTAGCTCACTGATGCCAAGATTGTCAAGGAATATGCAGTCCATTTCACTTTTGATGGTTTCTAATTTTCCTAGATTCCCACCACATACATTCCACATTCCAATTATTAATGGATGTTTACAGTTGTTTCTTCTCATTTTGAGTTGTGCCACATCAGCAAAAGGAGGTGCTTGCAGCTTCACTCTACTCCCATCATTAAGGTCAACTCCACTTTGAGGAGGCAACTCTTTCCTAGTCATCTTTTGAATGCCTTTCAACCTAGGGGGCTCATTTTCCAGCAATATATCTGCCATTCATAGAGTTTCCAATAGCTAACTGTTTCAGGAATGTAGTGGCAGGTCCTTCTCCCTAGTTTGTCTTAGTCTGGAAGCTCAGCTGAAACCTGTCCACCATGGGTGACCCTGCTGGTATCTGAAATACCCATCACATTGCTTTCAGCATCACAGCAACACACAAGCCCCTACAGCACAAGAAACTGATGGATACATGGGGGTCACGAACTATGGTTCACCAAATAATTGTTGTTGTTGTTGTTAGGTGCCGTCGTGTCGGTATCTGACTCATAGCGACCCTGTGTACAACAGGGGAAACACTATTGTCAGTGCTTCTCTGCTGTTCATAGGGTTTTCAATGGCAGACTGATTTTTGGGAGGGGGTTGCCAGGTCCTTCTCCCAATCACCAAATAATAGTCCCCCCAAATCCCTACCATGTTCTCCCCCACGTGTGTTATGATACATGGCAAGTGGGAATTAATATTGTAAATGGATTTAAGGTTGCTAATCAGATGACCTTAAAATAGAGATTATCCTGGATGGACTGGTGGGCCCAATGTCATCACAGGGTCTTTATACATGAAAGAGGAAGTGTCAGAGTGAATCAGCATTAGAAGACTCAACTGACCTTTGCTGGGTTTGAAGATGGAAGGGACCAGGAGCCAAGAAACACAGGGATAACAGACAATGTTATGAGTTGGATCTTAAATGTATCTCAAATGCTCATGTGTTGAAAGCTTGGTTCCCAACTGGTGTTAAGAGGAGGTGGAGCCTTTGGGAGGAGGAGGAGGGGTCTAGTGGTACAAAGTTGAGCCATTAAGGGCTTACCCTTGAAGAGGAGGGCTGGGATTTGGCTCAGTGGGTAGAGCGCTGCGCTGCAGTCTCTGAGGCCCCGAGTTCAATTCCCAGCACCACAAAAATGGGAGAAGGGCCTGGCAATCCACTCCCAAGGCAATCCCGAAGCACTCAGCCATTGAAAACCCTATGAGGGTCACTATGAGTCGGATTCCGACTCAACGGCACCTAACAACAACTTGAAGAGGATGTAGGAACCCTGACCCTTTCTTCTCTGTTTCTTGCCCCTCTCTCCCTCTCTCTCTCTCTCTCTCTCTCTCTCTCTCTCTCTCTCTCTCTCTCTGTCGCCTACTCCCTCCCTCTCTCTCTCTCTCACTCTCCTCACTCTCTCTTTCTCTCCCTCTCTCCTTTTCTTTCTCTGTTGCCTGACCACCATAAGATATCCAGCTTTCCTCTACCACATGCTCTCTGCCAAGGTGTTTGCTTCACCACAAGCCCAAAACAATGGAGCCAAGTGATCATGGACTGAAACCATGAGCCAAAGTAAATCTTTCCTCCTTGTAAGTTTATTTACTTCAGGTATTTAGTTACAGCTACAGAAAGCTAACTAACACAGACAATAAAATGGATTTGTCCTTTGAGTTTCCAGAAAAGAACTGTCTTAAGTTCTGCCAACATCCTGATTTTAGCCTGTTTAGGTCACCTTAGGACTTCAGACCTTCAGAACTCCAGATGATTCGTTCATGTTGTTGAAGGCAGTATGTTTGTGGTAATTTGTTACAGAAGCAAAGGGAAATTGATATACACACTAGTAGAAAAGAAAAACAAGGGAACAAATGTACTGCAATCTATGTGATGAGTGAATGAATGTAACAATAGACACATGTTTGATGTATAACATAATACAAAAGACTAGAGGTGAGACCTTATGTGAGGAGTAGGGAAGAAGTCTTTCTAGAGGCACCACAGAACTAGATCTGAAAGATGAACAAGAATTTGTCAGGGAGGTAGAGGGGCTGGTAGGGTGGTAGAGAGATGAGGATAGAGAAATGAGATTGAGAATGGGAAGGGAAGTCCAGGCAAGTAGAATAAGTGAGTTCATTGCAGCAGAGATCATTGCACAGAAGAGAAGATCAGAACCAGCTCAGGAACTTATAAGAAGCCTGCAATTATGGGCAAGTACTGTAGGAAAGAAAGAGGAAGGGAGGAGGGAAAAGGCAAGATATTAGCCCTGCAGAAAAGCTTTCCTCTGTCACCCAATGATGTATTGCCACCTAAAAAATTAACCCAATGCTTAAACAACAGTTTCCTTGTATCACTTGATTTTGTGAGTTGGGAACTTTGGCCAGCTTGAGTGGGAGATTCTCCTGTCCTTGAGGCATCAACCAAGGTCAATTGGTACTATTCTGGTGGAGGATGGGCTGGCCCCAGGACTCCAAAGGGCTTTACTCACATGCCTGCTGCTGTAGTGGAAAGGACAAAAATACTGGGCCCAGCTGGGACTGCTGACCAGAGTATTCTGGGAGCCCAGGGCTCCCAGAGAGAACACCCCAAGAGGGACAAGCAAATAATGTACGTTTGACAAATAATGTACCCTTGACATCCCAGAACATCAATCTTGCCACATTCTCTTGTTCAAACAAATGAGTGGGGCCAGCACAAATTTAAGAGGAAAGTAATTCAACCTGATCCCTCAATGGAAAGGGTATCAAAATGCCTTGCCCATCTTTAATCTGCCACAGCTAGAAATAGGAACCAGTAAAGGGCATTTGTGATGATATGTTTTTAAACATTTTTAGATTTAAAAAATGCAAAAAAAGAAAATCAAAATCACCCACAATCCTTTCACCCAGAAACTATCATATCATCTTGTGAAGAATTTTTTTCCAATATTTTTGATACACTGTGCTTCTGGACCATCCATATTTTTGTGGGTTTTTTTACTGAAGAATGTTAAATAGGAACAAGGTATTATTAAAATTGCATGTGGATGCAGAGTGAATATGGATAAAGTACGTTGTATGTGTGCATGAGCATGTCACAATGAAACCCAAGCTTCTCCCCAGGAAGAACATGTCACGCCTTCTCACATTTCATCAGTCAAAGCAGATCAGGGGTGAATCAGGTTGTAAACGGAACAGAGAATCCCTGCCACAGCATATGAACCCCTAGAATCAGGCTCCTGCCAGCCTCTGACCTTCTGCTCTCCTGTCTGAGGCCCCTTCCATCCTGGGCTGGTGGCTGCCTGCACCTGAAGTGCAGACTTCCCCAGACGGCCTCAGGTCTTCCTGTCCCACCTCCTTCAGGGCTATATTCAAATGCCCCCTGACCTTTCTATTTCAAACCATAACCTGTCCCTAGATCGTCCTCCACACACTTTCACTCCATATTTGGCACCTTTCAACATGTTACATATATTTCATTAGTTTGTTTATTTTCTATGTCACACACACACACACACACACACACACACACACACACACGTAAGCTCTATGACAGGAAGGGGTTGTTGTTGTCCCTTGTTGTGCCAGAACAGTTCCTGGCACATAAGAAGTGCAAAAAACAAACAAAAAAAATTTTTTTTGAGTACCATAAGTCAATGATGATAATAGAAAAAATATCAGCACTGGAGAAAATTAAATCATGTCTATTTAAGTTTTAGGGAGAAGGACCCGGTAACCCACTTCCAAAAATCAATTTGCCATTGAAAACCTTATGAACAGCAGAGAAGCACTGACAATACTGTTTCACCTGTTGTACGCAGGGTCACTATGAGTCGGATACCAACTAGACAGCGCCTAACAACAACAACATTTAAGTATTAATTGCATGTCTCTTGCTACATACCATAGTGCCAAACTAAATAAATATTTAATTAGCTAATTTGGTGATCTTCACTGGGAAAATCCTAGAATGTAAAAATATACCTGTAGATACGGTTTGTTTCCCAGTCATTGAATTATAAGTAATTTTAGTTATCTGTATTTTTTAATTTTTATTTTTTAAAAAACAGTATATTTAGCTCTTATTACACCTGGCATTGTACTATGTTTATCTGTGAATGTTTCTTTAAATCCACACAACAATTCTGGGAGGTCAGCAGTATCACTGTATGCATTAACACTGGGGTAAATAAGGTATAGTAGATGGGTCATGTCTGCAGGGTAACACAGCTAGTCAGCTATGTTGCTGTTGTTGCTAGGTGCCATCAAGTTGGGTCCAACTCACAGTGACCCTCATAGAGTTTTTAATGACTGATTGTTTCAGGATTGCTTTGGGAGTGGATTGCCACATCTCTCTTCATTTTTTGTGGTGCTTGGGATCAAACTCAGGTCCTCAGAGACTACAGCACAGCACTCTACCAACAGAGCTAAATTCCAGCCCCCAGTCAGCAATAGAACTATGTTTTAAACTCCAGTTTGATTACAGAGCAAGAGCCTATAATCATACCATGTTGTTACTTTCTGCAATGAGCATAACTTTGCTTTAATAATATGAACAGAAAAGAGGAAAGCTTATTTAAAAGAAGGAGGAGGAAGAAGAGAAGAAGAGGAGAAGGAAGAAGAGGAAGGAAAGAAGGAGGAAAAGGAGGAGGAAGAGTGGGAGGAAGGGAAGGAAAGGAGGCAATCCCCTAATAAAGAGCTGTGTCTCCCCACATTCTAACAGACCTCAGCCCAATGACTTTCGTGGAATTTGTTGTTGTTAGGTGCCGTCGAGTCATGTCTGACTCATAGCGACCCTCACAGGGTTTTCAATGGCTGATTGGTTCAGGATTGCCTCAGGAGTGGATTGCCTCCTCCTTCACCTATTTTCATGGTGCTGGGAATCAAACTCAGGATCTTAGAGACTGCAGAGCATCACTCTACCAACTGAGTTAAATCCCAGCCCCTTCATAGAATAGTACCCTGGAAAGGCATTTACACTATCAAGACTCCACAATCATGAGGAGGTCTTCTCTGCTTAATCCAGGCATCAATCTGACTACCTTGAGATTGACTGCAAAGCTAGCTGGGAGAATCTTTTATCCTGATGTATCAACAATCTTTGAACCACTAATCATGTTAGAATTTCAGGGCTTTGTCATTGAATGGAAAATATGTTCCTTTAGGATCTGTGGAGTAAGCACACTTCTTTTTTAAATGAAGAAAACATAGCTGTTGAGGCTTTGCAAGAATAATTGGAATGTCACCTCCTTTGCTCACCACAATCCATGTCTCCAAAAGCTTTGGATGAAAAAACAACTCCACTTCTGTGGCAGAGACATTGCCATTATTTTCATAACTCAAGGAGGGAAGCAGAAGAGTTTGAAATGTCCCATTGCCAGAGCAAAAGATCAAAGGATCAAAGCAACAAGTGGTCACTGGAAGAAATATTTTTAGAGAACTTACCTCCCTAAAAGTAACATATGGTCTTCTCCTTTGTACTTTATCCTCACCCTGTTGCAAAGCAAACCAATTACTGCATTAATACAACACAATTGAAGGACATGCAGTAATTCTGAGATCTAAGCAAAGATCCGTACAATATCATCTCATTTTAGAGGGTGCTCTGCACTCAACTCTTTGTGGAAGTGAAGTCAATCAGTGTTTCCCACTCTGCAGTTGTGTTAAGTTTATTTCCAACTCTAGATGAATAGTTCTATGTGCAGCATTTTTCCAAAATGATTTGGTGGGTAAAATAATCTACTTAGCTCGTGGTCTGCCCTTGAATCCAGCAAATCACAGAAGTCTAGGTTTTACTCTGAGTCCTTGGTGGAAAAAAAATAGATTTGCAATGTCTTTGGATATTCCATGTATCTCTTACAAACTAGACTGCTAATTTATTATATTTGTTGCTTGTTTGGTGCTATAGAGTCGAGTCTGACTCTTAGTGACTCTCATAGGGTTTTCAATAGCTGATTATTTCCTGGATTGCATTGGGAGTGGATTGCCATGAGTTCTTGGTTATTTTGATAGAACATACAGGTATTTGAAAGTGAATAGAGCAAACATAATTTTACCTTGAAATTTTTATATTTAATACTGTCCTGCAAATCACCACCTTTATTCATGGCAGATGCAGAGATTTTTTTTTTTTTTTTTTTTTTTTTTTTTTTTTTTTTTTTTTTTTTTTTTTTTTTTTTTTTTTTTTTTTTTTTTGGTACTGGGGAGTTGAACCCAGCATCTCACACATGCTTTTTGCAAGTGCTCAACTACTGAGCCATATCCAGCCCATTTTTAACTCTATTTTTGAGATAGGGTCTCACTAAGTTACGCAGGCTACCTCTGGACTCGAACTTGTAATCCTCCTGCCTCCACCTCCCGAATTGCTGGGATTAAAGATGCTCTTCACTACCCCCAGCTCCAGAAATATTTTCCTAATCTGAGTTGTCACCATGATCTGAAACTTCACCTGCACTTGCTTTCTGCAACATGATGAAATATATTATTTTGTCAGCCCTTTCTAAGTTTGATGAGATTCCAAAAGTAACCCACATGGAGCTTCTTCAACAGGATAAAGGGCACCTGCCAAAAGAACCATTGGATCTGACCTAGAAGTGCAACCAGAGTGCTCCTTGGAAGCAAGGATGGCTAGATTGCATCTTACATGTTTTGGACAAGTAGTCAGGAGGGACCAATCCCTGGAGAAGGACATCATGTTTGGGAGAGTGGCAAGTCAGTGAAAAAAAATAAGACCCTCAAGTAGATGGATTGACACAATGACTGCAACAATGGGCTTAAACATAATAAAGATGATGTGTCTGGCACAGAATTGGGAGTGATTCATTCTGTTGTACATAGGGTTGCTATAAGTTAGGCCCATCTTGACAGGAGCTAACAACAACAATATTTTATTCCATGAATTAAGGTTAAATGCTTCCCATCTAAGGTCAGGATCAAGTCAAAGCTGCCCACTGTCATTACTTCCACTTAACATTATAATGGAGGTTCTAGTTAGTTCAAGAGAGCAGGAAAAAGAGATAAAGGGCTTCCACATCAGAAAGGAAGAAAGTGTAGAAAACCCTATGGAATACAAAACAAAATACTAGAACAAATGAAGTTAAAATAGTTGCAGGATACAAAGTAAAAATATAAGAATTAATTGTATTTTCATATCCTAGGAAGAAAAATTGGAAATTAAAATTTTTAAATAGCCATTTATATCAAAAATATGAGAGAAATGTTAAGAAATTTTTAAATGTATTTGTTATTGTTAAGTATATATATATATATATATATATATATATATATATATATATATATGCCTACAGCCATAGCCCTGTGGCATCCGATCCCGTCAGATCTCGGAAGCTAAGCAGGGTCAGGCCTGATTAGTACCTGGATGGGAGACTGCCTGGGAACACCAGAAGCTGTAGGCTTGGGAGAAGGACCTGGCAACCCCCTCCCAAAAATCAATCTGCCATTGAAAACCCTATGAACAGCAGAGAAGCACTGACAATAGTGTTTCCCCTGTTATACAGAGGGCCACTATGAGTCAGATACCGACTCAACGGCACCAAACAACAACAATATGTGTGTGTGTGTGTGTGTGTGTGTGTGTGTGTGTGTGTGTGTATCTATCAATGACATAACCATAAAGGAAACTGGAAAATGTTTAAATATAAGAGGCAATGAAAAATCTCTGCATCCAAATGACTAAGATGCAAACCAGTCATGGAATCTCAGCACTTAGGAGGCTGAGGGAGGAGAATCATGAACTTGAGGCTACCCTGGGCTACATAGCAAGTTCCAGACCAACCTGGGCTATATAGTGAGACTCTGTCTGAAAAAGAAGGAGGAGGAAGAAGAGGAGGAGCAGGAGTAGGAGGAGGAGAAGGAGGAGGAAATGACTCGGATGATGTTTAAAGCAGAACTTAGAGGAAATGCTTCTTGTTATGTCAGCTTTATTTTGCTTGCCTTGTTTATTTGCCCAATATTATGTTTCTTGAGATCATAGTGATATATGAGAAGACTTAATTCATCCATTTAATTGCTATGTAGTGACAAGGGCACAGGTGTCCAGCCAGACTCCAAGGAAATTCTTTCCATGTGTCCGTAATAAATATATTATTTGCTAGAAGATTTGGCAGGGGATTTTTATTAAAGAAGTTCCCCCTGTATTTCCAACTGGCTGAGAATTTTTATCATGAATATATTTGAAACTTATCAGTCCACTAAAAGATCTATTGGGAGGATTATGTTTCCATTCTTTATCCATTTATATATTAAAATTGCATTAAAAGGATTCATTGATTTTTGAATGTTAAACATTCCTTCATTACAGAAATAAATCCAACTTGGATTTAAGAATTTGTATCAACTGACAGTTTTAAATGTTTTCTTTATTTATTTAAGCAAATGGGAAAGGTGGGGGGTGGGGTGTTGGTTTTGAATATTGATGTTCTGTGGGTTTTACTTAGTATCCTGATTGAGAAACCTTGATGGCACCCACCTGATGTGGTGCTCTGCTAACCATCATGCGACAGACCTGTGGCCGCCCTGCCTTCCTGTTGCCAACCTTCTCACTATGCAGGACATCAGGCAACCAGAGATCACCAGGCCCCTGGGGTGCTGTCATACAAGTCACCCAAGCATCAGACTCCTCCTGTCCCCACACAGGGGGCCAAGGCAGGAAATAACCTTCTGTCAGCATCCTCTCCATTCATTAGGAAGCACACCTCGCCTTGTTCAAAATGGCCTCAATGACAGCTGACTCCCTACCTTTCCAAAAACATAGCCTCCGGAAAAACCAGAGTTGATCTGACTTAATGCTTGTCACTTGGAAACTTGCCAATATATTTCAGCTGAGTTGAAGCTGCTTGAACTTTATATAGCTGTGAGTAATACAAAATGAATATTAAAATACGTTCAATCATTGTAGAAAGATTAGCAAAAATAAAACATAACCATTGATCAACTGAATATAGAGATTTTACATCTACATGCATTTGTTTGAGTCCCTTTTCTTTGTTAACAAGTTTTTACACTGAAAGGTTGATATATAAGCATGTTTTAAAAACTAACCAGCAAATTATGCAAATAAAGAACAAGTTCCCTCCCATCTCATTCTCCCAATTTCTTTTTCTTTACTTTTTTTTTTTCTGTACAAGGAGGTTGAATCCAGGGTCTTTTATATGCTAGGCAAGTACTCCACCACTGAGTTGTGTCCCCTTGTCCCCTCCCCATTTTTTGTTTTGAGACAGGGTCTTGTTAAATTTTGTAGGCTCATTCTGCCCTCAAACTCGAGGTCCTTGTGTCCCAGCCTCCCAAGTCATTGGGATTATAGGCATTCATTGTGGTGCTATAATATTTACCAAGAGTAGCTGATATCATTTTCAATTACATCAATTAAAAAAGAAGTTACTAAAATATAAATTTTGACAACCTCGTAAATAAATTTGCAGAAAAATGAGCCAGAAAAATGTAATGATCGATCACCACATTAATAATTATTAGTAAAGTTATATAAAACTATGACACCAAAATGGTCGTTTTTGCAATTTGTAAGTTTATGTAATGCTCATGCACCATTATTATCCCTCTTATGTTTTATAAGTAATAGAAAAAAATGGGGAGAATATTGCTGGAGATTGAACCCAGGGCCTCTTGAATGCTCTGTCACTGAGCTATACCCCTAGCCCCAGTAATCAAATATTTTTCAGGGAGAAGCTTTATATTTTAGTGCCTTTCATAGCAATTTTTCCTCTTTGGACAAGGGACCTGCATTTCCATTTTTCCCTGGGTCCTGCAAGTTATGTAGCTGGTCCTAGATAGTTGAAAACTTTGCAGCATGCCTAAGCAGAAAAATCAGAAAGTTGTTGGGAGTCCGACCCACATTTCCTAGAATGTACTGGCAAAAGATGTAAGGAACAAGGAACACAGGGCCCAGGGCCTGCTGCCTACCAGCAGGGTGAGCAATACTGACCAGACAAGTTGTGGCATGACATCAAAGACATCATTCATGAGGAAAGCAAAAGGTTATTAAAATGACAGGAAAAAAAGAGAAGACCAAATTACACCTTAAAAGTGACTCTGAAACTTGGCCTTGAATGATGAGCAGCTAAAGTAAAAGGAAGACATCATGAGGTTAAAGAACTAAACAGAAGGTTTCAAAGGGCAGCTTGAGAGGACAAAATAAAATATTATAACATGTGCAAAGAGCTGGAGATAGAAAACCAAAAGGGGAAAACACACTCTATTTTTCTCAAGTTTAAGGAACTGAAGAGAAAGCTCAACCCTTCAGTGATAATAGTGAAGGATGCTACAGGGAAAATGTTAAACAATGCAGGAAACATCAAAAGAAGATGGAAGGAATACATAGTGTTATTATACTAAAAAGAATTAGTAGATGATCAACCATTTCAAGAGGTTGTATGTGTATGATCAGGAACCAATGAT
The DNA here is from genome assembly GCA_007922755.1 of Pedetes capensis. Lineage (NCBI taxonomy): Eukaryota > Metazoa > Chordata > Mammalia > Rodentia > Pedetidae > Pedetes > Pedetes capensis. The sequence goes on along the minus strand of VMDO01001531.1, from coordinate 22,672 downwards.
ACTGAAGGATGAAGTAGAAGCGGCCTTGAAGGAATTGGCAAAATACAAGGCTCCAGAAATTGATGGAATACCAGCAGAGATTTTCAACAAACATGCAGCATTGGAGGTGCTAACATGTTTATGCCAAGAGATTTGAAAAACAGCTACCTGGCCAACTGACTAGAAGAAATCCATATTTGTGCCTATTCCCAAGAAAGGGGACCCAACTGAATGCAGTAATTATCAAATGATATCATTACTACCACATGCAAGTAAAATTTTGCTAAGGACCATTCAAAAGCAACTGCAGCAGTGTACTGAGAGGCAACTGCTAAACATTCAAGCTGAATTCAGAAGAGAGCATGGAACCCAGGACATCATTGTTGACATCAGATGGATATTGGCTGAAAGCAGAGAATACCAGAAAGATGTCTACCTACGTTTTTTTTTTGATTATGCAAAGGCATTTGACTGTGTGGATCACAACAAATTATGGATAACATTGAGAAGAATGGGAATACCAGAGCACTTAATTATACTGAGGAATCTGTACATGGACCAGGAGGCAGTTGTTCAAATAGAACAAGGAAGCATTGCTTTGTTTAAAGTTGAGAAAGGTGTGCATCAGGGGTGTATCCTTTCACTGTACCTCTTTGAGCTCTATGCTGAGAAAATAATCTGAGAAGCTAGACTTTATGAAAAAGAACGTGGCATCAGGATTGGCGGAAGACTCATAACAGCCTGTCTTATGCAGATGACACAACTCTCTTTGCTAAAAGTGAAGAGGATTTGAAACGTTTACTGATGAAGATCAAAGAACACAGCCTTCAGTATGGATTTTACTTCAACATCAAAAAAACAAAACTCCACATAATTGGGTCAGTAAGCAACTTTATGATAAATGGAGAAAAGGTTGACATTGTCCAAGACTGTGCTTTACTTGGCTCTACGATCAATATCTGCAGAAGGAGCAGTCAAGAAATCAAAAGATTCATTGTATTGGGAAAAGCTGTTGCAAAAGACCTCTTTAAAGTGTTGAAAAGTAAAGATGTCACATTGAAGACAAAGGTGTGCCTGACTCATGCCATGGTATTTTCAGCCACATCATATGGTTGTGACAGCTGGATACTGAACAAAGGAGACAGGGGAAGAATTGATGCTTTTGAATTATAGTGCTGAAGACAAATATTGAATATACCATGGACTGCCAAAAGAACCAACAGATCTGTCCTATAGGAAGTGAAACCAGAGTGCTCCTTGGAAGCAAAGATGGCTAGACTCCATCTTATGTATTTTTGTATATGTTGTCAGGAGGGACCAATCCGTACAGAAGACATCATGTTTGGGAGAGTGGCAGGTCAATAGGAAAAAGGAAGACCCTCAACTAGATTGTGTTTGTGTTTGACATGGTGACTGCAACAATGGGCTTGAACATAAAAAAGATTGTGTGTCTGACAGAGAACCAGGGAGTGTTTTGTTCTGCTGTACATAGGGTTGCTATGAGTCAGCCTTGACTGGATGGCACCTAACAATAAATAGTGATAGATACAACCCCTATAAACAACAACTTTGTAGGGTCTCCAATAACATTTAAGAGTATAAAATGGATCAAAAAATTTAAGAGCCACTAATATAGTTATGTGACATTTGGTAATTGTTGTTTTTGATAGGAGCCATTGAGTTGGATCCAACTCACAGTGACCCTATGTACAATAGAATGAAACAGTACCCAACACTGCACTATGGACATCTTTTTTTAATGTTAGGCCTGTTGTTACAGCCAGTGTGTGGCTTCTCATTTTGAGTCATGCCACATCTGTGAATGGAGGTTCCAGGGGCATTACTCCATTCCCACCACTAAGGGTTGACTCTTCTTTGAGGAGGCAACTCTTCCCCAGTCCTCTTTTGAATGCCTTCCAAGGTGGGAGGCTCATTTTTCACCACTATATTAACAGTGTTTCCCTGCTATTCATACTGTTTTCAATGGTAGATTGTTTCAGGAGTGGGCTGCCAGGTCCTTCTCCCTAGTCTTTCTTAATCTGGAAGCCCAGCTGAAACCTGTCCACCATGGGTGGCCCTGCTGGTATCTGAAACACCAGTGGCACAGCTTTCAGCATCTCAGCAATGCACAGCCCCCCTCAGCATGACAAGCAGACAAACGTGGGGGATTTTGTGATTAGGCTAGTTGACTTTGGACCATATCATTGTTCAAAAGAGGGAAAAAATAACACCTATGATGGGAAGCTACTTTTTGTATGATATTTAAACTATTGACTCCATTTTAAGTCCCAGCCAACCAGCAAGTAGTTCATGAGCACCTACTACATGGTCAAGCCTTGTTCAAAGTGCTGGGAGAAGCCACACCAGAACCCACCATTGAGAAGCCTACCTTTTAGATGGAGGAGACAGATATTAAATGTGTAAACAAAAAATATGCAAGATAATTTCAGGTTGTAACCACAGGTTTGACAGAAATGCACAGGCTAATGAGATAGTAAGTCCTTAGAGTAAAAGTAATGGGGCTATGTGGTCATGAGAAATTGTATACTTCATTTCAAAAGATCTTGAGAATCTTTACTGTGGTCATGGATTGGGAGAATAGAAGAAAAGAACAGAACAAGCCGGGCATGGTATTGCCTGCCTATAATTTTAGCAACTCAGGAAGAGGAGGCGGGAGGATTGCAAGTTTGAGCCAGATGCAGCCTGTGTAACTTAGCAAGACCCTGTTTCAAAAAAAAAAAAAAAACAGGGCTTGGGGATGCAGCCCAGCGGTAGAACACTTGCAAAGTTATGTGCAAGGTCCTGGGTCCAACCCTCAAGTACTCCTACCCCCTAAAAAAAAGAAAAGAAAAGAAAAGAACAGCCCATAAGGGAGAGTCAATGGTGCAAAAGGAGCAATTCCTGTCTTTGCTGTGGGCCAAATCTATTTTTGGAATGATAGCCTTCTCACCATTCCCTGAGAGTTGATGAAACAAGATTCTTTCAGGAGTCCAGGAGTAAGAGACCCATCAGAAAAGCCACTATGGATCAGTGTCTGTTGATGTTTCCTGGGATGAAAGTCAGAGGTGCACAGAGCATTCCAGAGAATGAGGTCAGACAAGGATCATCTGGAGATAGAGGCTGGTTTAAATCCCACAGGCGGAAACAGCTTCCCAGAGAGGAAGTGGAGAAAGATGAGCCTAGAGTGTAGAAAGGCCATTTGAAATATGTTGAGACATGTGTTGTCTGCTTTATGTTTTTCCTGAAGGCTCTTAGTCTCTGGAAATGGGCTTTCATGAAAAATTATTAGCTCACCACTATACTTGCTGCACCCCCCCCCATGTGTCTGTTAGCTTGTCATGCTACGGGGGCTTGCATGTTGCTGTGAGGCTGAAAGCTATGTCACTGGTGTTTCAGACACCAGCAAGGCCACCTATGGTGGACAAGTTTCAGCTGATCTTTCAGAATAAGACAGACAAGGGAGAAGGACCTGACAGCCCACTCCCCAGACAATCAGCCATTGAAAACCCTATGAATAACAGAGAAGCACTGTCAAATAAGGTGTTGGAAAATGAGACCCCCAAGATGGAAGGCATTCAGGAAATGACTGGGGAAGAGTTGCTTCCTCCCAATAGAGCTCCTTTTGCTGATATGGCGTGACTCAAAATGAGAAGAAACATGGTGGCTGCAACAAGGGGCTCAAACATAAAAAGACTGTGTGCATGGCACAGTGTTGGGTGGTGTTTCACCACTATGAGTCAGATGTGACTTGATGGTACCTAACAACAATAGGTGCTGTGGCACATGCCTGTAGTCCCACACTCAGAAGACTGAGGCAGGAGGATTACAAGTTCCAGCCAGCCTGGGCTACATAGTGAGACTCTGTCTTACAATAAATAATTTTTTTAAAAAAAAGCCAAGCTTGGTGGTATAGACCGGTAATCTCAGTGACTTGGGAGGCAGAGGCAAGAGGATTACAAATTCAAGGTCAGAGGCAGCCTGTGTAACTTGGTGAGACCCTGTCTGAAGATGAAATATTAAAAAGGGGTTTGGGCTGCAGCTCAGTGGTAGGGCACTTGCAAACTATGCATGAGGGTCTGGGTTCAGGCCCCCAGCACCACACACACACACACACACACACACACACACACACACGAAAGAAAAAAAAAAAAAAAAAAAAAAAGAAAAGAAAAAGAGAAAAGAAAAAAATGCCCACCCAAAGATGTTTATGACCTCAGAGAAATAATGAAAAGTCCAATCTGTACCTGCTTTAGATACACAACAGTGAAAACATTGTCATATATTTGAAGAGCACATCAGTTTTTTTTATTTCTTGTACATATTTGTGATTGATAAGAAAAATGGGAGATCGTGGACAAAATAGGTACCAAAATAAACTGGTGTATTCAGTTTTAGCCACTGAGCATCTGCCAGTTCACGTTTCCATTTATAACAGAGATTCTCAATTACCAGCAATGTGTGATTTAGAGCTGGTACAGGCGGCTCTGCTCACAAGCCAGGCTCCTTTCTGATAGTGTTCCTAAAACTAAAGGAATATTCAAATTGAGCATGCATTTCAGCCCTTCACCTGCTGATACACTTTTCATTACATCCCACAGCCTCTTGCAGCTTCAGCTCCTATCTCACCCACAAGGACTTTTGGCTTTCTCAATCTCCAGATGCAGATACCACTGCCTTCTAGACATGGCGTCTAAGGTCACCCAGGATCCTCCCAGTCAAACAGATGAAAAGTTCTAGTCCCCAACGCTGTTTATCTTTCTGTATCAACTGTGTGATCTGCCTCACTCTTCACCCAAACAAGTTTCCAAGCTAAGCCTACGCTTGGAATGCCATTAGTCCCCACGCACCTGAAAACTGGTGGTGGATCACAGGGGCTTAGCAGGAGAATAAAGGATAAATGGAAAGAACAGATGAGAATTGGTAGCTCAGGGTTTGCTGTAGTATTAGTCCTTTGACCTGGCCCCATGGTTGCCCGTTAGAGCTTCATGGTGAGGCTGAACAAGTTCTTATATGATATGAGGATTTGTTCTCCTGGTGTCAGGAATGTGATCAAGATGGATGGGATGGCCTTGAGAAGATAGCATAGCTTTTTCTCACTGAGAGTGCTGTGTCAGGTTCTTCCTGGGGTTTCTCTCTCTCTGGGTTGTGGGTGGAAACAAGAGGTGGGTGCCCCAACACCGCCCCCCGGTGGGGAGGCTGTGGCCAGAGAACAGAGCCTCACACACAGGATAGAAGGACAGGGGTTTATTCACCAAGGAGGGGAAAGGAATGGAGGATTAGGGAGAGGGGAAAGGGAAGTTGGAGAAGGGAAGCGCTCAGCTACTGTCTCTGCTGCTGGGGCAGAGACTCCCGGTTGTTGCTCTTCCGGCTTAAAGGTTTCGCCACTTCAGGAGCCCTGAGCTTGACTCCTGGAGTCTTGCCTCTCAAAACTGTCAGTCATTGTAGGATATTCAGCATTGTAGAGGTAGGGGTTGGATAGAGGTGGCAGGTGGGTTGAAGTATGATGAAGGCAGGTCAGAAGAAGGCTGAAGGCTAGGCTAGGCAGACGAGTAAATGGTCCTTGGGCCCTTAAGGAACCGCATGACTTGGTGAGCTTTTCTTGGATGGTGGTCAGAATGGCTGCTGATCTCTGAGCTCCAGAGTTTATATGGCCTGATAGCCAGCCAATCAGCGGAACAGGGTTGGATCAGAAATGACCAATCGGGCACCAGGGGGGTTTTAGATGCTACCATACCTTGGGTGCCATCTTGGTCCACTCGATGGGAGCAGGGAAGAGTGAGGTACCCAGATGTACGGCAAAGGTGACCAGTTGTTATCTTGGCCCATCCTCCAAGTGGGCTAGATGAGCTCCTGGGACTGGCCATGTTTGGGGTACTCTCTCCCCCGCCTGGGAATTCCAACAGTGCTAGAGGACCCAAAACTACTTAGATGTCCCAAGAGTTTGCAGTTTGCAAGCACTTTTATAAAACTTCAGTTCTTCACACCCAGAAGGATAAACTCACAAAAAATAGAAGATAACAAGTGTTAGGGAGGATGTGAGGAAATCAGAGCTCCCCTACATTGCTAAGGGAATGTGAAGTGCTTCAATGGTTATGAAAAACAGTTTTATAGTTACTCAGAATGTTCAGCCTGTAGCTGTAGCACTGTGGCATTTGATCCTGTCAGATCTCGGAAGCTAAGCAGGGTCGGGCCTGGTGAGTACTTGGATGGGAGACCACCTGGGAACACCAGGTGCTGTAGGCTTGGAATAAGGACCCAGCAACCCACTCCCAAAAATCAATCTGCCATTAAAAACCCTATAAATAGCAGAGAAGCACTGACAATAGTGTTTCACCTGTTGTACATAGGGTCACCAGGAGTCCGACACCAACTTGATGGCACCTAACAACAACAAAATGTTCAACATAGAATTGCTACACAGACTACTCCTGGGATTCCAAAGAATTCCCTGGAGAATTAAAAGTAGTTGCTCAAATAAGTACCTATGCATGCATGTTCATAATATTCACAATAGCCAAAAGGTGGAAACAACCCAAATTAGACACCAATTGACAGAAGAATAGCTTGCAGCCCTAGCCCTGTGGCATCGAATCTCATCAGATCTCAGAAGCTAAGCATGGTTGGGCCTGGTTAGTACTTCGATAGGAGACCACCTGGGAACACCAGGTGCTATAGGCTTGGGAGAAGGACCTGGCAACCCACTCGAAAAATCATTCTGCCATTGAAAACCCTATGAATAGCGGAGAAGCACTGACAATAGTGTTTTGCCTGTTTTATGTAGGATCACGATGAGTCACTTACTGACTCGACAGCACCTAACAACAACAATATACATTCAATGGAATATTATTATTCCATTAAAAGAAATGAAGTACTAATACCTGCTACAAAATAGATGAAGCTTGAAAACATGCTACGTGAAACAACCCAGACACAAAAAGTCACATGTTATATGGCTTTATTTATATGACCTATACAGAATAGGTAAATCCATAGAAACAAAAATCAGTTTGGTAACTACCAGGGGCTGGGGGAAGCAGTATAGATAGTAACTGCTTAATGGATAAAGGTTTTCTTTTTCTTCTCTTTCTTTCTTTTTTTTTTTTTTTTTTTTTTTGGTGTGTGTGTGTGTGTGTGTGTGTAAATTTGTACTCAGAGCTTTGTGTATGCTAGGCAAGTGCTCTACCACTAAGCTATATCCCCAGTCCTTTTTTCTTTTTGCTTTTCTTTTTGTTTTGTTTGTTTGGGGTTTCTTTGTTTGTTTTTTGAGACAGGGTCTCACTAAATTATGCAGACTGCCTCTGGTCTCAAACTTGCGATCCTCTTGCCTCTGCCTCCTGAATTGCTGGGATTATAGGTGTGCAGCCACCGCATCCGGCCCTCCTTTTTTATTTTTGGATACAAGGTCTCACTAAGTTACCTAGACTGATCTTGAACTTGCTATGTAGCCCAGGCAGGCATGCACCACTGTGCCTGGCTAATGGAAGGATGAAAGTGTTTTGGAACTAGAGGTGATGGTTGTACAAGATGATGACTGCACTAAATACCAATGGATTATTTACTTAGAATATTCCCTGAAAATTTAATGTGAATTTCAAGCCAATAAAAATTACTCAGTGTAATTCACCACATTAACACAAGATAGGAGAAAGCATAAATGATCATTTCAATAAAAGCAGGGGGAGTGGAGGGCAGAGGGGGGAATAAAGTGTTGTCAAGTGGAAATCAGCAGGTGGCAGTAATGAGACACACATCGGTTCCTGCCTTCATCAGAACAACCAGGAAGAGCTGATCCCCCTGCATGTGTGAGCCATGTCCAGGGACTACCAATAACCCCTGGGAAAGGCTTTGAAGGGTTGCTCAACGTTTTATAGCTGGTAAATGCAAGAACCAGTGAAATGTAGATACTTAATGATCCCATTTGCTTTAAGAAGCCAGTGAGACCTGAAGAACCCCAAATAATACTGACAAATGCTACATGCTGCCTTATATCTTTTCCTTCCCCCAACTAATAGGCCACTGCATCCTACAGATTCTGTCTCCACCCCCCAACTGCCACTGAGGCTGACCACTGCACAAGCCCCCTACCTCATCGCCGCCTCCTCTCACCCATCTTTCTGCTTCATCTTCTACTTCTCCTGCTATGGGAAGCCTCCCAAGATGAAAGGCTGATTTTGCAGATCACCGTTCCTCACCTTCTCACTATAACTCACGCAGGATGAAAGGAAATGCACTTTGTTTTGTCTCAGGTCCATGTGATCTTTCTCTGACCATCACCTGAGAAGGTCTAAAGAGGACACTGGCAAGAGGGAAAAGGATTAAACTCTGGTCATGCCAAGACAGCCAGATGGCCAGCCAAAACTGTTCCCAGTGTTAAGGGACCTGGCAAACAAGGGGCAGCTCATACAAATAATTGTTGTTGTTGTTAGATGCTGTCAAGTTGGTGTCCGACTCATAGCAACTCTACGTACAACAGGCAGAGCAGTATTGTTAGTGCTTCTCTGCTATTCATAGGGTTTTTAATGGTTGACTGTTTTTTTTTTGGGGGGGGTGTCATGGAGTGCCGAGTCCTTGTCCCAAATACAAATAATACACACTTCCTACTTTAAATTTTTTGACAATACAGTCTTGACCCTTTTTGTTCATAATATACAACTTTCCAATTGGTACACAAGACATTCTAGGTGGGGAGCAACTGCTTAGTGAGTCACAGAATTTTATCATAGGAAGGAATCATTTCATCCAAATTTTCTTAAACTTCGTTTTGTGAAGCACTTGGCTTTGCTGACCCATGCACATAGGACTGAGAGGAATGAACTTGGTCAGTATTAGTTTTATTAACTACTGCAATAACAGCCTGTGCACCCCAAATGAGCCACAGGGTGTCTCCGTAAGAGGTTTTCTGTAGCGTTTGTGTTAGTGACCTCAGGGCAAAAGGGTAGGAGCAGCTGGAATCATGTTAGGATTACATGTGTCATGAAGCAGGTGGTTTAAAAACTGGGTATGTTAGAAATCTTTGTTCAGGAATGGGAGGAATGGAGTGGGTCTGGAGAAGGCATTGATAAGAAAGAATGGGTCACTCAATGTGAGTAATTTTGAAGGTGTGGTGTGGCCTACGGTTAAATACCATGTTCTGTGCCCTTGCACTGGCCTTGTTGATGGCCCTCAGAGCCATCACCATCTGCTTAGCCAAGTTCATTTCACTTTCTCAGATCCCATGTGAAGTTGGTGGGTGTTCCTGGAAGAAAGGGATCTCCCTTTAAGTAAGTCTGAAAAGTATTTTTAAACAATGTTAAATAGTAAAGATAATCCTGGGCTTTCTGGAGCATTTAACATAGTGAAGTGAATCATGAATTTCACAAAGCTCCTTGCATTCATTTTCACACAGCTGCCTGGGTGATTCTGTTAAAATGGAAGTCAAAATATCCAGAGGGTCCCATTCTCCTAGCCCATGCCCCACACATTCCCTCCCTCCAAAGATTTCTGACCTCTTTTCCTATCATCCTACCCCTTTACTCTCTACCCCAGCCACCGTGGCCTCCTTGCTGCCCCAGAAGCACTTGGAGCCCTTTAGCCCCAAATGCTTTCTTCTGTGTGGCTGCATAACCTGCCTGCTTCCCTCTCCCCACGCCTCTCCACCCCATCCCACACTCAACCCTTGCCAACTCTCTTTCGCTTTATTTGTCCTTAGCAATTATCACCATATAAGATATTGCATAGCTTGCAGCCATAGCACTGTGGCATCCTATCCCATCAGATCTTGGAAGCTAAGCAGGGTCGGGCCTGGTTAGTACTTGGATGGGAGATCACCTGGGAACACCAGGTGCTGTAGGCTTGGGAGACAGACCCAGTAACACATTCCCAAAATTCAACCCGCCATTGAAAACCCTATGAACAGCAGAGAAGCACTGACAATAGGGTCGCTATGAGTTGGATACCGACTCGACAACACCTAACAACAATAACAAGATATTATATACCCTATTTTTCCTGTTCCTGGCCTCTCTTCCCATGCAGGCAGTACTTTTTGCTTATTTTGACCTGTTGTGTATTCCTGAGACCTGGAACTATGGCTGGCACATAGTGGGCTCTTGATAAAAATTTGCTGAATGAATGACTAGACAAACCCCATCCAAACTTCTACTCCCACAGAAGAAATGGTAAGGGAAGTTTCTATGTTTTGCATTTTTAGATAGAAAGAAGGTTTGGGAAGACCACAATAGAACCTCAGGGTCTCTTCTTGCAGGGTTTTGGAGCTAGCTACAACCATGTCTTAGCACTCAAGCCACTCTTCAAAGTTCTCTCTACCAGCCTGGAACTAAATACTGAAGATCACTAGGTGGCACTGTTCACCAAGAATCACGGGATTCCTAGCCACTGCCCGGCCACTACCCGCAAAGCCTTTGAAATCATCTTCCCAGGGTAATGAATTGGGAAGAATGGTTGCCACTCCCCCTTCTCAAGGCTAAAAAGAAACTAAAAAGAAACCTAAGGTTTCTTCAGCATCACTTACCAGCTAGGCCAAGCCCACCCAGGAGCACAGGTTAAAATTTCTACCAGTGTCTGGCCCAGTGGTGCACAACTGTAATCCCAGCAGCTCAGGAGGCAGAGGCAGGAGGATCAAAAGTTCGAGCTTTTGATCCTTTTGAGCACTGGGGGTGCAGCTCAGTGGTGCAACACTTGCAAAGCATGCAAGCGTGAGGCCCTGGGTTCAACCCCCAGTATCGCAAAAAAAAAAAAAAAAGAAAGAAAAAGAAAAAAAGAAAAAAATTCTACTAGTGCCCTTGGCAAATGCAAGGAAAGCTTCGGTCTCCTCTGAAAAGCTACAGCTCTCCACAGCCCCACATCTGCAGTTGGTCAAAGGCCTTCTTGACACAATCCTGCCTCTTTCTCCCCTTGCCTCTCTGTTCCTGATAAGATGAAGCACAGGTCAAGGTGCCAATTTTACTTCTATCCTTGAGATGCTGCAGTCCGAGAGGCCTCATGGAATGGGCAACCTGAGAACCCAGTGGAAGGGACTGAGCACAAACTACCTCTTCATCACAAGCTTACCCAGCACCCCTCCATCTTGGTTTACGCACCTTTGAGATGGGGATGAAAACTCCTGGATAGATGTTGTTGTTGCTGTTGTTAGGTGCCGTTGAGCCATGTCCAAATCATAGTAACCCTCATAGGGTTTTCAGTGGCTGATTGTTTCAGGATTGCCTCGGCAGTGGATTGCCACATCCTTCTCCCATTAGAGAGATGTTTGTTGTTGTTAGATGCCATCAAGTCAAGTCCGACTCAGCAACCCTCATAGGGTTTTCAATGGCTATTTTGGGATTGCCTTGGGAGTGGATTGCCAGGTCCTTCTCCCATTTTTGCGGTGCTGGGAATTGAACTCGGGACCTCAGAGACTGCAGTGCAGCGCTCTACCAACTGAGCTAAATCCCAGCCCATTAGATAGAGGTAGTGAACATTAAATGAAAAACCTGTCTGAGGTGCTAGACCTCTCTTTCTGTAAAGCTTTGCTTTCCATTTTCAGGTATCACCTGTAATTACACTCTGAAATACTTTGGGGTGATTGGCTGACCTTCTAAACACTTTCCTGTATTCTTGCCTGGTGTTGAGATATCCATGACTGGCCATCCCTGCATTGTCTTGAGTGATATACCCTCTTAGATGAAAACATGTCAGCAAATAGACCTGTAAAATCTACTGGTTTCATGAATGAGCACCAGGTGACCAGAAAGTGTTGATTGAGAACATGTGATTTCCCTTGGTGCTGTAAGAACACTGTGGAAGCAAAGAGAAGGCAAAGGAGAGAAGAAACTGAAGATAAAGACACCAGTTCACTCTTCAGTGATAGCATTGTTTCTTATTCTTGGGAGGAAACATCTAAGTCAAGGAATATTAGTGTAGGTGTTGGGTTTTTTTTTTTTTTCCTTGCACCTTCATTTTTAATCAATACATCTAGAGAGAGTAGTTTTATTTGGGGAGCAAGGGCCCATAACAGGGAATGTTCATTCACTTCAGTGATACTTCCTCACGTGGACTATACCTATAATCAGAAACTGGAGAAGAGGAGGAGGAGGAAGAGGAGGAGGAGGAGGAGGAGGAGGAGGAGGAGGAGGAAGAAGAAGAAGAAGAAGAAGAAGAAGAGAAGAAGAGAAGAAGAGGAGGAGGAGAAGGAGAAAAGAAGAAGGAGAAGAAGTAGTAGTAGTAGTAGTGGTGGTGGTGGTGGTGGTGGAGGAGGAGGATGAGAAGGAAGAAAGAAATGAAAAGAAAAAAGAAAAGAAAAAAAAAAAAGGAAGAAAGGGCCCAATTGTGCCTCTTGCTCCACCATACCAGGGACTTCCTATTTGCCAATTATGTTGAATCATCTGCTTTCCCAGAAATCCCCTTACAGAACAGCCCCTCCCCTCCTCTCTGGAATGGTAGCCTGATTCCTTCGGCTTTCTTCTCGTGATGACACACCTCCCCTCCTTCTCCCTATCTCTGTTATCCCCAGGCCCTTCCTTTCTCCATACACTGGTCCATTATGGTCCAACCCTTTCTCAGGTCACATTCTGGGTGTTGATATGGATGCAGCAGAAAAGAAAAAGGAAAATATTTCCTGAGACTTGGCTTTATAAAAATAGGATGAATTTTATAAAAAAGAAGACAGGAGTGGCATTTGTTCACCTAGTAGTTACTCTAATTATAGATGGTTGGGTGTCAGGAGCAACCATATTGGGTGACAGGAGGGTTGCATCAGACAGGATGTCTCATTTCCAGCTTCTCCTGCTAGGGGCCCTGCACAGGCTCTAATCAGCATCTTAAAATTACCGCCCAATTGCTGTCTAAATAGGAAGTCTTTCCATTAGCCTACAATTTTGTATTACCAAAGATAGTTAATTCCTGGACTCTGGATTGATTTGCCCAGATTTTGGTGACTTGCTGTTTCCTTAGATATAATATACTTTTTTTTTTCTTTTTTGTGGAAGGGATAGACATTTTAATAGTTTCAATTGGAAGAAAGAGAAAAAAGCTGAAGTCTTATTCTTACTGCAGCAAAATTGTCTTTTTCTCCTCCAGTACCCTTTGCTATTGTTATTTAGTAGTGAACTTGCTGTTGCGAGAATGTAGATTAGGTTATAAACCCAATCTTCAAATTCCACAGAGCCTAGAACTAGAGCTTAAAAAAGCAAAAGCCAGCCTACCGTTTAGTGGATTCAGCACCTTTGAATTTATTTATAACCTTTTCCTTGGCTTTTTATATGAATGGACTTCTGAAAAATTGTCTTACGGTCGAGGCTCTCCAACTGGCTTCTTACACCTCTAACAGAGGTAACACACTGGCACTCCACAAACCACATCCAGCCAGCTGATGTATTTAATTTAGCATAGAATCAAGAGCACCTAACAACAACAAAAATACATAGTTTTATATAAAATAAACATGTTTTTGTTGTTAGGTGCCATCGAGTCAGTGTCTGACCCATAGCAACCCTATGTAAAACAGGCGAAACAGTATTGTTAGTGCTTCTCTGCTATTCAAAGGGTTTTCAATGCCTGATGGTTTTTTGGGAGTGGGTTGCCAGGTCCTTCTCCCAAAATAAACATAGATCTCTATAAATATGGGCTTATAGAAAATACAGATTTATGTATTATCTTAGGAAAAATAAAACCAGAAGTATTCCTGGGATGCTATTTGCACGTGAGTAGTGGTGCTCGTGGACCACGGACCCAACAGGCAACACATAAGGGTGAGGCTGGGAAGGTGACCAGTTGTCTCCCATGCCTCTATCTCTAGGCCGGAACCTTAATGCCAGGGTACATGCAGTTCTGCTGCTACTACAACATATTGAAATGAAACACAGCTTCCTAAACACCTGCCCAAAGAAAGATCTAGTTTCTACCAGCAGCACAATGGGCTTCCTCTTTCTTACTCATGAAATTAGCCTTGATTCTTCCCCCTTCTTGCCTGACACTCCCCTTCCCCATCGGTCACCATCACCTGTCCTTTATTCCCTCAAAATCCCACTGCGCAAAAAAGGTAACCACCAGCTATAGGAGCACTTAAAATGTGGCCAGCGTGAACTGAGATGTATTGTAAGTGCAAAATATGCACCAGATTTTACTTAATTCTAAAAAAAATAAAATCTTATCAATTAATCAATTATGTTGACTGCTTATTAAAATATCTTGACACATTGAGTTAAGCAAAATATATTAATATCAATTTGCCTATTTTTAACGTTTTTTTTTTTCAGTAGTGTGGGTTGAATCCAGGGCCTTGAGCATGCCATGCAAGTGATCTACCACTGAGCTGCCCCCTTAGCCCCTTTTTTAGATTTTTATTTTGAGAGAGTGTCTTGCCAAGTTGCACAGGCTGCCTCTGACTTCAAACTTGTGATCCTCCTGCCTCAGCCTCCTGCGTTTCTGGAAGTACAGGTGCACCAAAGTGCCTAGCTTATTTTTACCTTTTTAAAATATATCATCTAGGAAATTTAAAATTACACATGAAGATCACATATGTGGCTTGTATGATCTCTCTCTTGGGCAGCACTGCCTCAAACATCTCCTGGATTTGTCCTAACCTTTCTGGCATTGCTGTCCTCACGTTAGCCTCGTTTCTCATGTTCCTTCACTCCTACAGTGTCACATTAGTGCACTGGAGACTTGTAGGCCTTCCCCCACTTGTAATTTGTTCTGCACACCCCAGCTACGTTTATCTGCCTAAGACACTGCTTTTATCACGAAACACTCATGTTCAAAAACGAACACCACCGCTGTGCCATGAAGCCCAAATGCTTAGTAATGAACTGATAATAGCTTCCACATTAAAAAACCTTACTGTGCACCTTCTCTAATTCTCCCAGCAACCCAGCACCTAACCTGCCAGACTCTTGGCTTTCTCAATAGAACTGAAAAGGAGCACAGCATTTGGCCGAGCTGGGAGGAGGGAGAAGCACATTTGGTGTGAAGGGGTACAAAGATGATTCAGTTAGAGCACCCAAACAAAGGTTCTTTTCACTTACTGCGACTTGCACAACACCTCGCAATCAGCGAAACAGCAACCACCACTTGTGGATCTGCACTTTGAACTTTTTTCTTTTTTTTTTAATGTTGTGAAGATGGCAGATTAAGAGACACCTCTGTGCAACTCTCTGGATGAAAAATGCTAGTGCAATGAAGGAGACACTAATCCCAGGACAGAAATAGATAAACTGCATCAGAAAATTCAATAAAAGTTATCACAAGTGAACCACATAGAACAAAGACTGTTGTTAGGTGCCATCCAGTCGGTATCCGACCCATAGCAACCCTACATACAACAGGGGAAACACTATTGTCAGTACTTCTCTGTTGTTCATAGGGTTTTCAATGGCAGATTGATTTTTTGGGAGTGGGTTGCCGGGTCCTTCTCCCAAGCCTACAGCACCTGGTGTTCCCAGGCGGTCTTCCATGCAAGTACTAACCAGGCCCGACCCTGCTTAACTTCTGAGATTTGACGGGATCGGGTGACAAAGACTGTTGTTCTTGTTGTTAGGTGCCATCAAGTCGGTATCCTACTCATGGCTACCCTCATAGGGTTTTCAATGGCTGTTTCGGGATTGCCTTGGGAGTGGATTGCCAGGTCCTTCTCCCATTTTTTGCGGAGCTGGGAATTGAATTCAGGACCTCAGAGACTGCAGCGCAGTGCTCTAACAACTGAGCTAAATCCCAGCCCAACAAAGACTACACGGCAGAAATTCAGCAAACATCTACCCTGCGCTCGCAGCCCTGGGAGGGAAGGAGAGCTCCGCCTCTCCCTTAAGGTAAGTACTCCGCTCCACCTGGGTGTAAAGTGCCTAGAAATCTTGGTTATCCGACTACCCCACAGCTCTCACAAGCCTTAAATTCTGCAGGGAGTGTGTATATGGGGAGGCGGAATCAACAAAAGGCGAGTGAAGGGGCGGGGCGGATGGGGATCCATTTAAGTATGCTCCTTACCCCATGCGTGGAGCAATACCACTCAGTGACTCCACCTAATGGGCTCTACTGCCTGAAATAGAACTACTGGGGACTGACATCAGACAGAGCAGACATCGGAGAGCAAAAGGACAAAATACCAGGCACCAGGAGACATTTGCAAAGGTTCTGGGTTGCCAGTTGCACGCAGACTACAAAGGATACGGTAGGATGCGCGCCGACTGCAAATAACACGGTAATTCACGAATCAGCCGCTCCGTCTACCTCCGCAAAGATCTGGGTAGCTGATGCACAGGCTATGAAGAAAACGGCAGTGGGCACATCAATCACAAGAAGGGAGAGAAGCCAGAAGGGGATCTACTGAAAGGTTTGGAAGCTACGACTGCGCACTGGCAGGTCCCGCTGTGGGAGTGTTGGTGGTGGTTCAGAACAGTGACATACAGGTCCTGGCAACATCTGACACCCCAAAAGCATCACCCATACCACCTCTCACCCGTACGACTTGCAGTTAAGGGGCGTAGAAAGCTGACTCTAAAACTAAACAGACATTCAAATCCCCACGCCTTTTCCCATTCCATAGAACATCTCCCAATGGGAAGAATCTGAAAACACAGAATCCAGCCCACCAGCACAGATCTCAGCGCCCTGTAGGCCTCCCGGCCCCACCTGGCACACTAATACTAAAGGAACCACAAAGAAGTCACAACCATTTTTGTTTGGTTTGGTTTGAGGATGTTGTTTGTTTCTGGGTGTTTTTTCGGGTGTGTGTGTGTGTGTGTGTGTGTGTGTGTGTGTGTCCTTTGTTTTGTGTGGTTCCCCCCTTCCTTTTATTTTGTCAATGCTATCTTCTAATTATACTTTTAGTACCAGCCATATTCAAGCTTATTTGTTTTAAAAACTTAAATGTTAGTCTTGGTATATCGGTTGTCATGTTTATATGACTTTCTATCTGTAAATTTTTACATTACACAACCAGATCTTTATTATCGCCTGCTTCTCCCTTACCTACTTTATAACATTCTCCCTTCTACCTGCTCTTTTCCATTTCTTCTTTTCAGTAGTTTCTTTTCCCCCTTCCCCTGACTTCTCTTCTGATTTCCTGTATCAATTATTTCTACCTTTACTATAATTAACTTCCAACCTCATAGCTCACTCTACAGTGTCCAAATCATCTCCTTTCCAAAGGTAATTGGTTAAGTAACGCCTGGCTGTAATTGAATTCAATTGTATTTACAAATCTGGTGGTTAGAGTTGTTGCCATAACAGCAGCTTACACCGTCTTCCTAGTGCAATAGTGGGGATCAAGCCCTTAAAAGAATGTACACTAAGAAGATCCCCAATTAAAACAGGAAGAGAACTCAACAAGATGATATACACAGTCAGTACAGTGCTTGGCATTAGAAAGAGTCCCCAACCGCATGGCAGTGAATAACTTCTTATCTGCCTGGCCTTAGCAGCACCATTAGAGCAACTTTTCTGAAAGCAGCTTAAGGACTCTACAGGAGGGTGGGGCTTTGGCGTCTAACGCTCTCTACTAAATTCCGTAAGTTTAATAAGTAAGGAGTTACACAAGACAAGGGTTTGGGTTGGCTGGGAACGAGTACGTCCACCTGTGTCCTTTGTGGTGGCAATGACACCGACGCCGGACTCCAGCCATCACCCCCAGCCCCGACCTCCCTGGTTCTTCCCTTCTTCCCCCCGGCTGGGAGGCTCTGGCGGTGAAAACACCACCACGTGTCCTGCCGTCTTTGCCTCACGCGCCTTCGACCAATGGCGAGCCGTGTCGCCGAGTCAGAGGCGGGTCATCAGCACGGCGGCTCCGCCCACAGCCGCCTTGGACTGGCGTAGGGGGCGGTGCTTGCCCGCCATGGCTGGCGCTCCTGGCCAATGGAGGCTGGTATCAGAGGCCCCGCCACATCAGCTGTTGGATTCCGTGGGACCCGAGCTGGGGGCGAGGGTGGGGCGGAGCTGAGGAGGGGCGGGCTTAGGGGTGGGGCGGGGCGGGGCGGGCCCGGCGACCCGGCCGGCGGAGCCGGCGCGGGCGGGCTGCTGAGGTGGCTGTCGCCGGCTCGGAGCTGCGGCTTCCCGGGTCGAGCCCCAGATGGAGGCCGAGGCCGCGGATGGCCCGCCAGGCGCGGTCGAGGCGGCGCTCAGCTGCTTCTCTTTCAATCAGGACTGCACGTAAGCCTCGGCGCCAGCCCCTGCCAGGGAAGTAGGGGACAGAATGTTGCGACCAAAGGGTGTTAACCTGTGCGAGACTGGTGGCGAAGGAGACGCGGGCCTGCTCTCCGACAGGGCCTGGGGCGGGGGACACCTGACAGCTGCGTTGCACAGGCTGGGGTCTTACTGTCAGCCCCTCGCTCAGCACTGGGGCATGAGCCTAACCAGGACACCCGCTCCCACCCTGCTACCAGTGGACAGCCAGGAGGGACCGGCTAAGGTGAAGGGTGGAAGTTAGCAAAAGGAATGGGACTGAGGGGACCATGGAATATGGAGGAGGGGGCCAATGAGAAAGCTGGTGACCAAAGAGGGAAGGATGGGCCGTGGCCAAAACAAAGGAGAGGGGAGGGAGAAGTTGCAAGTTGACCCAAGATGATGTAGTTAGGGCCCAGGAAGATGGGAGAACAGGAAAAACTTTCCCATTTGTCCTTGAGCATCTCAACGTGGCATTTGGGCAGGGCCTCAGGCGAAAGGGCAGCCTATCCCCGTGGCCAGGCCAGTCCCAGCGCAGGACGTGTTGCCTGGCTGCTTTAGATAGGGGAAACTTCTTGGTTTCTTGCACTGCGTTTTCACATCGCCCATCCAGCCACGCAGAATCTCTTTGGGGCGTCCAGGAGCTCTTTCTCGGGCCCAGACTGCTTTCTCTATGGGAAGCACGATCTTCACCCTGTTGCTTTTGAGTAGATTTTTAATGTTTCACTTTGATGGTCACGTTTGGACTTTGATCTGAGAGCCTGGGATTGCTGAACTGTGTTTCAGGCTTTTTCAGGATTAGGTCTTAGAAGCAAAGGCCTGTTTCTCTGCCTCTTTTCATGGAAGCAAGCCATGGGGACCATATGGAATAATCTCTTTGGAATGTGCGCCCAGAGCATCAGGCAAATCAGGCTGGGATGACCACTTCCCAGTTTCCCACTTCCTGCTGTACCAGTTTCTGCTGTGATCCTTGTTTGGAGTCAGCTTCAGGCTTGTGCTTTGGCTGCTAGTGACTAACTCTGCTAATACTGAACATTCGGTGGTGTAATTAAGGCCTTCATGTAGCATAAGCAACCCTGGTTTCCATTCCCTTTGTGTCTCTGTTTAAAAACACCCTGCTCTGAACAATATGCCTTTGTTTGAAAAAAAAAAAAAGGTGTGTGTTATTGTATAATCGGGGAACTCAGTAGCTTGGTTACACGAGTGACTTTCAAGCTCTTTTTGACCACAACCTACAATAAAAAGTACAGAGTACATCTCCCAATGGCTGTATCCATATCATATCCACAAAATATTATGTTCAATAGCTTCTGGAGTTTTTGTTCTATTTCTTCTGTCTTTTCTTCTTTTGTGGTCCTGGGGATTGAACCCAGGGCCACAAGCACACCAGACACTGCCTCTAAACTACGTCCCCAGCCTGCTCTGGGTATTTACTCTCTCTTTTTTTCTCTATTTTTTCTGCTGTAACCTACTGAATTGTTTTTAGGAGCCTCTCCTAAATTGAGACCACATGATAGTATAGATAAAGTTCTGAACTTTTGTAAGAAACATTTTGCAAGAGAATGTGTCTGTTGAAATGCTATTTTCCTTCCCAGCTGAACACAGTTTAAGGAGCATTAGTTTGCTTTAAGTAGTAAATATCCTATAAATTCTGCTTTGTGACATTAGATTTGAAAAAAGAGGTATATTTTTAATATAGTTATTAAATAATAGAGAGTAAGCCCCAGCTTTCTAAACAATTGGTAAAAATGTTATTTTCAAAACTGTATATGCTTTGAAAGTTAATTTCCTTTGTCCCTACTATCAGTTCTGTTTTCTTGGATGAAGGCTGTGTTGGGCAGCTTGGTCTCACCTATAAATAAAAGTTCTTGTCACAGTCAGTTGCTTGAAGCCATGAAGGGTATGACATTGGATGTTAAAATAAGTCAGCACATTTAGGTAGATGGGTGTGTCCTTTTCTGTAGGCCAGGTTTGGGATCCAGTATTTCTGGAGAAGGTGGGTAAAGAGAACTAGTCTTTACCAGTGTCCAGCACTCATACTTTGTGTTTGGGGCTGTGCTAGACACTTGGGTACATCTTAAAATTTGATCAGTGATATGTATTTGTGGAAAACTCCATTCCTAGAAGCAGTGAGGAGAATTTTATTTCTATAGAAAGGTCTTATTTGTAAAATAAAGGGTAAGTCTGAATTCCTTGAATCAGAGTCTTTTGTGGCCATTGATCAGCCATTAAAAACATAAGGGTGAGGCCAGGTACAGTGGCACAAAGCAGTTACTGAGGGACTCTGGAGGCTGAGACATGAGGATCACGAGTTTGAGGCCAGAGGCAGCCTGCATAACTTAGCAAGACTCTGTCTCAAAATAAAAAATGAAAAACAGTCTGGGGCTGCAGCCCTGTGGTATAGACCTTGCAAAAGTATGTGTAAGGCCCTGGGTTCAACCCCCAAGTTGCAAAATAAATAAATAAACAAACAAATAAATATATATAAGAGTAAGCATTCTGCCTTTTTCCCACATATAAAATCCTTCTGAGCCCAGTGTGGTAGCTTATGCCTGTCATCCCAGCTACTGCAGAGATTGAAGCCAGAAAATCACTTGAACCCATGACTTCAGGACCATCCTGGGCAACTTAGCAAGACCCTGTCTCAAACACAAAAAGAACAATAAGACGAAACAAACAAACAAAAAACCCAACTTCTTTTCCAGGACCAGGGCTTATGTTTGAAAATTACTTTAAGTCGAGTGTGGTGACACATGCCTTTAATCTCAGCACTCAGGAGACAAGGCAGGAGGATTGCAAGTTTGAGGCCAGAGGCAACCTTCATAACTTAGTGAGACCCTGTCTCAAAATACAAAGTAAAAAATGGGCTGTGGGTACAGCTTAGTGATTGAGTGCTTGCAAAAAAAAAAAAAATAGAAAGAAAGAAAAGAAAAGAAAGGGAAAAGAAAACAAAAGACATGTGTGAGGTCCTAATGCAAAAAAAAAAAAATTACTTTAAATTGCTAAGTCTTTTTGTTTTTGGTCGTGGATCAGGAATATTTTGGGGGAGAATGAGACAGGGTCTCCTGTGTAGCCTGAATGGCCCTCAAATTCGGGATCCTCCTGCCTCAGCCTTCTCTGGCATGCTGGGATTACAGGGGTACATGACCATGCCCCTGGGTCTCCTGGTTGATTTCATAAGACTTTACTGTTGTTGTTAGGTATTGGGGCGGACTCATAGCGACCTTTTGTACGAGATGAAACACGACCCACCACTGTACTGTGCACATGATTTTTTTTTAACTTCAGCCTGTTATTGGGCTGGGATTTAGCTCAGTGGGTAGAGCGCTGCACTGCAGTCTCTGAGGCCCTGAGTTCAATTCCCAGCACCGCAAAAATGGGAGAAGGGCCTGGCAATCCACTCCCAAGGCAATCCCGAAGCACTCAGCCATTGAAAACCCTATGAGGGTTACTATGAGTCTGATACCGACTCCACGGCACCTAACAATAACAAAATAACATCAGCCTGTTATTACGGCCACTGTGTTTCTTTGCATTTTGAGTTGTGCCACATATGCAAATGGAGATCCCAGGGGATTTACTCCAGTCTCATCATTAAGGTCAACTCTTCTTTGAGGAGGCAACTCTTCCCCAGTCATCTTTTGAATGCCTTTCAACTTGGGGGGCTAATTTTCTGGCACTGTATTTGACAGTGCTTCTCTGCTCTTCATAGGGTTTTCAACAGCTAATTGCTTCAGGTGTGGGCTACCATATCCTTCCACTTTTGCAGTGCTGGGGATCGAACCTAGGGCCTCAGAGATTGCAGAGCAGCATTCTATCAACTGAGCTCAACCCCAGCCCTCATATGACTCTAGTTACAGTATTTTTTTTTCCCCTTACTTGACAGCTTTACAAACCTCAATTTGCAGCTAAATATGTCTATACTTACATGGAAAAGCTTATGTGAAGAAAGTTTAAAAACACTTAATCTGTATGTAGTACATCTCAGAGTTCTAAGATGCTCCTGGCTCACTTTTAACCGTTGCTGTTTGTCTGTGACTCTGGACAAACCCCATTTCACTGGGGTCAGCCTTGCTGCTGTTATGCAAATATCTGCACACCAGTTTTCATACTCAGCAGTTGGAGGGCTAAGGGACAGAACCAGCTACCTTGCTGATTAAAAATTGACTGTAGTCAGTCACTTGTCCCTGTGTTTAGGTAGGGAAAAAAAATTCCAGGAAAAAAACCATGTGACCTTCTCTTTTTTAAGTGAATGAAACAAGAGCCTTGGCATCCAGGATTGCTTATTTTAGTACATGCTTCCCTGTGAAGAACAAATTTCACCTTCGTGTATATTTGCTTTACTTATTTTGTTTTGTTTCTTTTTCTGTTTCTGTTTCTTTTCTTTTTCTTTTTCTTTTCTTTTCTTTTTTTTTTTTTTTTTTTTTTTTTTTTTTTTTTTTTTTTTTTTTTTTTTTTTTTTTTTTTTTTTTTTTTTTTTTTTTTTTTTTTTTTTTTTTTTTTTTTTTTTTTTTTTTTTTTTTTTTTTTTTTTTTTTTTTTTTTTTTTTTTTTTTTTTTTTTTT
>VMDO01001530.1:0-203457 GCA_007922755.1 Pedetes capensis | reverse complement strand
GGTGGGTGCATAAATTTGAATAATAGTCATATTAACTGGCCTTCCTTGTAGGCATATGGATATTATTCTATCACTGACAACATTGTATTTCATGACAGATCTTGAAATGTCTTTTTTGATGATGAATGCAACCCCATTTCTCTTTAGTTTATCATTCCCAGCATAGTAGACCATATGACTGTCTGACTCAAAATGGCCTCTGCCAGTCCACTTTAGCTCACTGATGCCTAGAATGTCAATGTTTATGCGATCCATTTCTCTTTTAACAATTTCTAACTTGCCTAGATTCATACTATGTACATTCCGTGTTCCAATTATTAATGGATGTTTACAGTTGTTTCTCCTCATTTTGAGTCGTGTCACATCATCACGTTGAGCACCCTGGGGTTTTACTCCATTTCCCTCATCACAGTATACTCTACTTGGAGGAGGCAACTCTTCCCCAGTAGTCTTTTGAGTGCCTTCCAACCTGGGGGCCTCATTTTCGGGCACTATATCTGACAGTGTTTCTTTGCTATCCATAGGGTTTTCAATGGCTAGTTGTTTCGGGAGTGGCTCGCCAGGTCCTACTCCCTAGTCTGTCTTAGTCTGGAAGCTCAGCTGAAAGCCTGTCCACCTTGGGTAACCTTGCTCATGTCTAAGGTTACAGTGGCAGAGCTCTCAGCCTCATCGCAACACGCAAACCCCCACGGCAAACTGACAGACATGTTGGGGGCTCTGATGGATTCTGAGGTTAGGCCTTCAATATAGGAATTTGGTGGTGGGTGGGGGCATGATTCAGCTTTCTATATTCCCTAATCTCCAAGGCTTTACCTCTATGTTTGAAGAATCCTCAGGTAAATCCAACACACAGTTGTTGTTGTTGTTGTTAGGTGCCGTCGAGTCGGTATCCGACTCATAGCGACCCTCATAGGGTTTTCAATGGCTGGCTGTTTCGGGATTGCCTTGGGAGTGGATTGCCAGGCCCTTCTCCCATTTTTGCGGTTCTGGGAATTGAACTCAGGACCTCAGAGACTGCAGCGCAGTGCTCTACCAACTGAGCTAAATCCCAGCCCCAACACACACTGGTCTTTCCATATTTTGAATTTCTTAGTAAGAACAGCTATTATTTTACTGCTTTTGTTTGTAAATACTCCTTACCTCTCACATAATATCTTTGAATGTGGTTTGTACTCTTGGTCTTTCCCACAATTTTCAGCTCACTACTTTGTATATGGGGTTAGTAATACATGATGCATTTAACTGTATGGATTTGACTGAGTTTTCCTGCCCATGAGTCCAAGCCTTAAGATTATTACTGCTTGCATGTGTAAAGATGGTTGCTTCTGAGACTTCAAAGTCATTGATTATACTGACTAGATATGGTGCCTGAATATCAATCCATTGAGGCAGTCAGAACATAGTCTATATTAGTCAGGATTATCAATGCTGGCAGCTGCAACACAGAATCCTAAAATCTCTGTAGTTTAACAAAGATATATATATTTCTTCCTTACATTCTGATACGATGCCAAAATGGTAGTTTCCACCATTGTTTTAGTTGTGTAACTGTACCAGTTTGCTCTAAGTGGAAAGGCAGGGGAAGAGCTGGTAGATGAGGTACCTGAAAGGAACAGACCTTGAAATGGCTATTTTCCTTCTGCTCTCAGCCTATTTGCAGAACTAATCCAAATCTAATTTTAAGGGAAGCTATGTTGTTCTTGTTAGGTGCCATCAAGTCATGTCTAACTCATAGTAACCCTCATAGGGTTTTCAAGGGCTGATTGTTTTGGGATTGCCTCGGGAGTGGATTGCCACATCCTTCTCCCATAAGGGAAGCTCTATGTGATGGTTAATCTTGATTATCAACTTTATTGGATTGAGACAAACCTAGGAAATTAGTCAAGAACACTTCTGGATATGTCTATGATAGCATTTCCAGAGATGACTGACATATGGGATAACAACTAAGTAAGGAATGACTTACCCTGAATATGAGCAGCACTGTCCAATAGAGTGTGTTCCCAGAGAGAACAAAAAAAGAAGAAGGAAGACAACCAGTGTGCAAGTGCCAGGCTTCCAGAGAGAGTGTGTGCATTGCTGCTGCCATCACTCATGGATATCAAACTGGAGTGTTCAGCTTTTCCAACCAGACTTGTACCAGTGAATCTCCAAGGAACTTCCAGGCCTTTGGCTGCATCATTGGTCTTTGTTCTGAGGCTTCCAGCTTCTTGGACTGAGAAGCTACCAGGTTCTCTGGTCCTCCAGTGTGTAAATGGCCATTATTGGAGTACACTCCCTCCAATCATATAAGTCAATCTAATAAATCTAATCAACATATATTCTACTGATTCTTTCCCACTAAAGAACCCTGAATAATACATTGAGGAATGTAGAAAATGTATGGATATTTCTTGAGCACTAGTCATCTCTTATCTGTAATCCAAACCTCATTTTTTTGAAACTAGTACAGTAGTACTTTGGCACTTAACCACAATCTATTCAATTGGTGTACCTAGCACTTTTCTCCCATAAAAGAAAGTGTAGCTGTGCACAGTGGCACACTCTTATAATTCCAGCGACTCAGGAGGCAGAGGCAGGAGGATCCTGAGTCTGAGGCCGGAGGCAGCCTGTATAACTTAGCAAGATCTCGACTCAAGATAAAAACTAAAGAGGGGTTGGGTTCAGTCCAGTGGTAGAGCACTTGCAAAGTATGCAGAAGGCCTTGAGTTCAACCCTCAAGTACCATATTAAAAAAGAAAAAGAAGAGGAGAGAGAGAGAGAGAGAGAGAGAGAGAGGAAATATAAATGTATTTATTGGTCCTGGCACCATACTGAATGGCTGATTCAGACACACATATGCTGCTCACATAGTTAGCAATCAGTTCTTTTTAAAATTCACTTATTTTTCTTATTGTTTTCCTTTTTCCTTCACTTTCAGCACTAGAAAGTTTCTTGGGTGCCATGATGACCATATGGTATACATACATACATATATATATATATATATATATATATATATATATATATATATATACAAAACAAAATGCAAGATCCTGAACACTGTTCCAGGACAGGTCTGTACCACTTGCCATAGATGCACAGAGTGATGCTTTCCCCTTTGTTTCATCCAGAAGCATCATGGATAAGCCTGGCATTTCATACAGTTTTCAGCATGGTGGTCAAGTGCCAAATCAGAATTCTCTCGAAAATATTTGTTGAGGACCGAGATGTTTGAGCACAAAGCCATTCAAGTGCCGAGGTGACACTGTATTTGGAAAAACATTACCAACTTTCCTGCTATTTCATGAAAATGAAATCAGTTAACTTTAAATTATTTAAATTTCCCAATCAAGCAAAATGGCAAGGAAAGCCCACTTCCTAGCTTAGTGGGCTCCCTGAGCAAAATTATGGAAGATTGCAAAGAGTGTGGCATGAAGTTCAGGACTCTAGATCTCACTGAGCTTGGAATTTTAGGCTTCCTTCATGTTTTGTGGAGACTGTGGTAGGACCACATAAACTGGAGTAGAATCTTAGATTTGGGAGATACCTGTGGATTTCTCAGTAACCTCAGAGCTCAGATCCATTGGCCAATGAATCTGTCTGCAGGTTGGATAACCCCTCACTCTTAGGTCACAGTGAATACTTTGGCTCAGGTAGGGAAAGTTTTTAGAAAGAAATGTAATTCACTTAATGTGGCAGAGATAAGACACTTTTCTTCAGTGATCTGGAATGAGAAATAAGACTGGACAGATATAAGACTCTAAGAGATTTCTTTTTTAGGTTTCTCCACTCATCAGAAGAAAAAATAGATACTGAATGCACTGATGTGAAATAAGTATCCTAGGAACAGCCTAGAATATTAATGAATCTATACCTCACTGAGGTCTCCTTGCAACCTGTCCCCTCAAGTGTGGTCACAAAATTAAATAGAATATGACAGCCAACTTGCCATTTTGCTTGGTTGGGAAATTTAAATAATTTAAAGTTAACTGATTTCATTTTCATTTTGATTTGGACCCACTCTTTTATAGTCCAGCACCAGATAAGAGCTGACACATGTCTGTGCAATCAGTCTCTAAAGCAGTGGTAATCATCACAATATTACCTTTCACTCACAGCAGGTGTCTCTGAGGAGCTCCAGGACCAGAATCCTGCCTGGCCGGTGGAACACAGCCCTCTAATGCACTCAGTGCACCGCGGAACGATCAAAACACATCTGTGATGAAGGGGAACCATTTTATGGCACAGCTATTGCATTGTTGTAATGGCATGTCATTGGCTGCCACTCATCCATAAGTTTTTATGGCTCAAACGGATCTAATAAATACCAGCAGATGGAGTTTGGGTCTCCTTGGAGAACAGACTAATCGTAGAACCTGTGGAACTGCTCTCTTTACATTTTTGTGTTGGCCTTTTTCAGAGATAGTAAATGAATATGACAGGGAAACTGGCAGGAAGACAGCAAGCTGCCAGAGCAGAGAAACTGCTCTTTTGTTTGTGCTGCTCAGGAGCTGAATCTTATTCAAAACCATAGTGATTTCTTTCCCATGCTAAGAAAATTCACTACTTTTGTTCACCTTGGCAATGAGAACTCTACACAGGGTTCAGACCTGATGACACCGTGAGAGAGTGGATCTGGTCTCTACTACCCTCGAAGATCATTGTTTTTCTTGCTAACTGTATTAGTCTGCTCACACTGCTTTTCAAAATATCAAGTGGCTTAAACAACAGAAACTTGTTTTCTCAGTTTTGGAGGCTGGAGCTTGGGGTCAGGTTCTGAAAAAGACTTTTTTTTTTTTTCCTTTCTGGCTATGTCCTCACAAGGGGAAGAGAGAGCACCCCACACATATTCTGATGTCTCTTTTTTCAGGGACACTAATGCCATCATTGGGAGAAGGATGTGGCAATCCACTCCCAATGCAGTCCTGAAACAATCAGCCATTGAAAACCCTATGAATAGCAGAGAAGCAGTAACAATAGTGTCCCTATGAGTTGGATACCGACACAATGGCCCCTAACAACAACAATGCCAGATGAGACCTGTACCAGGACTCCCCTAAATCTAATTATTTCCCCAAATGCCTATTCCCAAATACCATTAGACAGGGGTTAGAATTTTGAATTATGAATTTTGGGGAACACAATACAACCCATGTTGTTGTTGTTAGGTACCATTAGTTGGGTCCTACTCATAGCAACCCTATGTACAACAGAATGAAACACTACCTGACACTGTGCCATGCTCAGCACTGTCAGCACTTCTCTGATATTCATAGGGTTTTCAATGGCTGATTGTTTTGAGATTGTTTTGGGAGTGGGTTGCCAGGTCCTTCTCCCATTTTTGCAGTGCTGGGAATCAAACCCAGGTCCTCAAAGCACACAGAGAAAGCTCTCTACCAACCTAGCTAAATACAATCCCTAATTCAACCCATAACACTAATATAATGTATGAATAACAAACTCTAGGAGTTTCTTAATGGACCTCCCTGCTTCTTGCTAGATCTCTTCTGGTTTTTAAATTTAGTTATCAATTATCAGTTTGACTAGATTAAGAAATACCTGGACGTGGTAAAGCATAACTCCTAGACATGTCTGTAACAGTGTTTCTAGTAGAGATTGGAGCATGTGTCTGTAGATTGGAGGAGATTCTCCCTCAGTGTGGGCAGGCGTCATCCAATCAGCTAGAGGCCAAGATGAAACCAGAGAGGACAAGAAAGTATTTCTGCTGCCTCTTCTAAAGCTGAGACACTGTCCTCCTCCTGCCTTTGGACATCAGAACTCCAAGCTCTCTAGCCTTGAGACTCTGGGACTTGGAGTGGACCCTGGGGTTCTCAGGTTGTAGCCCTTGGGCTGAGAATTACATCATCCTCTGGTTCTGAGGCTGGTCAGACTGGCACTGAGTGAGACTGCAGGCATCCCGCCATCTCCAGCTGCAGATAGCCTAGCATGTCTCTACCTTAGCCTCCATAATCATGTGAGCCAGTTTTCCTAATATATCCCCACTCATACACTGTACTTATACTGTGTATGTGTGGGAGCGTGTGTGTGTGTGTGTGTGTGTGTGTGTGTGTGTGAGAGAGAGAGAGAGAGAGAGAGAGAAAGAGAGAGACAGAAAGAGAGAGAGAGAGAGAGAGAGAGAGATCTATCTGTCTGGCATCTCTATCCTATTGGATTGGTCTCTCTGGAGAATCCTAATAAACCCCTACAATCTACTATCAATAGAGATAGCTTTAAAAATATATAAATCAGATTTCTTCATTTCCTTGCTCAAAATCCTCCAGTGACTTCCTAACACATCCAGGGATATGGATCATGGACAGCAATTGTCACTAACCATCTGGCTGGGGTCTTTTTGCTCTGCCTGGATAGAAATTGTGGGTTGGTAAAGTGAAGCCCTTCAGATGCTGGTCTTAGGCAGCAGTGGTATTGCTCAACATCTGACTTTGACGTCTTTGTCCTATATTTATCACTGTTGCCTTTGTACAAAATACTGCTGCTTCTTGTATAGAGCACAGCATGCCTTCCAACAGGTCTTCCTGTTTTCAGTCTTGGTATAACCTTCCTCATGTGTTTTCTAAACAGTAGCTAGAGTGATGCTGGGTGATTTATTTTAAGAACAATAGTGAATATTTATTGGTGTTACTATGTGCCAGTGTCTGCAGCCATAGCACCCTAGCATCTGATCCTACCTGATCTTGGAAGCTAAGCAGGGTCGGCTTGGTTAGTCCTTGGGTGGGAGACCTCCTAGAAATACTAGGTGCTGCAGGTTAGGAAGAAGGACCTGGCAACCCACTCCCCAAACAATCTGCCATTGAAAACCTATGAATAGCAGAGAAGCACTGATAATTGTGCTGGGCATGGAGCAGTGTCAAGGAGTGTTTGGTTCTGTTGTACATAGGGTCGTGATGAGTCGGACCTGACTTGACAGCAACTAATAAGAATAACTATGTGCCAGTACTTTGTTGGCACTGGAAGATAAACAAATAGGAGTTTTGACCTCTCTTGGAGATTAAAAATGCAAATCTGCTCATGTAGGGCAATTATCCCATATAAAATCCGTTAAAATTAGTTCAAATGAAATCCAATATCTTTCACCGGGCCACTAGACCCAGCACGTGGTCCCACCTACTTGTCTGATCTTAGCTTGTGCGCATCTCCTGTCTCCCTCTGCTCCTCTGGATTCTGCTTGTGATGGCTTTAATCACTTTGGACCTTCTCTGTCTAAGAAGGTATTTCCTCAACTCTTGTCCCAAGTAATTCCTGATTGGTTTCCATCTTAGCTAAAATGTCATTCCTCAAAGATGCCTCCCCTGAAACACCTCATTAAAAAACTGAGTCTCCTCAGTCCACTCTTCATAGAACTTAATTTGGTTTTTATCACAGCTAGTAACTAAAGCTTTATCTCCAACTGCCTAGGAACTGCCTCTGCCATTATCTGTTCACAATCTTATAAACTCCAGAAGTTTCAGAGTCACAGTTTGTATTTTTGGTTGTTGTTGTTGCGGTACTAACGGTTTAACCCAGGGCCTCCTGCTTGCATGCTCTGCAAGTACTGGACCACTGAGCTGCACCCTCAGCCCATTTTTTTTTTTTTTTACTTTTATTTTTGAGACAGAGTCTTGCTAAGTTGAGCAGACTGCCTCTGGTCTCGAACTTGCCATCCTCCTGCCTCTGCCTCCAGAGCCTCTGGGATTACAGGTATGCGCCACTGCACCTAACAATTTGTGTTTTCTACTGCCATATCTGTAAGGACAGAGCTGAGTACCAGGTACACAGTAGGTATTTAATGAATATTTATGATTATAGCCAAAATAAGTGGATTGATCTTCCCTACCCCCCAAAAGTCAACAGTTGGCTTTTAACTCTGGTCCCTGGAACAGCTTAAAAGAAAAGAAAATTCTCCAACAGGTTACTACAAAGTGTGCAATATGCCAAGTAAAAAAGGGAAGAGGGTTTTAACTGTAGCTTTCATGGAAATCATTCAATATTCTGTTCAAGGGCAGAAGTTGTAAATAGTAAGAAAGAATCATGTTTTCATGCAAGGAACTTACTTGGCATTTGATAATTACTTCTTACCAACTGTTCATTTGCAAAGCATACCTTTTAAAAATCTATTCCATACGGCAAACTGTTACTTTATTCATGGAAGTGTTATGATTTCATTATCAAAATGAAATGCTGCTACACAAAGATTTGAAGACACGTGTTCTATCCAGTTATTTACTTGCCAGAACTACTTTGCCACATTTAGCACAGGATTTTGACACATATTTTTTGGAACCCCCCCAAATACTATTTTGTTTTAACAACAATAATAATTATTATTATTACTAACAACCACAAAAGGCCTAGCCTCTAAATAGAGGTGTTTTTAATCAAAATACAAAAGTTGAAGTAGTCCATTATAACAGAAGTCTGTTTTGAGACCAAGCCTGAGGTGGTTGGTTCTACCTGATCAAGTCAAGTTGAAGGTCAAAACAAAGAAGGTATCTCAATGTAGGTCAGAAACCAATAACCTCTACAGGCTTCACAAACCAGGCTGCTGTTTTGTTGTAGAGCTCATGAGCTAAGATTGGTTTTACATTTTCAAATGGTTGTAAAGCAATTAATAGAAAATGTTTTGTGTTCTGTAAAAATTATATGAAGTTCAAATTTCTCACCATCATGCCCATTCACTGACCTATTATCTATGTCTACTTTCACACAACAAAGGCAGAGTTAAGTAGTTACAGTAGATTTCCAAAGCTTTCTGACTACAGTCCTCACTAATATTTTACACGGAGAGATTTATGTCCACTTAGATCTATGTGTCCCCATACATAGCTGAAAGGTTTCAGAAAACAACAGTACTATTACAATGTGCTGCTGTGTCCTATTTCATTTAAACTGTTTTATTTTATTTTATTTATTTGGCAGTACCAGGATTTGCACCCAGGGTCTCCCACATGTTAAACAAATGTTCTGCCACTGTGCTGCACCATCAACCCCTTTGTTATTTTTTGTTTTGAGGCAAGGTCTCGCTAAGTTATGCAGGCTGCCACTGGCCTCCAACTTTGGATCTTCCTGTCTCAGTGTCCCAAGTCTCCAATATTATAGGCATGCAGCACAGTGCCTGGCTTTTAAACAATATTTTAAATGTTATTTCTGACTTGGGCCCAGTAATGATTATTACTCTCAAGTTGAAAAAATATTAATTTGGATTTGTTTTCTAGGTCTTGATGGCATAATAAATCATTTTAGATGCTCTTGAAAATACTAGACTCTACTTCCAACCAATAAAATAAAAATCTCTGCATACCTGAGTCTTAAAAAGACAGCAACCAACCAATCATCCTCTCTGTATGATTATTAATTAATTAATTTATTTATTTATTTATGCAGTGCTTATAAGGTGAACCCAGGGTCTTGAACATACTTTGCAAGTGCTCTACACTGTGCACTCCCAACCCATTTTTAATTTTTTAATTTTGAGACAGAAACACTCTAAGTTGCTCAAGCTGCCTCTGGCCTTGAACAAATCACCTTCCTCCCTCCATCTCCCAAATTGCTAAGACTGTAAGCATGTGCCACCATGCCTGGCTAAGGGTGATCATATAGAGTAGCCAAAGATGGAAACAAATCCTCTTGATATACTCAATGAATGCCTGGTCTTCAGATCAGCTCTATTAGCTTCACATGGGAGGTTTTTTTTTTGTTTGTTTGTTTTTTTGACTTGGATTCTGCTTTACAGTTAGATATTCAGTTTATTTATGTTGTATATTGTTGTTGTTGTTATATTCCATCAAGTAGGGTCCAACTCATAGTGACACTGTGTACAACAAAATGATACACTCCTCTGATTCTGCGCTAGGCACACGATCTTTTTTATGTTTTAGCCCATTGTTGCAGACACAGGGTTAACCCATCTAGCTGAAGGTCTTCTTTTTTTTTTTATTGACCTGCCACTCTCTCAAACATGATGTCTTTCTCCAGGGATTGGTCCTTCCTGACAATATCTCCAAAAGATGAAAGATGCAGTTGAGCCATTCTTGCTTCCAAGGAGCACTCTGGTTGCCCATCTTCTAGGACAGATCTGTTGGTTCTTTTTGTTGCCCATTGTATATTCAATATTCTTCTCACAATAAATTCTCCATCACAATAATTCAAAAGCATCAATTCTTCTCCTATCTCCCTTATTCAATGTCCAGCTTTCAAAAATATATTTGTTATTGGTTGTTGTTAGGTGCCATCAAGTCAGTGTTTGACTCATAGTGACCCTACATACAACAGGTGAAACAGTATTGTTAGTGCTTCTCTGCTATTCATAGGACTTTCAATGGCTGATTGTTTTTTGAGAGTGGGCTGTTGGGTCCTTCTCCCAAGCCTATAGCACCTGGTATTCCCAGGCAGTCTCCCATCCAAGTACTAAGCAGAACCAACCCTGCTTAGCTTCTGAGATCTGACGGGATCAGACACCACAATGGTATGGCTGCAGGCCAGAAGCATATTATGCAACTGAATATATCATGGCACGAGTCAGGTGCACCTTTGTCTTCAATGTGACATCTCTACTTTTCAACACTTTGTTGTTGTTGTTAGCTGCCATCGAGTTGATATCCGACTCATAGCGACCCTCATAGGGTTTTCAATGGCTGTTTCGGGATTGCCTTGGGAGAGAATTGCCACGTCCTTCTCCCGTTTTTGCGGCGCTGGGAATTGAACTCGGGATCTCAGAGACTGCAGCCCAGCACTCTACCAACTGAGCTAAATCCCAGCCCTTCAGCACTTTAAAGAGGTCTTTTGCAACCACTTTCCCAATGCAATGCATCATTTGATTTCTTGACTGCTGCTTCCACAAGTGCTGATTGTAGAACCAAGTACAGAAAAATCTTCGACAACTTCAATCTTTGCTCCATTTATCATGAAGTTGTGTACTGACTCAGTTGTAAGAATTTCTGTTGTGTTGATATTGAGGTGCAATCCATACTGAAGGCTGTATTCTTTGATCTTTGTCAGTAAATGTTTCAAATCCTCTTCACTTTCAGCAAACAAAGTTGTGTCATCTGCTTAATATAGGTTGTTAATGAATCTTCCTCCAATCCTGATGCTATGTTCTTCTTCATATGGTCCAGCTTCTCAGATTATTTGCTCAGCATAGAGATTGAAGAGGTATGGTGAAAGGATACAGCCCTGAGGCACACCTTTCTTGACTTTAAATCAGACAGTGTTTCCTTGTTCTGCTTGAATGACTGCCTCCTGGTCCAGGCACAGATTCCTCATGGGTACAACTAAGTGCTCTGATATTCCTATTCTTCCCAACATAATCCATAATTTGTTGTGATCCACACAGTTAAATGCTTTTGCATAGTCAATAAAACACAGACATCTTTCTGGTATTCTCTGCTTTTGGCTAATATTCATCTGACATTAGCAGTGCTGTCCCTGTTTCCACATCCTCTTCTGAATTTGGCTTGATTTTTCTGGCAGTTCCCTGTCTACTAC
Organism: Pedetes capensis; assembly: GCA_007922755.1. Taxonomy (NCBI): domain Eukaryota; kingdom Metazoa; phylum Chordata; class Mammalia; order Rodentia; family Pedetidae; genus Pedetes; species Pedetes capensis. The sequence goes on along the minus strand of VMDO01001530.1, from coordinate 191,994 downwards.
TGCAGTCACTTTTGAATGATCTTTAGCAAAATTTTGCTTGCATGTGATATTAATGATATCATTCAATAATTTCCACATTTGACTTTATCCTCTTTCTTGGGAATAGGCACAAATACAGATCTCTTCCAGTCAGTTGGACAGGTAGTTGTTTTCCAAATCTCTTGGTATAAACAAGTTAGCACCTCCAGTGCTCCATTTGTTTGTTGAAACATCTCTGTTGGTATTTCTTTCAATTCCTGCACTCTTGTGTTTCACCAATTCCTTCAAGGCATCTTCCACTTCTTCTTTCAGTACCATTGGTTCCTGATCATATACAACCTCTTGAAATGGTTTATCATGCACCAATTGTTTTTGGTATAATGACTCTGTGTATTTCTACCCTCTTCTTTTGATGTTTCCTGCTTTATTTAATATTTTCCCTGTACAATGCTTCACTATTTCCACTCAAGGCTCAAATTTTTTCTTCAATTCCTTAAGCTTGAGAAAAACTGAGTGTATTCTTCCTTTTAGATTTTCTATCTCCAGCTCTTTGCATATGTCATTATCATATTTGATTTTGTCTTCATGAGTTGCACTTTAAAATCTTCTGTTAAGTTCCTTAACTTCATCATGTCTTCCTTTTACTTTAGGTAGTCCATGTTCAAGAGCAAGTTTCAGAGTCTCTTTTGACAGGTAAGTTGTTCTTTTCTTTCTTTCCTCTCTTTTTAATAACATTTTGCTTTCCTCATGAATGATGGCTTTGATGTCATGCCACAACTCATCTGGTGTTTGATCATTAGTGTCTAATGTGTCAAAAGTGTTCTTGAGGTGATCACTGAACTCAAATGTGATACATTCAAGAATGAAAAGCACTGGTCTAACCTGAGTAAAAGTCTGATTAAGCACTGCAGCATTAGGTACTCCTTTTTTGTGGGGGAAATGGAAAAATTTTTGCCTCTGGCTAGTATTGGATTTGAACTTGAAGGGCAAAATGTGAGGTGGATATGATGTTTCTAGAGTGAAAAGCCATTTCTCCTGTGTGGCAGCTGCTACCTGTGGAAGGCCATTTAGCGCTAAAAAATGGGAGTAAGAATAGGATTCCAGGAGCATAGCAGGAGTGATTTGGAAGAACCAAGCCACACTAGACACCTAAGCCTGGCCTAAGGGCTTTCTGGACTGTCCCTCCTTCTCTCCCACTACTCCAGTGGGACCTGTTACACAGCTTTCTTAATCGCAACTTCCCATCTGGGTCAGAACCTGAGTGACTTCTAGGAATCAGAGTATAGGCTCTGCTACAGTGTGTTTGATCAGAGACATTCATGTTTTAGAAACCAAAACTCTTGGGAGGATTCATTTCATTGAGATCAAAGGCAGACTTTCTGAGCTTTCTCTGGTTGCTGAGTCCGAGGCTTCCTGGGGACACAGTGAGTCACAGAGGAGCCATGGAGGGGTGAGGTCTCCAGCAACCTACACAAACTCCTTGGCAACTGGAACTTTGGATGGAAAGTTTTCCCTCTGTAATTTCCTCAGGCCTCTTCCACAGTTTAAACTGCTTGTGTTCTCACAACATTTCCACATGTTGGTTTTACCCTCTCCTGACCTGAGCAATTCAACTAGTGCTGTTGTTAACTTTTTAAGTGCTGGTAAGAGACTACAAAATCTAGTTCAGTATTTTGCTTTATTTTGTTTTGTTTTTGTTTTTGGTAGAGGGAAAGGATGTAAAAAAATAGAGGTACTGGATTTAGAAGTAGGCATTGACAGAAATTTAACCAAATAACACTAGCTGTAGATAAGAGTACTGGTCACCCTTTATTTCTTTTTTCGTTGCAGCTCTTTCAAACAAGTGAACACTAAGAACCTCCCCCCAACACACACACATACACAAAGATCTGACCCTAAATGCCCATATCTTGACCTTTCTAGAGAAGTTTCCACAACTTCCTTTGAATGTTACTGCTTTCTCAGGCCCACTGCTGAGAAAGAGCTCTTTCTATGATGGTGATTCTGAAAGTGTGGTTCCTGACCGGGGGAATCTTTTCTGAAAACTTGTTGAAAATGCCTGTTCTCAGGCTTCACCCCAGACCTACTGGATCAGAAGTTTAGGGAAAGAATTCAGATGATCCTAAGACAGGCTACAATTTGAAGACTTCTGTTCAAATCATACCTGGCGTAATTTAAACTGGTCTCAGAGACATTTTGACTTATTTTAGAAAACAACTAATTACTGTCCGGCACTGTCTTTGAAAAAAAAGTTGAGTTTGTGAAGGATGATTTTTAGCCTAAGCATCAAGACTTACTTCTGATAGCCATGACAGTACTTTTCCAATAAGAGATTTTAAAATTGTATTAACATTAGTAAGCCTTATTATCCTCACAGTGGGTTGGTCAGCTTTTGTTGAAGATGATGCATTCCAGTAGACCTAAGTCTGTCAGAAGGAAAAGAATATATTGCTCTCATTTTACAGTTAAATTATAACTTCTACTTAGTAAACTAGGTATGTCTATCTGGAAAGAATTAAAATGCCTCTGAGCAATGTGAAGTTCACCTGTCAAGATTTGACTGGTAGCAAGAACTTCTCCCAAAATTGTTGTTGTTGTTAGGTGCCATTGAGTCTATGTCTGACTCATAGTGACCCTGTGTACAACAAACAAACAGTATTGTTAGTGCTTCTCTGCTATTCATAGGGTTTTCAATGGCTGATTGTTTTTTGGGAGTGGGTTGCTAGGTCCTCCTCCTAAACCTACAACACCTGGTATTCCTAGGCAGTCTCCCATCCAAGTACTAACCAAGTCTGACCCTGCTTAGCTTCCGAGATCTGACAGAATCAAACGCCACAGTGGTACTCCCAAACTAGTACCTTGGAAATGGAAAGATAACCCAACATTTATACACATACAAAGACACATGCAGGGTACAGGATATGTCTGCCCAATAAACCATGATGTAGCCTAGTAAGGATCTTGGAATAATGTGAAGACTGAAAGTAACTGCCCAATGGTCTGGGACAGCTATTGTTCCTGTAGGATTTTAAGCTCGGCCCCTGTGTCTAAGGAGAACTGTCATGAGGTTATACTAGTATGTTTTAGGGGTTGCTTAAAAAACAAAAGCAAGAACAAGGTGTAGTGACACTTGAACATGACTTGGAGGCCAGCCTAGGCTACATAATGAGACTCTATCTCAAAATAACAACAAATCAAATAATCTCAAAATAAAGGAACTAGAGGCAAATGAGTTTCCATTTAGAAAAGAAAAAATTTTAATCAAAAGTAAGGTTCAAGGAACAGCTCAGGTGGTAGAACATGTGCTTAGCATGTACAAGGCCCTGCCTTCAAAGCCTAGCACCAAAAAACAAAACAAAAAACAACAAATCAACAGCAGCAGAAAATGTACACCCAAAAGAAAAAATAGAGAGAAGGTAAGTGGTTTGTTTTGAGTGATATTTTAAACAACAGACCCTACATGATTTGTTGGAAAAGCAGGAAAAGAAAAGTCTAGGTGGAGAGAATTTCTTGTTCTTATAATTTATTTATCACCCATCTGTTCATTCTTTAACTCATCCATTCTGCCATTTGTTCATTGCTTTTCTCCATCTCTACATACTTTGAGTTCCTCATGCCCAAAGTATTGAAAATCATCATCAATGAGTATTTCTGACTTAAAATTGTTGATCAAGCAAACAAAAGATTTGATTATATAAACCTGTGTGATCTTGAACAAGGTATTTAAGTTCTCAAGAGCCTATTTTCATTTCTGCAATACTTCTTTTTGTGTTTCTTGTTCATAGACATCCTACACATTCCACCAAACTGATTTCCTTTCCATTAAGTGGAACCAAATAGAGAAGCATAGCAAATATTTACTTGGGTTTTGTTTTGCTCGGCAAGCAATATCATGCCAAATTTCTTTGTTCATTGTGGATGTCCTTTAAATTCAAAATGTCCAAAAAGAAGTTGTTTTCCCACTCAAAAAAGCCTGTCTTTATCAGTGTTTACCAACCATATTATTTCTATTAAGCAAGCTAGACGTCTTTGTTTTCTTTACAACCTGGCAAATCCAAGAACATCACAGTCATTAATGTTCCTTTCTTTGTAATGTCTCCTCCTTCTTTCCTTTCCCCTTGCTTCATCTATTTGCACCTGGATTTCTGCAATAGTCCATTACATAGTTTTCTTAATTCTAGTATCATTTTCTAGTCAATCTAATTTTTTTGTTGTGTAATGGATGGTTAGACAAGGTTTAGAACTACACCTCATGGGTTTGACTCTTAGCTCCAACTCTTCATAGTTACATAAATTTGAGAAGTTATTTTAACACAAATTGCTCCCATTACTTTGGCTGGAAAGTAGATATGATAAAAGTATCTATTTTACATACAGTAATTTGAAGATTCAAGGATATACTGCATACTAAATACTGAGTACCCATTAAAAGCAAGTACTCTGGAAAATGTTAGCTGTTGTTGTTTTATTCATTGCTGAATTAATCTTACTAAAGCATATTTTATCATATTATTATTGCCCACTGAAAAATCCAGAATAACTTCCCTGTGCCAAAGAACTTAGATTCTAGGATAGAATGTTCACAAACAGCTGGTGACTTCATTGGAGAGCAGGTATTCCAGGAATGTCTTAGTGCCCTTACCTCAAGCAACCATGTCAGCAAGTTCAGGAAGTGATGCTAATATCTGAACCCAGACACAGAGGGAAAGATAGAAATATCAATCAAGAATGCCTCATGCTTCAGCCTGGAGGATCCAGATTACACATCCTCCCCATGTCTTTCAAGTGCTGTGTCCTCTTTGTTCCCAGTCTCACCCTCACCACATTCTTTCTCCCCTCACGGTCTGGTAGGAGATCATGTTGGTATTCACCCACTTCCAAAAACTTTCAGAGAACTTACAAAAATGTATATATATCGCAGAAAAAAAATAAGCACACGGAAATTATAATGAAACTTAAAAATGTAGCTGAATGAGTGCCCTTAAAATCTGGAGTACACAAGCCAATTTTCTCTATGTGTGTATTTCAGTTAGGCCCAATAAAATACATCTGTCATCTGTTTATTGATGAAAGTAGAGGTAAAAGTGTACTATGCCAAAGAAGGGCCATAAAGATTTTCCTTTAAGTATCATCACAGATTACCACAAGAAGAAAGATGGGTACAAGACAATAAGTGATTTTTTGAGAGTCGCAGAGAGACATTGGCATAACTTTTATTAGTGTGTATTGTAATAACTTCATTTCATTATTATCATTAACCTCTTACTATGGCTAATTTATAAATTAAATTTTATTGGAGATATGCATAGGAAAAAACAATGTATGTGAGGTTTGGTTCCTTCAGAAGTTTTAGGCCTCCTCTGTTGTAACAACTGTTGGTATTTGTTGTTGTTAGGTGCCATCAAGTTGCTTCTGACTCATACCAACCCAATGTATAAAAGAAAGAAACACTCTTTGATATTGTGCCATACCCAGCACTGTGTCAATGCTTCTCTGCTATTAGTGGGGTTTTTGGTGGCTGATTGTTTTGGGAATGGGCTGCCACATCCTTCTCCCTAGGTTACACCACCCAGTACTCCCAGGCGGTCTCCCATCCAAGACTAACCAGGCTAACCCTGCTTAGTTTCCGAGATCTGAGGAAATCAAACACCTCTAGGGATCTTACAATATATCCCCAGGGGAATAAGGGAGGGCTACTGCACTTTTTAGCTGCCATCACAAGGGGTGACACTCTGATAACAAAAAAAGAGTTAGCAAGAGAAAATCGGAGCAAAATTATTTACTGAAAATGACATGGTGGTCTTCAGAAATGAAGACACAGAAAAGTCAGCATTTTTATGTTTAGGTTTGCTGAAGAATGGGGAGTTGAATAGAAATGTGCTTGGATGAGAAAGATATGACCTGATGATAGCAAGCTGCACAGAGCTGAACAACCACTGCTCCTGCAGATTCTCCTTGGCCTCTTTGTGTAGCAGTCCTTTCTCTGGGTTTAGGCCAGGACCCCTCCCAGGGGAGAAAGAAGGTCACAGGGTGATATTTCCAGGTTTTATGAATTCCTGTGGGAAAGAGGAGTTCCAGTTTCCAAGATCTGCTTAGGAAGAACACAGGGAAGGGAAAAGAAGGAGGTGGGAGAATGTCAGAGACAGTTTCTTGCTTCCAGGGCTCTTCCAAAACCCTTTGGCTCAAAGTGCTCTGCATGTCAAAGTGCTACATTTTAGGATATTGTATTCTGAGGCCCAACATTATTGACTGATCTACTATCTAATTATCTCTATGGGCTGGGATTTAGCTCAGTTGGTAGAGGGACACTCTGTATTCTCTGAGGCCCTGGGTTTGATCCTTGCCACAGTAAAAATGGGAGAAGGACATGGCAATCCACTCTCGAAATAATCTCAAAACATTCAGCCATTGAAAATGCTATGAGGGGCATTATAAGTTGGACCAGAGTCAACAGCAACAATTATCTCTATATTTTTACATCTACATGTTTCTACTTACATATAAATTAGGCAGGCGACTGACTCATGGTGTAGTGGGCTGAGATTAAGTTTATAACATCTGATAATGAACATATATTTGGATATTCAAAGTTCTTCTAAAAGATGAATCCTTTACTCTACTAAAGCTTGGAGAATTGGTGGTGGTGGTGGGGAACTAATATTTCCAAAACAACTTTGAAGTTGTGCAGAGTAAAAGTGAATGTCTCTGAAAATATGTTGAAAATACTGTGGGAAAAACTGCAAGCATTTTTAAGTAATGTTCTGGAGGACTCACAGAAATCTGGATGTGTGGAAAATCTACATCTTAGTTTCCTAGAAATAAAATATATGATGATTTAGGCACAGTGGTATGTGCCAGTAATCCTAGGTACTCAGGAGGAGTACTCAGACTGGAGGATTGTATAAGGCCTGGAGTTTAAGGCTAACTTGGGCAACATAGCAAGATCCTGTTTCCTAAAAAATAGCACAATAAAATATATGTTGAGGTTCAAAACAGATTGACCGTGACTTAGAATTTAGGATTATTTTTCAGGACAGTGGGATAAATTTATTTTTCATATAAAAAAGGAAGTGAACAATATCCTTGCTATTGTTCTGTTGTTGTTGTTGTTGTTGTTAGGAGCCATAGAGTCGGCTCGAACTTGTACCAATTCTATGTACAACAGGATGAAACACTCCCCAGCACTGTGCCATGCCCAGCACTATGTCAGTGTTTCTCTGTTATTCACAGGGTTTCCAATGGCAGGTTGAGGATTGCTTCAGGAGTGGGTTGCCATATCCTTCTCCCATTTTTGTGGTGCTAGGGATGGAACCCAGGTCCTCAAAGAGGGCAGAGCAGCATTCTACCAACTGAGCAGAGCCCCAGCCATTAGGCTAATTATCTCCATTCATTTTCCCAATTTTCAATGGAAAGAATCATCTTTGCAAGTTCTTGTGACTTGAAGATCTTTACCACACATGAACTGTCTAGAGAAGAAGTGGAGACTTCAGGAGTTTCCAGGAGGAGGTGTTATAGGGAGCCCAGAGAGTCCAACCTTATGTGGAATCCTGCCAACTTGCATTTATTGGGGGTAAACTACTCATGATTATAGACAGATGTCACCAGAAGTAGCTTTAGTTTGTACTGCCATATCCTCTTTCTGATTTTTTTCATGAATCTGCATTAGAAAACTATTAAATCTATGATACTATTTTTTTAAATCAAAGTCTCAAGCTAATTTAGGAGGACTCCATTCTCACTTTTATTTCAGACCTCACATACAATTTATGAATGAGAAGCTGTAAGAGATTATGTTAGATGACCTATGAGAACATTCTTTGTAAAGGGGTTATACAAATGGAAGTCATTGTTACAGTTAAAAATGTACAGATCTAGATCCTCCAGATTCCTTGGGGTGCTTGAGAGCTGAATTATGATGAGATCATGTGGAGTGAGAAAGGTAAGGTTTGTCAGCCTCCTCCCCAAGCATGTGGGCAGGAGACAGAGCAAGTGTTGTCCCAGCTGATGTGCTCATTTCTCTCTCCTTCTCAAACTTGTTTTGGCAGTCAGGGGAGCCAGCCAACTTCTTCTGGAGTTAGTGAGGTGGATAGAGGGGCTGGGTCAGGAATAAAATCCTTGTTTTGGCTTTTGCCCTCCATCTTTGAACAGCAAATTTGAGTCAACTCAGGTTCTACTTGTCTTTTCTTGAGCTCAAACTTTATACATGTGAGATTGTATTTATTGTTCTTGCAAAGAGGTGAATGAAAGGGAAAGGAAAAATCAAGAAGAGAGAGAGAGAGAGAGAGAGAGGAAGCTGGGCATGGTGGCTCACACTTATAATCTCAGCAACTTCAGAGGCAAAGGGAAGAGGATCAGAAGTTTGAGGCCAGAATGAGAAACAGAAAAAAGTCTAAAAAAAGCAGGAGGAAAGAGAGGACAAGATCCAAGTGGAAATTATTATTGAGCAAAGATCTTAATTTTTCTGGGTTTCAATTTCTTCTTTTGTGGCACAGGAATAATCATAGTACATAGCTTTTAAGGAAATTAGTGAGATCCTATAACATAAAGTATATAAGGTGCCAAGCATATAAGGACAAAAAATCGTTCTTGGCATATTACTGGTGATCAAGATTATTATTATTATTGTTATTATTGTTATTATTATTATTATTATTATTATTATTATTATTATTATTATTACTACATGTTATAATAGACTAAAGGGAGACAATAGAAATGAAAGGACTAATTTTAAAAAGTCATATTTGCATCATTCTATCTTTGGTCAAAGATAGCTCCAATTTTAATTTGTTTAAACAAGAAACAAACCATAATCCCAACCCTTCTAAAAACATATAGTAGAGGTAATGTACCCTGCTGTCTGGTCCCTATGCCTATGACCCAATTATGCAGTGAATGTGCAAATTTGGGATCTCTGGGTCTCAATAATGGATCTGTGATTCTTATGTGTATGTGGTAATAGGTCTGTTATCACCTTTGGTTTGCTTTTCAATAAAAATTAAATGATTCATCAAGTAACTGAGGAACTTTTGCAAAGGAAATCATTATAAAGCAGGCAGGGATGGCTTCTGGGTTCTGACTGATCTTGTTGAAGAGTCCCGCCCTGAATCCAAGGGACTGTATGATGCCAAGCCCGAACACTTGCCACTCAAGTTCGGAATTCAGCTGGTATGATTTTGGATGGTGTAAAGGCAATGATCAGAAAAAGATCATAAAGGCTTGAAGAAATATTTTTCAATTATAATTACCATGTTTTTAAAATTATACTTTTTTCACTGAGCTCAGCTGCACCCAGAGGCAAGAGGAGTTTGTAGCCTGTCAGAGAGGGATAAATTTGATAAAGCTCCTGTCAATCCACTCCCAAGGCAATCCCGAAACATTCAGCCATTGAAAACCCTATGAGGGTCACTGTGAGTCAGATACTGACTGGACGGCACCTAACAACTGCATACAGAAGAGGAAAGAAGGCAGCTGATGCTTCCATCTGTACCCCAGGTGCAATGTTTGTATGGAACAGACATCTAGTCTGAAATCCTGCTAGCAAGGGGTTTAGCTCAGTTGATAGACTGCTGCTCTGTGCTCTCTGAGGCCCTGGGTTTGATCTCCACCACTGCAGAAATGGGAGAAGGACCTGCAAGCCCAGTCCTGAAACAATCATTCATTAAAAACCCTATGAATAGCAGAGAAGCACTGACATAGTGGTGGGCATGGTAGTGTTGGGGCGTGTTTCATTCTGTTGTGCATAAGGTCACTATGAGTCAGACTGATTTGAAGGCAAGGGGCAAACTTGAAGAGATCTTCTATCTCAGGCAAACCAATCCTTCCTTTTGGTGAATCTCTGAGGAGACCTCTCTTGTCTCTTGAATTCCTGTTCCTACCCTGAGAGACATTCTGTGCCTCATTTAGTTAACAATCTTAGTCACAAACAACAATAGAAGCAGTTTTAAGTGGTATTCTGAGCATCATCTCTGTCAATCAAGGAAAAGAGTTAGCAATTGGGAATATAATTTTCATATATCAAAATCTAAAGAAATATTATGTGCGAAGGGATGGAGCAACATATATTAATTTTTCTTGGACTGTGTACTGGGCCTTTCTGGGTACACAATGCACCCATCATTATTCAGGTCTTACATAAGTGAACTACTGTGATGTCAGAAGACCACTATGGAAGAGCACAAATCACAGAAAAGACATCCAAAGTTATCCAGTTCAATGGTTCATGTTTCTCACTGTATATTAGACTCCAGAGAATTCTCCAAAGTGCCAATACCAAGCCCTACTCTTCAGGACATTCTGATTTAATTGTTCTGAGTTGGGCAAATATATTTTTTATTAGTAATTTTTTTAGCTAGTGTACAAATTAATGGGTTTCTCTATGGAATTTCCATACATGCATATCATTGTATATTGCTCATGTTCACTTCCCCCATTATCCTGTCATGTCCTCCTTCCTGTATCTGCTGGTCCCCTTCCTCCCTGCAGTCTGTCTGGAGTTCACATAGGACAGAAAACATGCAATGTTTGTCTTTTTGGGTCTGGCTTGTCTCTAGTTTCATCCATTTTCCTGCAAATGACAAAATTTCATTCTTCTTCATGGCTAAGTAAGCACCATTGTGTATGTACACCACAGTTGCTTTATCCACTCATCTGTTGATTCTATGTCCTGGCTTTTGTGAATAGTGATGAAAAATACATGGATATGCAGGTATCTCTATGTTCTGTTGACGTAGATTCCTTTAGGGATATACCCAAGGGTAGTGTAGCTGGATCACAGAGGAGTTCTATTTTTAGTGTTTTGAGGAACCTCTAGACTGATTTCCACAGTGGCTGCAGTAACATACCTGCCCACCAGAAATGCATGAGGTTCCCTTTCTCCCCATATCATTGCCAGCATTTGTTGGGCAAAAATATTTTTAAAAGTTCTCCAAGGTATAGCCATGTGCTGTGGCACACACCTGTGATCCAAGTAACCCAGGAGGCCGAGATAAGAGGACTGCAATTTTGAGGCCTAAGGCAGCCTAACCAACTTAGTGAGACCCTGTCTCAAAATAAAATAATAAAAAACAGGCTGTGGGTGCAGCTCAGTGGTGGAGCATTTGCCTACCATGTGCAAAGCCCTGGGTTCAACCTCCAAGTACTGCTGAATAAATAAATAGATAAATAAATAGATAAATAAATGGATAGATAGATAGATAAAAAAAAATTCTCCAAGGTGATTACAATCTACAATAAGGGCAGACACTATATCATTTTTGTGTGTGTGTGCTCTTTTGCCATTTAACAATGTTTGATATATAATAAAGGTCAAGTAATGGTTTGTTCTTATATCCTTCACCTGTAGCCATAGCCCTGTTGTATCCGATCCTATCAGATCTCGGAAGCTAAGCAGGGTTGAGCCTGGTTAGTACTTGGATGGGAGACCACCTGGGAATACCAGGTGCTGTAGGCTTGGGAGATGGACCTGGCAATCCACTCCCAAAAATCAATCCACTGTTGAAAACCCTATGAACAGCAGAGAAGCACTGACAATAGTGTTCCCCAGTTGTATGTAAGGTCACTATGAGTCAGATGCTTCCCCTGTTGTGCATAGGGTCACTATGAGTCGGATACAGACTCTAAGGCACCTAACAACAACAACAACAAAATGATTATTAGTGGAAAATATAAATCAATTAGTTAATAAAAACATTAGACTTTTTCTGGGAAGTTGGAAACAAAAGCAAAAAAAAATTGAGATATGAGCATGACTTGATCCATATTTCACTTTGGCAAATTTTTTGTCAGAATTATGCAATGCAATTGATCAAAAAGTATTGAGTATTACAGTAGTCCAATGGTAGCCTCTGAAGATACCGTTAAAAAGATAACTGTGATCATTTTAAAGACATCCACAAGTTCTTTGATATTCTTCCCTTCAAAAGATGAGATCTAATTTATCTTCCCTTGAGTATGAGTTGGACTTAGCAACTTACTTCTAGCCAATAAGGTAGAAGTTGTGGTATATGGCTTTGGGACCTAACTGGTGGATCACTTGCTTGGGATAAAAGAGCTGATATACTGAAGACACTGAGGTGGTCCTGTAGAGAAGCCCATATTTGGATGAATTGAGGCCTCCTGCTAACAGCAATCTGAGTGAGTCATCTTTGAAGTGAATCCTATAAACCTATGGGAGCTATTAGGTGACTCTCATGAGGTTGGAGCCCTGCCTGACAACTTGACGGAGCTAAGCTGCTCCCAGATTCTTGAACCTGAGAAATTGTGTGAGATAATGGGTGTTTGTTCTTCTAAGCTGCTAAATTGTAATGGAATTTGTCATGCAGCAATACATAACAAGTACAGTACTGTCCATGATCCCTGACTCCCTCAAATTTGCAGTGTGGTTGGGGAACTAGGCTATATGCATAAGAAAAAACTAGCAAAAACCAGAAAAAAACTTCTTTATAAGATGAACAAGACTACTGTGTAGTGGAGTTACAGGGTGACATTAATATCTTTGTGAATTGAGCACTAAAGTCCTTTGCAACTTCAGTCCCAAAGCTGAGCAATCCAGAGCTTGTGTGGCAACACAGAACAGTGCAATGTGTGTGTGTGTGTGTGTGTGTGTATGTGTGTGTGTGTACATACACATATATATGTATCCTTATCAACTGGAATATATATACATTTTTTTAATTCCTCAAAATAGCAGTGTGGACTTGACAGTGAGTAATAATTTAAAGGAAGAAACTAGAGTTCTAAGAGTGTAGAGTGTAACCAACTTATAGAATTTGGATAGGGAGTAACAGTAAGAAAACTATGCAAACCTCAACACATGTCTTTAGGAATCTCATAGTTGTGTGATCTTTGTGGAAGCCAACAATAGAACTCCTACATTAACCTGGATCTTTAAGTAGCTCATTATGACCTCAAGTAGCATGCTACCAAAGCACTCTCTTGATCCTGAACTTGAAATAGGCAATCGTTGCACCACTTACTTTTCTTGGCTTTAGTGTTAATATGTGTCTTGTCATTTTCTGTGGGTGTATATTGTGCTCTTTTAACTATACCAGAGATGAGCCTCTAACTATAATTTGTATGAAATGACTCAGTGTCATAAAAGCTGATTGGAATAGAGGCTGAAGGCCTGGTTCAAATGAGCAATCTGGAACAACCTGAGATCCATTTCCAGGAATTTAGAACTGAGAGTTAATTGGTGCTATAGTTTGGATCTTGAACATCTTCTAAAGTTCCATGTGTTAAAGGATTGGTCCCCAGGGTGGTGATGTTGGGAGGCAGTGGATCCTTTAAGAGGTGGGATCTAGTGGGAGATCCTTAGGTCATTGATGTTGTGCCCTCAAAGGAGATCATAGTAACCTGGCCCCTTCCTCTTTCCCTTTTGTTTTGTAGCCATGAGGTGAGCAGTTTTGATCTGCCATGTGATCCTTACCATTGCCATCTGGCACCCCCAACAGAGGCCTAGAAGCAATGAATTCACCCAGTCTTGGGCTGCAACTTCCAAACTGTGAACCAAAATAATCTTTTTCTATTTATAAGATAATTATCTCAGGTATTTTGTTATAGTGACAGCTAATTACTACAGTTAGGGTACTCTCTGAAATGGAGGATATGTTGGTATATGTTATCAACCATTTCCTTCTATATCAACTGGGAGCACAGAGATCTAGTCTGGGAAAAGCAAGGAGAGGGAGGGAGTGAGTGAGGAGGGGAAGAGAGGAAAGGAAGGAGGAATGAGAGAGAGAGAAGCACACAGAAAGAACCAGAAAAGAGAGGGTTCAAGAGTCTTCATTAAATACCACTATAATTTTATAATAAATTGACAGCACTCATCACTGAATCTGGTTACAAGTGAGTCTTTTCTGCAACTAAAAAAATCTAATTATGACATCATTCATGATTTTGTAGTTTAGGTCATTAACATTAAAAATAATTTGAAATTTGTACATTGCATATTGTAATAAGGTCCCAACAGCAAAATATCTCTTCTTTTGCACTTTAAATGATTTTCTTTTTCCTAAATTGGATAACTTTCCAGAGAAATGGCACAAGTAAAAGAATTTATAAATGCTCATGTTATTTGTGTAAAAATATTTCTTATTACTCACAAAAGACACTTTATCCTTTGGAAAAGAATAATCTATAATTTCCTATTAGTAAAAAGCCAGGGCATTTTTTTTTTTACCATGACCTAAGTTATTTCTTTACTTTTCATTATGACACCAACTATTTCCCCACCCAATCAGAAAAATCTGACTTGAGGTAAAGCTTTATAATAATTTTGATTTTAAAAAGTATCAATGGCAACAGTTAAGTAATTTAAACCAAAGGGACTATCATATTCCTATAAAAGATAAAGATCAATCTGCCAATGTAGCTCAGTGATAGAGAGTTGCCTACCATGCACAAAGTCCTGGGTTTGATCCCAGCACACACCTGTAACCTCAGCTGTTCAGGAGGATGAGGCAGGAGGAGTACCAATTTAAGGCCAGCGTGGGCAACTTAGCAAGATCCTGTCTCAAAATAAGTATTTTTTAAAAAGGGCTGGGGATGTTGCTCAGTAGTGCTTGCCTAGCATCCACAAGGCCCTGGGGTTGAGCTCCAGGACAAATAAATAAATTAATTAATTAATATAATAAACCTAAAAAAAGTTTGAAAGCATATGACATGTTCCCTAAATATAACGTATCCATATTGTTATAATTAGGTCAAATAGGAACATTTTATTTTCTGGCATATGATTAATAGGATGGGTACAAGCAAAGCCTAAGACATCTAACAATACTTTCCTCTGTTTTTTTCTTTCACCAAGAAATGTTTTGGATGATTCTGAGTATGAGAAAAATCGGCAAGGTCTTTTCACAGTGATTTTTTGTTTGTTTGTTTGTTTCTGAGGAAAGAAAACACCTGGTTCAGTGATATCTAGTGTAAGAAATTGTTTTGTTTTTCAGAATGCTTAAGCTTCTCTTTAGGTCCCTGACAGCAGATGTGAAAGTTGTAAGACAATGGCTAGCCTCACCACTGCTTTGGAATACTCCCCTTTCAGAACACTAGGCTCTTCCGTAGGAATATCTGTCGGGAGGGATTATCTTTTTATTTCAGAGAAATTTGAAGATTTTTAAACATGTCAGTCTCAAAAATCATTGTAGTAGTCTTTTATGAAAAGACACTAGTTCCTATTTCTACTTCTATCTTCTCTAGGTGTCTTTATCACAGCCATTTGTATTGTTCCTAACACTTCGTATGAATGAACGGTTTCTAATGGTAGCCTGTGATGATTCCATTGGTTTATTTCCTCCTCAGTTTTTGTTCTTTATAAAGATTTAAAGGGATAACACTATCAAAGGAAGGATGTTAGCTTTGGAAACATTTGATTCCTGCCTGGAACTTGAGGCAGAGAGATGAGAGTTAGCAGGGAGTGCTACATGGGGACTGTGGGAAGAAGAGCCCAGGGTGGATTAAGATGAATTGCAAGGGAGGTAAAGCAGACGTGGCAGGGAGGCTGGAATGCTGAAGAGAGTGTATGCATGAAAACATGCATTAGGCTTGGGTTGTTCATCTAAGGTGGTACAATTGTGGAAAAAATTAAAGGTCTCTTTATGGTAAAAATTATCGGGGTTCACCTATATCACACAGCTCAATCCATTTCCTATTCCTTGTCGCATCTGCAAGGGTTATGTGACTAAGTGCTGGCCAATGGACTATTAGTTCTGGTCACAGTGTATTGGATGAAAAACTTCCATTCATTCACTTTTTTTTCCGTCCACTCTGCTCCAAATGAAGGATTCTGATGGCGTCAAGGATGGTGATACCACAGGATGGAAGGAGACAGGATTCCTGAGTCATTGCTTGGAGAATAAAGATGTTAGACTTTGCATAAGCAAGCAGTAACCTGGTACTGTGTTAAGCCACTGAAAATTGAGTTTTGTTTATTATTGTGTTGTTGTTGTTGTTGCTGTTGTTAGGTGCCATACGTCAGCCCAACTCATAGTGACCCTGTGTACAACAGAATAAAATACTCCCTAACACTGTGCCATGCCTGGCACTATGCCAGTGCTTCTCTGCTGTAATATATGGTTTTCAATGGCCAATTGCTTTGGGATTGTTTTGGGAGTGGGCTGCCAGGTCTTTCTCCCAAGTTCTGCGGTACTGTGGATCGAACTTAGGGCCTCAGAGTGCACAGAGTGGCACTCTACCAACTGAGGTAAATCCCAACCCAGAGCTAGTATTATCCTAATTATTATAGTATCTTTTAGGTTCTGCTGTGGCCTTTTACACTGTTACAGTAGGAGAATGAAGAAAAGTATACAGAAACAGGAAAATATTACTCAGTGAGAGAGTGTTGGTGGGTAGGCAGAAGAAAACAGATGGCATTGGGCATAGAAGGCCTCATAAGCTAGGAAACATTTTTGAGATATATTGACCTAATTTTAGTACTGAGCAGGAAGACTGTAAATGTGCATTTGTTGGTATAAATAAATTGACATATTTCCAACAACAGTTAAAAGAATATGCCAGCATCTATTTTATATGTGTAAATGAGGTATAATAAGTTAAATTTATTGGAAAACATAAAAAGAAAAATCAGATATCAAATATCAAGTTCTTAAATATATGCATTAAGCATTTTAAAACATGCTGAATTGCACTACATGTATTTCAAAATACCATGGGGAGAAATAGGAGAGGCCTAAGCCCTGAGCTTGCAGGGCGGAGGAATGCTGTGATGATGGGCACTGTATGTGGAGAATGTTTGGATTGTGTGCAATTAAATATGGAGCATGCTGGACCCAGGAGCCCAGAGAAAGTGGCAGGAGAGGACTGGCTTTTCTCTTTGTCTTTTAATACTTAAATATAGTGACTTAGAAGTCAGTTTCTATCCAATAAAAGAAAAATTGTAATGATCAGATTTGGAAAAGTTATTTGAAGTCACAGAAAAATTGAAGGGTAAAAATTTAAACCTAAGTTTTCCTCTGAAATATAGTATTGTTTTTCTTTTTGAGGCATGGAATTAATCCTAAATTCTGCAGTAATTCCCCAAGGTTCATGTCATTATCTTTGAAAAATACTAACATTGTGGCACCCACTTTTTGGGATCAAAGCATCCATTTGCTTTGATTGACAGTGGATCACTGTCAATGATTAGCATTTCCTTTGGCTTAGAGCTCTTCCTTTCTTTCACCCTTTCTTTTCCATGCCCAAATTAGAGATTTCCTTGAGAAGTCAGTCTAACTTTATGGATAGAGGTCCCACACACTCTAACACCCAAGTGCCAGTGGTCTGGAGGCTTATACTGTGCTGGTCATGGCCACTTCATGTCATCTGTAAAGAACATTATACCACCGTATTATTTCTACTAGGACCTAGGATCCCACAGGTCTCAGACAAAAAATCTTACCAGCTAGATTGCGGTTGTTATTGTTGTTGTTAGTTGCCATTAAGTGGAGTCCAATTCATAATGACTCTTACAAGGTTTTCAATGGCTGTTTTGGGGTTGCTTCAGCAGTAGATTGCCACATCCCTCTCCCATTTTTGTGGTGCTGGGGATCGAACCCAGGTTACTCTATCAACTGAGCTAAACCCTAGCTCCATCAGCTATATTGTATCATAGAAATTGACTGACCAAAAAGAATGGATGCTTTAAACACCACTCAACTAATTTCTTACAAACAATACACTATTTTTTCCTGATTTGAAAAATACACAAAAGCACTCCTCCCTATACACTCATGTTTCTCTCTGAAGCATGTACTATTTCTTTCCTTTACCTAATAAACTTCAAGTTGCTTCACTGCCTTAAAACAAAATACAGAAAATCAAAAAAGAATTTGAAAATCTCTACAATTACACTATTAATGACTTGTTATATACATATATGTATTTTTGTTAGTGGGAAGATGTGCAAATCCATGTCTATTTGCATTATAAATATATATGATATATATTTAGGTAAACATTCAATTTGTGTATTACATATACATATATACATTTATATTTATTTAGATTTTATCATACATATTTTTGCTAGCCATAAACTCTGGGTTTATTATAAAAATGTTCCCACTTAATTGTTAATATTCTTAAGAACTTACAGAAATATTCCCTTTCATGTGACTTCACAAGTTTTCTTCCGACATTTGTCTTATTTTCCAAAATCTTGTACCACAGAAGATCATAATAAATATAATGTAATCTGCTTATCTTACTACTATTATTTTTTTCTTTAAATCATATGATATTCTCTTTTTTGTTATGGAACTTTAGAGTTAGGGAGGAATGTCAACTGTAACGAGACAGCACCATCAAAGGAAGCCTATGAAATCTTTTATTATGTGTATTTCTTTGCATGTCATCAACATGTATACTGCCATGAAAGCTAACAGTAGAAAGCATATTTTTAAAATCCTACCTGATTTAGTAATGAACTTAATAGTCTTGGCCATTGTCTATGATTCTTTTACAATCCTTGAAAGGTCAGTTATTGCCTGAGGTGAATTAGTGGTTTCTCTGTTTTCCCCATAATGAAAATGATAAATGATAAACAATTGTAATGGTTTCCCATTTCTTTGGAAACCTTGGCACTCTCAAAATCTATTTATAAGGGACATTCACATTAGTCACTTGTAAATATGTGATGACATGCTGAGCTTAACTTTTACTTTGCTTTGAAGCAGGCAGAGAGTGAGCAATTCCTCGCTCTGTTTCATGTTACACAGTTGAGGCCTAAGATAGAAAGAAACCATTGTTTATTCCTGTAGCCAGAACCTTGGGTTCTACACATTTTCCTACAAGACATCCAGGACGAAGTTGATGAAATGCACAAAATGTACTGTATTTCCAATTGGTATTTGTCCATTCTGAAGGTCCATGCAATTGGTAAGCATGTACAGGAGAAGATACAGATGCTGAGAGAAGTACAAATCACTGAAATTAAAAGGCTTGACAGCTTTAGAAAGTTTCTGAATTTTGGTCACAGTTTTATTTATTATAATCTAAATCCTGTGAAGAATGGTTTTTCCTCAAGGAACTAGAAAACTGGTGAAATTGTTGAAATACTGCAAAATGAAGGAATCTCAAACTTCTAAATGGACAACATTGTATTCTAGAGACCATATTTGAGAAAAGTACAAAGTTTACTAAACGTTGCCTGTCAACTTCCTTAGGTTGGATGAGATAGGACCATATAATCATTAGTACTCAGATACTGAGAAAAGTTTGTAGCATAGTAGTATGCGTTTTGTTAACAGAAGATGTAAGATATTCTCTTTGTAGCAATGAAGAAGTATCTGAGTTTGCATATATGTAATCAAAGGATGTTAAATTTACTGGAGTTTTAGCAAAAATGCTGGGTGCTGGCAAAGGAAGCCTTCAAGAGTAATTATTTAGTGAGAAATTCTGACTTAGTAAAATCATCTTTCAGTAAACTAGGCAGGCATTAATCTAGAGTTGGACTACAACTTTCCACTTTCTTGGTAACTCTTTTCTGTTCCAAATTTGTCAAGTATTTTAGTTTTTGTGTCCTTGACTCCTTGACTTAAATATTTATATTACTGAAGAAGTCCAATTATTCTTTGTTTTCAGGACTTGTTGAATTCCTGCTTTGTAATAACTGCATGTACCTGGAACAATTCAAAACTCAAGTTCTCAATTTGAATAGTATTTAATCCTTTTATTATTTTCTCTTTATGTTAGACTCATTATGAAAATCCATTGTATGTTCTATATATTTTTCTTTAGTTGTAGAGTTCTTAAGTGGTCATATTTATTTTTACAAGTCCATTTGTTTCATATGCAGGAAAGCAATTTCCTTCATAGGATTTCCTAGCTATCAGCAGGCATAGTCTAGTAGTCTGAATTTCAAAGAAAACAGAACTCCATGTAAATAAAATGAATTGTTATTGAAAGTATTATGGCTAATTGTACTTGTTAACCTCTAACAATTACTTCAGACTACTTAGTTTTTGAGAGACAGAGAAGAAGAAGGAAGAGGAGGAGTAGTAGTAGTAGGAGGAGGAATATCACAGTTGTCTTGAGCTGAGAGGGGAGCAAAAAGTTTCATCCTATCTTGCCTGTGCCCTGTCTTACATCAAAATAATTTGCCTATGTCCAGACAAATACTTTCCTCGGTATTTGTCACACTGCATTGAGAACACCTTGTAGTTGAGTGCCTTTCTACCTCATCTATGATAAAATATACTTTTTTGTTGAAAAGCATACAAGGCAGAATATACCAACTGCTCTCCACCTCTTAAGGCAGAAACAGAGCTTATGTTTATTAGATGATTTTCTAAAAATCGAGTATTCAATAGGTAGCCATAATTTACCAGTTGATGAAGGATCTGAGAGGAAATAGTGTAGTGAAAAAATAATTCGTATTTCTAGCTCAAAGGGGAAGGATGGACATAAAGACCCCCTCTGTGAGCTGAGAAGAATATGCTAGTTCTTTTGGTCCCTTACTAGTCTTCTGACCAGGATCACCCTTCAGAAATGGAGCTCTACCCCACTCCTCACTCATATCCCTGAGCACCTGCTACTCAAATGCTATTTGGGCAGGTGGCGGGGGCCAGAGTAGGAAAGATAAGGATTCTCGTTTTTTACAGTGGATCTGCAAACTCATGTTCCCTGGGGATAGGAGACCATACCCTCTGTGAATAATTTGTTGTTGTTGTTAGGTGCCATCGAGTCGGTATCTGACTCATAGCCACCCTCATAGGGTTTTCAATGGCTGACTGTTTCTCGGGATTGCCTTGTGAGTGGATTGCCAGGCCCTTCTCCCATTTTTGCGGTGCTGGGAATTTAACACTGGACCTCAGAGACTGCAGCGCAGCACTCTACCAACTGAGCTAAATCCCAGCCCCCTGTAAATAATTTAGTGTGCCTGAATACTGAACAGTACCTTTATTTTAGTGGATACTCCAATCTCATGTCAATATCTCTGAGTTAATGAGTAACTAAGAACATTTTAGAAGTGGGATGAGTCTTAAACAAACAAACTATGGATTTTGTTGTTGTTGTTAGGTGCCCGTGAGCCGGTCAGACTCAGAGTGACCTTGTTACATACAACAGAACGAACCACTGACACCGTGCCGTGCATACAATCTTTTTATATTTGAGCTCCTTGTTGCAGCCACTGTGCTTCATCTCATTTTGAGTCATGTCCTATCAGCAAAAGGAGGTCCCGGGGCTTTATTCCATGCCTGTCATTAAGGTGGACTCTACTTTAAGGAGCCAAGAGAAACATTTTTTTTTATCACCACATTTGCTCCTGTGTCCTAGCCTAAACATTAGTTCATGCCTTGGCACCTGAGTTCACATGTCATTCCTAGCAGCTATATTAATGATTAGTTGATGCCTTAACTCTGGGGAGAACTGTCCAAGCATTATTAAATAATAATATTAATATATTATTATTTTTATTTGATATTTCTTTTCCTTCTAGTAAGCAGACAGGTACACTTCATCTTAATATCAATTAATCTTTTATTAGAATCCTTACTTAAAATTTTAAATAAAATTTATGAGAAGACTTTGTTTTGATTTGAGCTCCTGTACTAAATCCCAAAATACTAAACCAAAATGAAGTCAATTTTGTTAAGTGCCACATAATCAAACCGTAACTACATAAAACAGGAAAATCCTGAAACAGGCCAGTTCTCCTAAAAGACAGGCAATTCACAGCAGTCAATCAAATAGGGCCCAGTCAGCTTGGGCTGGCATGATAAGGCAGTACCTTCTGCTTTAACCTTTACAAGAAAAGTAACTTGAAATAGCCCAGTGTTAACCAATTCACTTGTTTGTACTATGCCATTTCCTTGTTCCTGCTCAAGCTACCTTACAAAAACCAACTGTTCACCCTGCCCAACAGAGCTCTCTTTATTTTGTAGACAGGATGCTGCCAGATACAGGAATCATTAACAAAAGATAATTAGATCATATATATATATGTATATATATGTTGTTCTTGTTGTTGTTAGGTGCCGTCGAGTCGGTATCCGACTCATAGCGACCCTCATAGGGTTTTCAATGGCTGTTTCGGGATTGCCTTGGGAGTGGATTGCCAGGTCCTTCTCCCATTTTTGCAGTGCTGGGAATTGAACTCGGGACCTCAGAGACTGCAGCGCAGTGCTCTTAGGTGCCATTAAATCAGGTCCGACTCATAGCGACCCTCACAGGGTTTTCTGCAGCTGTTTTGGGATTGCTTTGGGAATCAATTGCCATGTCCTGCTCCTGTTTTTGTGGTACTAGGGATCTAACAGTGTGTGTGTGTGTGTGTGTGTGTGTGTGTGTGTGTGTGTGTGTGACTGGGGATTGAACCCAGAGGATTGCCCTGGGCAATCATTCTACTATTGAGCTTCACTCCAGCACATTTTTATTTGTATTTCTAGACAGGGTCTTGCCTGCAGTGGTACTACTGTGGTGTCCAATCCTGTCAGATCTTGGATGCTAAGCAGGGTCAGGCATGGTTAGTACTTGGATGGGAGACCACCTGGGAACACCAGGTGCTGTAGGCTTGGGAGAAGGACCTGGTATCCAACTCCGAAAAAACAATCAGCCGTTGAAAATCCTATGAATAGCAGAGAAGCACTAACAATAATAGTGTTTCTCCTGTTGTATGTAGGGTGGCTATGAGTTGGACACCAACTGAACCACCCGTAACAGCAACAAGCAGGGTCTTGCTAAATTATGCAGGCTGCCTCTGGCCTTAACCTGTGATTCTCCTGCCTTAGCCTCCCAAGTCACTGTAATTACAGGCATGCATTACAGTGCCCAGCTCCAATTTTGTCTTTTAAACAATCACCCGACTTTCTTACATAGAGTGAAAGAAATAGTATACTTTACTGAAAAATAGGAGTTATCAGAAATTAATTCTTATATAAAATAAAGGTGGAGCAGAGCATGGTGGTACACACCTATAGTCCCAGCAATTTAGGAGGTGGAAGCAGGAGAATTGCAAGTTTGAGGCCAGTGGCAGCCAGTGTAATTTAGCAAGACCCCTTCTCAAGATAAAATAAAATAAAATAAAATAAAATAAAAATTGGGGGCTAGGAGTGCAGCTCAGTGGTAGAGCACTTGTAAAGTATGTGTGGGTCCCTGGGTTCAGTCTGCTAGAACTGCAAAAAAAAAATAAATAAATAATAAATGATGTCTAAATGAGGAAAAGGTAAGAGTAAATTAGAAGACAAAGCAAAAAGTTCAAAACTTTCTTTACTATATGAGCAGTCTTTCAAGGGAATTTTTGTAGCATTAAAAAAAAATCCCTTTTCTCTTTTTAAAAGTAGCTTCTACTAGCATGTATGGTGGCACATGACTATAATCCCAGCTCTCCAAAAGCTGAGGCAAGAGGATCACAAGTTTGAGGCCAGCTTGGTTTACCTAGCAATACCTTGTCTCAAAAAACAACAACAAAACATCAGCTTAATGCTGTTTCAACTTATAATAAAAGAATTGATAAATTGGAAGGATGGAAAAAAGATGAATACAAGAAGCATTTTTATTTGAATTTAGCCTTGGTCCAGGTGTTCAGAAATGCTAGAGTCTACATTGGCAAATTGTGATTTGGAGCATTTTATCAAAACATTTTTTACTAACAAACAACATTTTAAAAATTAGTTGCTTTTACATACACATTTTTTGTTCTTTGACAGAATGAAATCTACTTCTCAGTTTAGTCTTTATCTTGGTGATTAGCAAGAAGTAATGACTTTTATTAATAGTCTTTTGGGTTGTCTTAAGAAATCCAGTGTGGCGGACAAAAATCAACAGTTTGTTCCTAACAATATGGAATAGAGGAACTGCTCACTTATGAAGATAATAATGCTTTTTCTGAATCTTGTACCCTAACAAATGGCTAGACATTGCTTCACTGCACTCAGAGTACAATTAGTGGTCTTCTCTGCTTCACTGTGATTAGAAATTACATGTTATCTAAGGTTGAATGTTACAGTGCAGATTGTTACTTCATATGTATTTAGCACAGGCGCAATGAATCAACCAAATCATGACAAAGGCACACTTCTCTAACTTCTTACTCTCGAACCAGATAAGGAGGAAAGATTGTAGATTATAATCATTTTCTTACAAAATACTCATGTGTATGTAATTTCTCCCACAAAGCCCTAATCACTAATAGGTTATGGAATGGTACTGAGATAAGAACAGTAATGAGCTGCAACGTACAGAAACTGTTCTGCACCAGGTGCTATGGGAAATGCCTGTAAGCGCAGCCATTTGGGAGTCTGAGGCAAGAGGATGATGCGTTTGAGGTCACAGGCAGCTGGCACAATTTAGTAAGACCCTGTCTCAAAAAAAAAAAAAAAAACATTTAAAAAGAAGGTGGGGGTGCAGTTCAGTGATAGAGCACTGGCGTAGTATGAGTGAGGCTGTAGGTTCAACCCCTGTACTGAAAAGAACAACAGCAATAACAACAAAAGTGTTCTATTCTGAAACTTGTTGTTGGGGCCCCATGTTCAGGCGCCAACTCTATGTGGGGCACGCGCCTCCCGGTCCAGCCTGGAGGTTCTGACGGGCTGCGCCGCTGCGCACACAGTTACTAAACACAATTCACTTGGGACCCTCAGGTGAGAGGCGAAGACTCCTGCGGCCCTCCGCGGCGGAGATGGGAGAAAGGAAAAGCCTCAGGTGCTTTTGCCTTCCAGGGGCAAACACCTGTGTTGGTCGTCTCGGTGGTCACGAGGAGACAGCTGTTGCTTCGTCAGTGATCAGATGGAGAGCAGGTTCTTTTCCTTGTTGAGGATTGTGATGGGAGAGCATTCTCTCCTCACCAAAGGTCCGGGGCAGAGCAGCAGGAGAGGTGCTTCCTAATCAGTGGTCCAGGCAGGAACAGGCGAGAAGGCACAGAAAGGGGTGCCAAAAAGCCTAAAAGGGCCTAAAAAGCTGTGCCAAAAGGGTCGGTCGAGCTGCCACAGCGCAGCTTTTTATGTAGCTCGCCCATGGAATGGCCTGAGCCAATCAGCTTTCAGTTCAATTGTCCAATCAGGAAGGGTTTTGTACAAACGTGCAACCAAGTTATTTTCATTTTCCCTAGATTTCTAACTTACAAACAGATATTCAAATGCCATTTTCCCAGTTTGGGAGTTTTTGCCAATTTCCTCCCAATTTTTCCCTACACTTGTTATATAGATGCTGTGGTTTGGATGTGTTTTGTCCCCTTAAGAATCATGTCTTGGAAGCTCTGTCCTCAGCGTGGCAATACTAAGGTCCTGGATCTTTTAAAAGATAGCGCCTAGTGGAAGGTGACTAGGTCATTAGGGGTGCTGGGCTCATGGAGTCAGCTTTTTTTTTTTTCTGGTACTAGAGGGTTGAACCCAGGGCCTTGCACTTGCACGCTCTGCAAGTGCTGTACCACTGAGCTGCACCCCCAGCCCATTTATTTTTATTTTTTATTTTGAGTCGGGGTCTCACTAAGTTATGCAGGCTGCTTTTCGTCTCGAACTTGCAATCTTTCTGCCTCCATCTCTTAAATTGCTGGGATTACAGGCGTGAGCCACTGCACCTGGTTTAGAGGTAGCTCTTTTAAGAGCAAGTTGTTATAAAAGAATAAGCCTGACCCCCAAATCACTCTCTGGCTTCCTTTTCGATGTGCAATCCCTTCCCTTCACATGTACTTCTACTATCATGCTATCTATCCTGTGATGCAACCAGGGGGCCTCATTGGAGGCTGAACAGATAGGCAACCCTATCTTGAATTTTCAGCTTCCAAAACTGTGAACTAAGTAAATCTCTTCACTTTGTAAAGTACACAGCCACAGGTATTTTGTTATAACAACAGAAAATGAATTTACCTATTAGGCCACTGCCAAAATGAATTTAGTAAGTTTGTTACAGGTCCTCAGCAATTTTTAAGACTCTTTAAATAATCAGGAAGCAGAGTGAATTACAGATATAATTCAACAAGTTACAGCTTTGGAAATAAAAACTGTTAGATAACATGAAGATGATATATTGCTATCCGGTGGATTTTTTTTTTTTTTTAAAGACAAGTTCTTGCCACGTAGCTCACGCTGGCCCGGAACTCATTATGTAGCCCAAGTTGTACTTGAACTCATGAACTTTCAACCTCAGCCTCCCAAGTCTTAGATTTATAGGTAGGTGCCACCATATGCAGCCATTTGGATTTTGTTCTTTTAAAGAAAAACATCTGTAACGATGTATAAAAGACAAAAGGAAATGATAGTCTAATTTAGCCACTATGATAAAGATTTTGATTTTTAGTTCAACAAATATTTATTATTAATTTTGTTCTTGGCAGTGTGCTAGGTGCTTAGAATAGCAAAACAAATTAGACATACTTCCCTCTCTTAGCTTTCAGTTTAGTGCAGGGTCCTCTGCTGATGTTCTATAAATGTCACTAGAGGTTTTGAAACATTGTAGGGGTTCCAAAAGAGATTGAAAATTAAAAGGAAAAGATTTGAACTTCCTTCTCTATGCAATGCCAACAATTGTAGTCTTGAATAGTGGCCAAGCTGCTTTATTTCCAATTTTAAAAAATAAATTATTTTACTCTTATAAGAACTCAACATAATATCTACCTAATGAACAAATTTTAAAGCATATAACACATTATTATTGATTATAGGTATAATGTGTAAAAATTCTCTAAAGCTTTTACAGTTTGCTTAATTAAAATCTTATTAATTGATTAGCTCATTGATTAGTCACTTCTTGTTTCCTCCTCTTTCATTCCTTGGCCACCACCATTCTAGTTTTGTTTCTGTTAATCTGACTATTTTAGATATATCATGTTAATGTAATCATTCAGTATTTATCACTCTGTGATTGGTTTATTTCACTTATCAACAAAGTGAGAAGGCAACCTACAGATTGGAGAAAATATTTGTGAACCATATATTTGATAAAGGATTAATTTCTAAGAAGTATAAGCAGCTTTTAGAACTCAAGAGCAAAACCAAAAACAAAACAACTCCCCCAATCCTAATAACCTGACTTTAAAAATGGGCTAAGAACTTGAATAGACATTTCTCCAATGAAGACATACAAATGACCAGCAGGAATATCAAACATGCTTACTGTCCCTAGTCACCAGTGAAATGCAAATCAAAACTGCAGTGAAATATCACTTCATGCCTGTCAAAAGGTTTATTATTTAAAAAAGACAAAAATTTTTGTTTGAAGGTGTGGTGAAACTGGACCCCTTGCTCACCATTGGTGGAAATGCAAATTCTATTTGTGACCTCTGTGGAAAATAATATGGAGGTTCCTCAAAAAATTAAAGATAGAACTAGATCAGATCTAGCAATTTCACCTCTGCACATCTATCTGAAAGAACTGAAATCAAGATCTGAAGTGCAATTACATTCTCATATTCATTGCAACACTGTTCATAGTAGCTGAAATGGGGAAACAACCTTGATGTTTATTGACAAATTAATGGGTAAAGAAAGTGTGGGATATGGACACAATAGAATACTATTCAGCCTTAAAAATGAAAGAAGTGCCACAACATGTGGCAGCATAGGTGGAACATGAGGATAAAGATCATCTTTGAAAAAGAGAAACCACTCATTCACTTTGTAATACTGGTGTGTTATTTGATAGAACATTCAGAAAAGGAATCATTCTTTGATGGTTCTTAAGCACCTTTCTAGTTAGTGTTAGTGTTCTTACCCATTTCTTCAAGCCCTTCATTAAATGCCTACCACTAATATACTATAACATGCTAAGGTCTTCAGAATGATTTGATGGATATACAAAGTAAAGAATATATATATATATATATATATATATATATATATATATATATATATATGTATATACACACACACACACACACACACACACACACACATATATAATATGGGGCAGATGGCAGACAGTTTCATATATTTCATTAATCATCTTTTCAAAATGTCCTCTAATTATACATTGTAAATGGTAATGAAAATTATTATAATGATTATTTATTTGTTTGTTTTCTTGAGACCAGGTCTCACTGTGTAGCCTAGACTGGCCTCAAACTCATGATCTTCCTGCCTCAGTCTCTCAAGTGCTAGAATTACAGACTTTGCTTCTCTTGTTTTCTTCCAGTATCATCCTACACATAAACACATTTCATACACCCTTACCTTTGAAATAAATGTGATCATATTCTGAACCCCAAATAAGTGATATTGAAAGGATCTGTATTGTCTCTTTCATTAGTGTTACAAAATAAATGCTAGCTGTACATTCCTAAATTTTAAAAAATAGATCAACTTTGTGGTTTTGCTCATGAACTCCCTAAAGGCTTGTTGTTGTTAGGTGCTGTTGAGTCGTGGACTCATAGTGACTCTCGTAGGGTTTTCAGTGTCTGTTTTGGGGATTGCTTCAGGAGTAGAATTGGAATGCCATGTCCTTTTCCCTGCTAAAGGCTTATCGTAGATAAAAAGTGCAATTTGACCCTGCTGAAATTTGAGTTATCTTGTCTTAGAAAACAATGATTACTTATGTTTACTCATATAAGAAACTCACATGACTAAATATTATTTCATGTACCAAAAATGTTAATTTTCTTGAGCTGTGTCATTTTTAGGGGTGTCAGCTCCAACCTTGGTGCTCACAGATAGCCCCACTTGCTAAGGCCAACTGCAGAATCAGGAAAACTGAACTGAGGTAGCTGATAGCACTCCCAGGGGCCCTAGAACAATGTTTGATAGCGATATCCTATTTTCATAGATGATAAGAAACAGAACTGCTCTTCATTTGGTTTATATTTCTAAAACCACATAATTTGCTTTAGTAAAAGATATGTTTTAATTATAAATCAATGATACTAAAGTATAAGTAAATATCTGACTTGTTTTGAATCTATTCTTTGTTAAACCCTTTTATCTCCAGTGTAGAAAATTCCTAACTCAGGGAGTTGCTTAACTTGTCAAGATGATTTGAATAGTTACAGACTACAATGAAAATAATGTTTTTCCTCTTAGGAATACTGTGCTTGGATTCACCGTATGTATGTTCTAGCTAGTATGTGTTATAGTTTAATAGTGTAGCTGAGATTTTCTAAAGTTTTGTAAAGGTAAGGTTTGGCTTTTAAACTATAGTATGAATTTTTTTATAGGATAAAATTTGGGTTGCTGTTTGGGTAGGAAAGAAAAATTGAATATGAATAAAACAAATGTAAAGTAAATTTTATCAGTAAGTACTCATTTGAGCTATACTTTATTTTACTAGTCAGTTAAAAACACTATACTAGATTCAAGGTAGTGGAAGAGTTTCCTCACCTCAGTCATTCGGCCCCATCTTTAAACACTACTCATGAACAATATAGTCTTTGGCTTACATCTTGCTAGAGAAGCTGGGGGAGAGCAGGTCCATGCCATTAACAACTGAACAACCACACAGGACATAGAAACCTCTCTAGGCAGTACTTGTTCCCTACAAGGCCAGGCTGTCTAAGGCAGACCTATTCTGGAGTCCAGCTACTTTGGGAAGGTCAATGTCACTTGTTTACATGCTTATGACCTACTCTTGTCTTAGTTTGTGCTACTGTGGCAAAATATCCAACTAAGCAACTTATGGTGGCAGCCAGGTGGCTGGGCTGGTGGCAGCAAACCTGTCATGGCATCAGGAAGCAGACTGAAATTACTGGAACCAGGTGTCCAGGTATAATCTCCATAGGCCACCCCCTCTCCCCCCGGGACTTACTTCTGCAATGCTAGGTCCCACCTCCCTAAGTGCCATAGCCCACCAGGCCAGCGCTACCACCTGGGGACCAAGCACTCAATCACGTGGACTTTGGGTAACATTTAGATTTAAATCATAACAATCCTCAAACAGATGGATCCAGAGGCTTTAGAGCGAACTTCAAGGAGAGCGTCAAGTACTGATAAACACAAAGTGAAATTGCTTAGGATCTACATTCTTGAATGGCATTTTCTTTTCTAGTCATACCTCATTACATATTTAAACATTTCTGATCAGAATTGAGAGACACAGAAAATATTAATTAAATCTTAAAATACCCTGAAAACAAACTCAAAGCCAAAGTTCCATAATGAAGTACTCTGTGTGCCCTGCTTACTAAGATTTTCATTTTCCTAGAATTCTACCAGTTCCGTGCCCCTCTAATTTATATAAAAATCAGGAAAAATCCTTTTTTATTTTTTAACATTCTGAAGTAGAAAAGTTGAAAAACCTTATGATATAGGACAAAAAAGTAAAGAAATCACAAAAATACAGAAGTAGAGACACCACTAAGGAAATGCTGAGCTAAGCATTTTGAGAAAGGGAAGAAACTTAGAGAAGTGGAAAACAGAATTTCTGTTTGGGTCAATGCAATCTTTTCTACAAAAAGATGATGGGTTGCAGAGTCACAAATCACACTGCAAATTTAGTTATTAAGGCCACTAAATTGTACACTTAAAATGGATAAAGCAGCAAACAGTATATGTGTTTTACCACAATTTTTTAAAAAACCCAATCATATGCCAGATGTCATTGAATTGTACATTTCAAATGTGTAAGCTTTATGGAATGTGAATTTTGCCTCAACAAACCTGTTAAAGAGATGCCATGGATAAAAAGAGGATCAGACTCACTGAAATAGGAAAGCCCTGGGTGACATATAAGAATCCCAGCCTTTCAGTTTTATTCTTGAGACTTTGGTTTGAGTTGTTTCTTCCTGCATATCACTATGCTTCTCTGCCAGATGTCCTATTTTAGTTTACACTGGGAAGAAATAGGATGGCAAGGGCGGTTGCTCCTGTTGGCATATAGAACTTACCTGTTCTAGTACTGTGGCTTCTAAAAACTTTAGTTTTTCCTTCCAGTATCTAAGGAATAATGTTACAGTGCGGGCAGTCCAAAAGAATCAAAAGATTCTTTATCAAGATGGCAATTCAGACAGTAAGAGAAATCTAGCCATCCAGTATCCTGGAGTAAGAAAGGTATACCGTGGCTGGTCTTACTTTTTATTTTTCGGGCAGGTTTTCACAAATTCTGAAAACATGCAGAAACAAAAATAGCTATCAACAACTGTCTTTATTATACTTAGATGTCCAGATATCTGCTAAAAGTGTTACCAGTATGACTCATTGATTCTACACAGTGAACTCTCATAGTTCTATAATCATCATCTAAGCCCAAAATTCAATAAAATTCGTGGACCATTTTCAAATGCTTACCAATTTCAAAAATTTTACCTTCCACTTTATGTACTATAACCAATTTCACCCATTGCTTCCACTCTATCATGAAATCGACTACAGTGCAATGCTCTGGGTAGAAAGACACAACTAACATGTCATTTAAGGTAAATTCAGTCTTATTACCATGACTTGTAAAATTCCTAAAAAGGAATACAAGTTCACCAAATATGTGCACTTTGTTGTTCTATATTATTTGATTTTGTTGTGCAGGCTTTGTTGTCTACTTACAAGGACATCTACTGATGAAAACTCAATACAAGAGATAGGAGGCCTTTCAGGAAGAGGAGGGGAGGTGCTTTACAATTGGTCGAGATGGATAATGTAACCTCAGGTTTCACAAAAAATAAGACCACATTTAAATGCAATTGAATGTTCTAGTTATAGCTTTTGGGGGAAATTATTAACAGCACAAAGTTTTTCTTAGATTTTTTAGAAATTATACTCTTTTTCTTGAGGTAATAATGTAGTTTCTCAAAAATACCTTAAGAATTCCAAAATACAAGGTCAAAAAGCCTTCCTTGGGGCAACCTTGTTCTGTTCCTAATGATCTTTCTGGAACCACAGTCAATGAAATCATTTTGAACACATCAGTGTTCTGGGATAGACTTTCTGACTTCTCATTCCAAGACAAAGAAAGACTGAAAAATCCAAACCAAGAAATTTTTCTCCAAAACAAACTGTACTGTTTGAATGATCCTCCTCTTAGCTGTGTGAAAGTGCTTGCTGGAGTTATTTTTAAGTGGGGACAGAACATTCATTCTGGAAAGCATTTAGGTCCCAAATTTTGTAATAAGCAAAAATATATACTGTCAATGAAAAACTACTGCAAAAACACTTAGGTTCAGAATCATCAACAGACCACAAATTACACAGGAAATTTCCAGGAATTAAAGTCTTCTCCATGCAGGGAAGGCTTGGATCTGGATCAGCTAAAAGACACAGGTGCTGATATCATATACAACATTTCTTCATAAATAATGATTCTGGATGATACTAAAAACATTTTATTGTCTTTATTGATTATTGCTTTCATTAAACAATGTTAGCCAAGCAGAGTGATTAAAAAACACTAATATTATTAGAATGTGTACATCCTATTAACTTACACAAATGGATCCAGTCTTTTCTTACAACAGTGAATTTTCAGGTTGCACAAATAAAAGTAACATATTCCAAAAAAAAGTAACAATCACTTCTGTGTTAATCAACCAATACAAATTAAAGATTCATATTAGCTGGTTACAGGAACTTACAAAGTTTTAATACAAAAGCCAAGACAAATAGAAAAGCCTCCTAATTCTAATGGCTAGCAAGGCTCTTAGAGGTGAGTGTCGGCGATGGGGATCCTCCTGAGTTCTACTATCTGGGAGTCAGTCAAGGTGCCTCCCTCCTGGCTGCCTTGACCAGACTCATTGTCACTGACACTGAGACCAACACCTGCAATGGAAAAAGAATAAATATAAAACCCCAAACTGTTAGTGCCATGAATTCTTGAGGATCAAGTTACATTGAGCCAAAACATGCTTATTTCTATATTGGTATATGAACCCAGCTATATATTTAGAATAGATATTAATACCTAAGAACTATGGAACTACATTTTAAAAGTATTAATTAATTTCTAAAGACACAAATGTGTGTTCTGGATCTTTTTTTGTTTCCACATGCTGTAGAGGTGTAACCTGCTACTGAAAACATGGTTTCTCAATTAAGGGCTTATCAAAACAGAAATCAAGTAAGTTGTTAGACTTTTTAGCAGAGGGTAGGATCTGTTGTTAGAAGACATATATCTTCCATCCTTATAACCTCCTCTGAGTTGATGCTCAGTGTCGGTCTGTGCTCTGAGGAGGACATGCTGGCGGGTCAGGGGGGCACCTGGAGTCTAATCAGTACCCCAAAGACACTGGCTCTGAAGGATCAGATTGATCCCAAGATAAAGACTATTATATAACACAGTACAAAAACAGATCCACACAGGAATCCCATGAAGCTAGCTATTGTTAAATACAGAAAGTACCCCAGATCTGTTTTGAGGAACTCCTCTATTCACTACAGTCCCCCCTACACACAATTCAGAATAATTCAGAAAACTTAAAACTGTTAGACTAACATCTATTCTTTCTTTCTGTAACTCAGAGAACCACATAAACTCTCTTGTGGTCTCTGTCTCTGTCTCTGTCTCTGTCTGTCTGTCTGTCTGTCTCTCTCTCTCTCTCGCTCTCTCTCTCTCTCTCTCTCTCACACACACACACACACACACACACACACACACACACACACAGACGAGGTGGAGGGTATCAGAACAAGGGAGAGAATAGGGATGTGGTCATAGGGAAAGCCGGTGTGATTCATCATAGGTTACAGCTCCCAGCTCCTCCTCTCTGCTAAACACTTGACTCTGTGAAGGAAGAGAAAGTGAAAAGCCAGTGGCCTGGCGGCTGAGATGTCCCTCTCGGTGATGGAGGAACAGTGATTCTGCAGAGATAGCAGGTATGGGAAGATAGTGACTGAACTTTAGCTTAAGTTATCTGGAGAAGGAAGTAGTAGCCAACTAACTCTCCTTCCACCCAAACCCTGCCTCTCCTGGGCCTCTGTCCTTTGTACCTTTTCTGCTGAAGCCTGCTGCTGCAACTCCAATTCTTTCCTTTGCTGTCTGTATCACAGGACTTGCTCATCTCTGCTTTCACCTGCTGGATTTCCCAGAGCTCTTCTGCTTTCTCTTGTGTTTCCTCCTGCTGTCTCAGCACTGGAAGCCTTGTCCTGAGCCCTGCTTCAAAGCTAACAGGATCTGTCTGACCCTTACTTTCTCTCTATCCTAACACTTCTCTAGTGTTTCTGAGCCTCATTTCATTGCACACCACATTATTATGCTGACACCTCTGGTTGGGATGTGCCTCTCATCCTCTGTCTCCTGCATCTGGCTGCCTCCACTCTTCTACAAATATCAACTCAGGTATTGCCTGCTTCCTGTGGAAATTTGACATTCTCTTTCCAAATTTCTGCCCCACCCTTGATTATGTCCTTCCTGTCCTCTGTCTCATAGCTTATAAGCCAGTGCCAAGCACATAGTTGCCATTTGGTAAAGTTTCTGGAACATATTAATAAACTAGGCTCTGCCTTCTAATTCTTGACAACTCCTCTCCCTCTCAGCACCTTCTGTGTTCCTCTGGACCACTTTGCCTATCACTGTCCTTTCCTTCTACAGAACAAATATCATTTCCCACTGCCATGTACATCAGATCTGGAACCCCATGCTTTGGCTTTCCAGATACCCCCATCATCTGGTTTTACCCTACAAATAAGGAAGTTCTGTACTCTCCCTTTTGAGACAGGGTCTCACTGTGTAGCCCAAGCTGACCTTGATCTCACAATTGATCCTATGCCTCAGCCTCCTGAGTGTTCTGGGGTTATAGATGTGTACCACCACACCTCGCATATTCTAGCTCAAGCCCATTGGATAGCTTTTTCTGAAACTGATCAGGTCTCTAGGTAATCAGTTAATTGGACCTTGTGAAATCCAGCCTCAGAGTCTTTCTGCAGTTCCATCAAGGCCAATCTCCACATCCTTTTACAACTACTTCTTTACTATTCCTCCAAACTAGGGAGCTGGAGGATGTAATGTTTGAAAGATCCTTTCACTTGGCAGAGTTTTTAATCTTATTCCCTTTGCTCTCCCAAATTACCCTGGTTTGGATAATACATTTTATGTTACCTTTATAGATAATGTGTGTGTCATAAAATAAAATGTTTATCAAACACTCATGAACTTGACCCAGGTTCGATCCCCAGCACTGCAAAAATGGGAGAAGGACATGGCAATCCATTCCTGAAGCAATGCCAAAATAATCAGCCATTCAAAACACTATGAGGGCCAGTATGAGCTGGACCCAACTCGACGGCACCTAACAACAACAACATGAAGTTTTCCCTCAAGTTAAGGATTAGAATATTTCCAATGACAATGCATTTTTAAATTTTAGTAAGCTGCTAAAATTGAAAAATTAATACACTTAACATAAAAGTGATATTTCTTGTTTCTCTTAAAACAAAGCAAAACAAAAAAACAAATAAGAACCCCAAAACAGAAGAGTAGGCAACTCTTGGCCTGCATTTCTGCATTTCCAAAAAAAAAAAAAAAAAAAAAAAGGCTCTTGTCAGTTTGGATCAACATAAAATTGCCAATATTCAAGGCACTTCTTAGCAATGTAAATCAAGTTCCATTTTATCCTCATTCAATGGGTAAACCAAATCTACATTGTACTTAGCCTGGTGCCTTCTCTTCTCTAAAATAGATACTGTCCCAAAGTGACTGTTCCATTCTTCTAAATTCCTGGTTCAGGACATTGATGACACATTAGATAGTTCTATTTAGAAAACAAACAAACTAATGATAACCAGGACATCATCATTCTGGAACTCAGTAACTCCTTTGTTTGTGGAAGGCTGATACACTTCAAGATCAACAGATTGAAGTATAGTGTGTCCTCTTTTTCTTTTTTTAGAGTGAAATATAGATTTCACATAGAAAAATATTTTTTTAAAAAATAAATATTTATAAATCAGATAGAAAAAGAAGTCCTTGCCTGGCTTTGGGACAGGGCTTCTCTTTATTTTTTATTTGATTTTATTGGTTTTGGGTTTTTGAGACAAGGCCTTGCTCCATAGCTG
This sequence comes from Pedetes capensis, assembly GCA_007922755.1. NCBI lineage: Eukaryota > Metazoa > Chordata > Mammalia > Rodentia > Pedetidae > Pedetes > Pedetes capensis. The sequence goes on along the minus strand of VMDO01001530.1, from coordinate 156,181 downwards.
AGGCTGGCCTGGTACATGTGACCCTCCTGCCTCCTTGCAAATTCTGGGATTATAGGTTTGCATCATGATGCCTGGCACTGGGCCTCTCTTTTAAATCAAACTATTTCAATATATTTGGCCTTATTATTACTTTGAAATATGCCCCAAACTGTACATTAACACACTAGTCTCAAAACATTCTTACTCACTTGGGAATTCTACTGTAATTGTTAACTATGAACTTTGGAGCCTGCTGACACATTAGTAAGCACATGTAAAGAAATGACGGTGTTTTCCAGTTTGGAAACTGGCTACCTGAGCTTTCTTTCCCTCTTAAAGGTCTAGTCTTTCTCACAGTTGATTTTAATGTAATTAGAAAAGAGAACTTGAAAGCTAAAAAGAGTGCCAGGTGTCCTATTTAGTCTTTAGGGCAATGACATTCAGACATTAAATTCTCTCTGCTGTACCCACTAAAAGCATTCTAACTACTGAATTAATTTAAGTATTTCAGTAGGTGCCCAATATCTCAACATTGTTGTTAATTGAAAGATGGTGAGTTCTAAGAGCAATTAAAAGGGCACATGAAATGATATTAATGTCTAGTAAGAGGCCTATTTAGTCCAAATTCTTAAAAGTCATCCATCCATTGATCGATCGATCGATCCATCCATCCATCCATCTGTTCATTAACTACCCATCCTATTTGGAATATCAGCTGAGATACCCAGTACTGCTAAGGTGACTGAGATGAATCCTGGTCTTATAGAACATCAACATTGGCCCAGGACTATGCCGGATTCTTATTTCAATATGTTAATCTAGCCATTCTTCCCACTTCTACATACTGTTTGTGCTTGGATGGATCATGCTTCCTACTCTTACAACCTTCTTGCTTACTCATAACTTATTCATTTCTGCCATGGCTATCATATAGTCTCCAGTGTGTATTTTAGTGCAAAAGGTAGGGAAAAGGAAGTAGAAAGGACATACCAGATGAACAGATGGTACAGTTCAAGAAAAATAAATAAATCTCTTCCCACCTGTGCATTAAGTCTCATAATTAAGAACGTATTTTTTTCACCTCAAAGATTTGGTCTTTAAAATTTTTGTACTAAAACATGAAAACCACAGAAAAACTCTTTACTTCCACCTCCACTTATAGAATGTTTTATTATGAATGATCCTAAACCTAGGCAAGTGGAATATCAAAAAGAACAGTTGTCAAATGCCAGAGATCATTTTTCTTTAAATTTCCAGTGCTCTCTAAGGTCAGCTACCAATTTGATTAATGGTGGAAGTTTGATTAATGGTGGAAGGCCGTACACAAAACCTGGAACACAGGGAGAAATCTGTGGGTGAATTTCATAGTCTTAAGTGACAAAAGCTTAGGTACACTATAGAAATTGTGATTTGAGAATAAGAAGATCTTCACAGTGTAGAGTTTTTGAGGTGAAAGGGAAAACAGGAGTCTGATTGCCCCGTGTGTATAGATGAGAAGATGTGGTTAAGTGATTTGGCTAAACCTAGTAGTCAGTCTGGAAGCTGGCTGCCCCACCTCATAAACTAGTGCCACACTTTTCTCCAGGTTGGTGTCTTTGGAGGACAGAAAGCTCTGGATGCAGAAGGCTTCAAGCTGGGATTCCTCTAACTTGTAGTATGTGAGATAAGTACAAGTAGATGAAGACTAAATGAATTTCAAGCATAAAACACATAACAAGAGGATAAATTTCTTTTTAGGAAATAGAATGGAATATAAGTTTAAGTAGAAAGGAAAATGATTAAAATGTCCATTAGTCAAATTTTCAAAATGAGTAACAGTGGGTATCCAATTAATGAGCTATTCAGACACATTTGTTGTTGTTGTTAGGTGCCATTGAGTCGGTGTCCTACTTATAGTGACCCTATGTACCATAGGTGAAACAGTACTGTCAGTGCTTCTCTGCTACTCATAGGGTTTTCAAAGGCAGATTGCTTTTTGGGAGTGGGTTGCCAGGTCCTTCTCCCAAGCCTACAGTACCTGGTGTTCCCAGGTTGTCTCCCATCTAAGTACTACCCAGGTCCAACCCTCCTTAACGTCCAAGATCTGACAGGATAGAATACCACAGTGATGTGGCTACAGGCTCAGACACATTTAGATTAGTTTTTAAAAAATGTAATTTTTTTAAACAGAAAAATTGGCTGGAGATGTCACTCAATGGTAGAGTTCTTGCTTAGCATGAGTAAGGTCCTGGGTTTGATATCCAGCACCAGAAAAAAAGAAACCCAAAATTTATAAAACAGTGAAATTTAAAAAGTTTGATACTATTTAAACTTATGATGAAAAACTTTAGATTTTTTGAAAAATATTTTCAAGGGGTACACAGCTTTTCCAAGTTTTTTTTAGAATTCACATGAAAAGTTTTGGATGACCTACTATTCCCAGGACTTGACTTGGAACAACCCAGAGTGAAGGAAGCCCGACACAAATGTCACAGAGGCCAAGGATGCAAGCATTAACAAGTGACATGGGTCCATTGGGCACTGTGCAAATGGAAGAGCTCTTATCCACAGGGATAGCCATTACACAGCTCTAATCAAGTAGTGCTGAGTTAGATTTCAAGAAGTTTGTTGTTAGATTTTTCTAGAAACTCTAGATTTTTATGGCATATCTGTTAAATTTTTAATATTAGCTCAAAAGTGTTAAAATGCTATGGTGTGAAACAAAACATCTCATTAGACCAAGTTTGGCCCCCAGGTCAATTGTGAATTCTGCTGTAGACAGAAAACCAAGTGGGCTGCTTTTTTATCTGACCATATCCTATGATGGAGCCTGTCAGGGGTGGGGCCTGACTATTACAGTACTTTTCTAAAAATACTGGGAACCAATGTTAGAGATGACTATTTTTGTCATTTAAAGTATTTATTTCCTAATGAGTGTGGGAAACTTTAAGGAATGCTAAACTAATTCTATAAGTAAGCAAGTCATTCCATGCATTCCTGAGCCAAATGCATATATACATATATATGCCTGCAGCTGTAGCCCTGTGGCATCCGATCCTGTCAGATCTCGGAAGCTAAGCAGGTCAGGCCTGGTTAGTACCTGGATGGGAGACCACCTGGGAACACCAGAAGCTGTAGGCTGGGAGAAGGACCTGGCAACCCACTCCCAAAAATCAATCTGCTATTGAAAACCCTATGAACAGCAGAGAAGCACTGACAATAGTGTTTCCCTTGTTGTACAGAGGGTTGCTATGAGTCAGATTCCGACTTGACAGCACCTAACAACAACAACAACAAGAACATATATATATATATATATATATGTATATGTATATATATACATATATATATATATATATATCAGATCTAATTTAACAATGCTCCAAGAATTCATTTCATGTTCCAGTGTCAGAACATCAAGTGTACATATTACTAGGGATATAATCTGTCATAAGCATGACTTGTAATCAGAAAGCTCCTTTTCAGTACCAATTGTAACCAGTGCTTTATGTAGCTGATCATTCCCTCCTCCTAAAACTCTCTTCCCTCTTTAGTTTTTTTTTCTGACCTTGCTGACATTTCTCTGCAGGACTCTCTTCTATTCCTCCTTTAACCTAAGTATTTCTAGGATTTCCTTCCCTTGCCTTGTCTTGTGTTCTCTTCTCTTCTCTTCTCACCTCTCTCCTCCCATCTCTACTCCTTTTCCTTTTTTCTATTCTCTCTCCTTCCACTCTCCCAAATCGGATTTATTCATTCCCATTGCTACAAATATAATCTCTGCACTGATGCATGTCAAATATTACCTTCTACTCTGATCTCTCACCTGAAAACTGAATATTCAGGAACTATTAAACCTAATATCCAAGACTGAACTCACCAGTTTCCTCTGCAAACAAATAAACAAATGAATGTACTGTATAGTATTCTCTAAGTTATCTATCCCCTATCTATCTGTCAGTCTGCCATACTGTGGGGGCTTGCATGTTGCTGTCATGCTGAAAGCTATGCCACTGGCATTACAGATACCAACAGGGTCACCCATGGTGGACAGGTTACAGCTTAGCTTCCAGACTAAGACAGGTTAGGGAAAAGGACATGGCTAACCCACTCCCAAAACAATTAGCCATTGAAAATCCTACGAATAGCAGAGAAACACCATCAGATATAGTGCCAGAAAATGAGCCCCCACCAGGCTAGAAGGCATTCAAGAAACACCTGGGGAAGAGTTGACTCCTCAAAGTAGAGTCTACCTTAATGATGAGAATGGAGTAAAGCCTCTGGGACCTCCATTTGCTGATGTGGCATGACTCAAAATGAGAAGGAACAACTGTAAACATCCATTAATAATGGGAATGTGGAATATATGTAGTATGAATCTAGGAAAATTAGAAATTGTCAATAAGGAAAATGGAGCACATAAATACTGACATTCTAGGTATCAGTGAGCTAAAATGGACTGGCATGGGCCATTTTGAACCAGATAATAATATGGTCTACTATGCTGGTAACAACAGATTAAAGAAAAATGGAGTTGCATTCATCATCAAAAAGACATTTCAAGATCTGTCCTGAAGTACATTGCTGTCAGTGATAGAATAATATCCATATTCCTACAAATATGGCCAGTTAATATGACTGTTAATCAAATTTACACACCTACCACTAAGGCTACAAATGAAAATAAGGAAGATTTTTACCAGCTTCTGCAATCTGAAATAGTTTGAATATGCAATCAGTATGTACTGATGTTACTGGTGACTGGAATGCAAAAGTTGGAAACAAAGAAAAAGGCTCAATAGTTGAAAAATATGGCGTTGGTGACAGAAATGATGTTGGAGATTGCATGGTAGAATTTTGTCAGACCTTTTCATTGCAAATACATTTTTTTAACCAACATAAATAGCAATTATACATATGGACATCACCAGATGTAACATACAGGAACCAAATTGACTACATTTGTGGAGACAATGGAAAACCTCTATATCAATTCAGAACAAGACCACTTGGTGATTGTGGATCAGAGCATCAACTGCTCATATGCAGGTTCAAACTTAAACTGAAGGAAATCAGAACAAGTATACAAGGGCCAAGGTATGACCTTGAGCATATTCCACCTGAGTTTGGAAACTACCTCAAGAATGGGTTTGATGCATTAGACCCTAATAATGATCTAATACCAGACGAGTTGTGGCATAACATCAAAGACATCATTCATGAAGAAAGCAAAAAGTTATTAAAAATACAGGTAAAAAGAAAAGGCCAAATTACATGTCAAAAGAGACTCTGAAATGTGCCCTTGAACATCGGGCAGCTAAAATAAAAGGAAGATATGACAAAGTTAAAGAACTAAACCAAAGATTTCAAAGGGCAGCTTGAGAAGACAAAATCAAATATTGTAATGACAGGTGCCAAGAGCTGGAGATAGAAAATCAATGCTCAATTTTCTCAAGCTTAAGGAATTGAAAAGAACGTTCAATCCTCAAGTGGCAATACTGAAGGATTCTACAGGGAAAATATTAAATTGTGCAGGAAGCATCAAAAGAAGATGAAAGAAATACAGAGGCATCATATCAAAAAGAATTGATGGATGACCAACCATTTCAAGAGGGTGCAAATGATCAGGAACCAATGTTTCTGAAGGACCACATGGAAGCTGCCTTGAAGGCATTGGCGAAACACAAGGCTCCAGGAATTGATGGAATGCAAATAGAGATGTTTCAACAAACAGATGCAGTAGTGGAGATACTAATGTGTTTATGTCAAGAGATTTGGAAAACAGTTACCTGGCCAAATGATTGGAAGAGATCCATATTTGTGCCTATTTCCAAGAGAGGCGATCCAACCAAATGTGGAAATTATTGAATGATATCATTAATATCATCTGCAAATATAATTTTGCTAAAGATTATTCAAAAGTGACTGTAGCAGTATATAGACAGGGAACTGCTGGGAAATCAACACAGATTCAGAAGAGGGAGTGGAACCAGGGACATTATTGCTGATGTCAGATGGATATTAGCCAAAAGCAAAAAAACTGGAAAGATGTCTATCTATGTTTTGTTGACTATGCAAAGCATTTGACTGTGTGGATCACAACAAATTATGGAGAACATTGTGAAGAATAGGAATAACAGAGCACTCAATTGTCCTCATGAGGAATTTGTACATAGGCCAGGAGGCAGTTGTTCAAACAGAACAAGGAAACATTGCCTACTTTAAAGTCAAGAAAGGTGTGTCTCAGGGCTGTATCCTTTTACCATACCTCTTCAATCTCTACGCTGAGCAAATAATCCAAGAAGCTGAACTATATGAACAAGGATATAACATCAGGATTGGAGGAAGACTTATTAACAATCTGCATGATGTAGATGACACAATTCTGCTTGCTGAAACTGAAGAGGATTTGAAACATTTATTGACGAAGATCAAAGAACATAGCCTTTAGTATAGATTGTGACTCAACATCAACAAAACAAAAATCCTTACAAGTGGGTCAGTAAGCAACTTCATGATAAATAGACAAAAGATTGAGGTTGTCCAAGATTTTGCTTTACTTGGTTCTACATTCAAGACTCGTGGAAGCAGCAGTCAAGAAATCAAAAGACACATTCCATTGGGAAATGCTTTTGCAAAAGACTTCCTTAATGTGTTGAAAAGCAGAGATGTCACTTTGAAGACGAATGTGTACCTCACTCATGCCATGGTATTTTCAGTTGCCTCATATGGTTGTGAAAGCTGGACATTGAATAAGGGAGACAGAAGAAGTATTGATGCTTTTGAATTATGGTGGTGGAGATGAATATTGAATATACCATGGACTGCCAAAAAACAAGCAACAGGTCTGTCCTAGAAGCAGTGAACCCAGAGTCCTCCTTGGAAGCAAGGATGGCTAGACTGCATCTTAGATATTTTGGACATGTTGTCAGGAGGGATCAGTCCCTGAAGAAGGACATCATGTTTTGGAAAATAGCAGGTCAGTGATAAAAAGGAAGAGCTTCAACTAGATGGACTGTCACAGTGTTTTCAACAATGGGCTTAAACATAAAAAGGATCATGTGCCTGGTACAAACTCAGAGAGTGTTTTATTTTGTTGTACACAGGATCACTATGAGTCAGACTCTCCTGGATGGCACCTAACAACAACAAACATCAAGCCTTCTACATAATAAATAGGAGCTTTTGCCAACTATCCTCTCAGTTCTTTCTCATTGTCTCCCTTGTATTCTTCTTATTTACATCTTATTCACTCCCCACATTTGAGGTCTTAACCTCATTTCTTTGGACCTCTGTTCTATTCTCCTAGGCTTTCCAGTATTGCTTCTAATTTACTGTTTTTACTTTCATAAAAGTTATTTTGCTGCAAGACACCAATGGAGGCATGTTATGCCTTTCCTCAAAAACCTCCATGGCCAACTACCTTCTATAGAAATCCCACTCGTTAATATGACTACTGCACAGCATTTTAATATTATGCTAAATACAGCAAGTGTTCTATCCCCCCAAATGAATCTATTACTAAATGTGTCCCAGAACATCAGTTTAAATTAAGTAAAGTGGTCATCTTTACTCTAAGACTTTTTAGAACTGCTACAATGATAATGTGAACTGTGAACCTCTGCAGTTTCCCAAATATATTTAATCAAGGGATCTTTCCATTGAGAAATCACTCTGCATAGCTGTTCACAGAGAGTTTTCTCAGGTATTTGTCATAGTGATTAAAAGCTAAATAATTTAACTGTGAAGGTAGGTATTTAGACACTAGGAAGAATGATATCCATTAGCTACTTCCTCCAGGAAAATGTGACCTTCATTCAGGTTTTTCCATGGTCTTTCATATGCCTTACTACATTTCCAGCATCATATGTTGCTGATTTGGGGGTCTTCAGTGTTTCAATTCTCTTCTCTGTTAAAACTATTCATTGAGGTCACAGGTTGAATGAGATCGAATATATATATGAAATGAAATACTGTATGTGATGACACTTTGGAAACTATAGAATTATACAATGCTCATTATTTTACCTTTGAAAATTTCTGTCTGAAAAATATTCTTAAGAAGGTCTCTTTAGTAGACCAGAGACAAAACTCCTTCAATGGGCTCCCTCCCAACTACTTTATACTGAACTTGACTTAATAGTGTCTTGGTGTTTTAGCAAGATTCTGCGACAGCAGTATCTACATTTAGAGTATGCCTTTTATTTCTTAAAATGAAATTGTAAATTATTTTTAGATTGTGTGATGTGTGATTCCAAGGACAAAATATCCTAGAGTTTAGCTAGGATTAGGAATGGGTCATGAGAATCAGGATGTGCTCAGGGTGAATATATTTTTGCAAATTCATGGGAAGAAGATATAAATTGCAGCATAGTTGGAGTGTTTACTTCTAATGTAGTTTGTAGGTTTCATACATACCAGTTTTTAATGCAAATATCAAGTCATCAAACTCCTGGGACTCTTCATCAGCAATCAGTGACCCTTGGCCATATCCTCCAGAAGAAGGGAATGATGTGTCATTTTGTGTACTTGTCTTCAGATCAGGGCTAGCCTGACTGGCTTGTTGGAAGGATGCTCTCTCCCAGTCAGGTGGTACCTTTTTGGGTTGGGTTAGGGGTAAAGGGAAACCATTATATGAATGCATACATATGGACTTTGAAATCTATATTAACAATTTACTTCCACATTTCATTACAAAGACTTTATGAAAGGGCTAATGAATCACTTTTAAATTAAGATCTTTAATTTCATCTTTGTTCTTTGGAAAACTATGTCTCCCCATAAGTTAATCTAATCTGGTTGTTTTAAACAATTCCTTTATTAGAATCACATGCAGATATCTACGCTGTCATGTGTGGAGAAAGTAAACTATTTTTTAAATCTGACAAGTACATTTTATTTTTTTAATAAGATACAAGTAAAGAAAATTGTGTTAATAAAATATAAGAATGGGAGTACACATTTCATCCTTAGTCTAAAATATCCCTCCTTCCTTCCTCCCTCTCTCTCACTTTCTCTCTCTTTTCCTTTTTTCCTTCCTTCATTCCTTTGGTCATTTGTTCGTTCCTTCCTTCCTGCCTTCCCTTTCTCTTTCCTTTCCCTGCCTTCGCCTCCCAAGTGCTGCGATTATAGGAGTATACCACTATGCCTGGCTTAGAATACAACATTTTAAACAGGTATCTAAAGGATACCTGTTAAAAAAGAAGGTTCTTTCATAGTATTTTAAATCCCTGTCCCTCCTTTTTTATTCAATGATTAGAAAGATAGTTCTATCTTGAAATGATTAAATATATTCAAATCCCTGTAGATTACTGGTAAACAACTCCTTAATCCTTCGTTTCCTTGGCTTTCTCTTCTCTGCATGGGTTTTTAGAATGTCTTGGACAGTCTCTCATTGACAGCTGGACCAAGGCCAATTCGAAGCCTCTGAGGAATGCAGAGCATACTTTAAGCTATGTCATTGTGCAACACTCCAAATGAGCACTCAAGCAGGAACTCTAGCCTAGGAATTGGACAGTCACAGCTGCTGCCTACCAATATAAGGTTTTCTGAGGGACTACAGGGACACTTTATACTAAAAAAAAAGTAACTAGAAGACATTTGAAATAAAGTTGAGAGGAGAAGATGAAACCTTAAAAAATTAATTTCACTAAGAAGCTTAACAACTAGACTACCACTGTCCAATACCACTTTCTGTGATGACAGAAATATTTTTTATCTGTGCCCTCCAATATAGTAGTTACCAAACATATGGAGCTATTGAGCCCTTCAAATGTGTCCAGGGTGAATGATAAACTAAATCTTTAATGTTATTTAATTTTAGTTACTTTAAATTTAAATAGCACACATAGCTGTTGTATTGAACAGTTCAGATCTAGAGAAATGCTAGATTGGTAAACATTCAAAATACCAAAATTTTCTTTTTAAAGATTCATTTCTGACCTGTGGATCTTAAAATTAATCTTGTTTCTATTAGCACTCATAGAGATTAAATAATTTAGTTTTAAGAGCTTTTAGGATATAGAGATAGTAGTAGATTTCAAAATCTTTAAAAGTATTTAAGATATATCTCAATTTTCTTTTTCAGTACTGTGGGGTTGAACCCAGGGTTATAGGCATGCTAGGCAAGTGTTCTACCACTAAGCCATACCCCTAGACCCTCTGTATTTTTATATTTTGAGACAGGGTCTCACTAAGTTACACAGGCTACCTCTGACCTCAAACTTGCAATCCTTGTGCTTCTGCCTCTTGAGTTGCTGGGATTATAAGAGTGTGCCATGTTGTCTGGTTTGTATATCAATTTTTTTTTGCAGTAATTGGGGGTTGAACCCAGGACCTTGAACATACTTTGCACATGCTGTACTACTGGGTTGCACTCCCAGCCCATTTTTTTACTTTTTTTATTTTGAATCAGGATCCCACTAAGTTGAACAAGTGGCTTCTGCTGTCCAACTTGAGATCCTCCTGCCTCTGCCTCCTGAGTAGCTGGGATTACAGGCATGCGCCTCCACACCTGGCCATATCTCAATTTTTAAGTGCCTAATTGAACTTCTATTCATCTTATAGTTAAAATTTGTACCCTTTGATCCAAATCCCTCCATTTTTCCTCTCCCTAACCCGTGGCAACCACCTTTCTGCTCTGTTTACCTGTTACTAGTTGATAATTCTTTATATTAAATTTACTTTCTTTAAATTAAAAAATATATATATAATACTTGATTTATGGTCATTTATCTAACTTTAGCCTGACATGAAATAAAATTACTTTCTACATTGCAATAGAGGCCAAAAAATATCTCTAGTCAGGCAGAGTCTCTAGCATCCATCTATTTTTCTATCTACTTACCTGTCTATCAATAAACTGCTTCCTTTTCAAACAAATGTACCTTGGTTTCCTGCCATTGTTTTAGGGCCCAAACACAAACGCTGTTTCCCTTGGCTCCCTGATATAGAGTGGGCAACACAAGCTACACAAGGAATGGCAGCCAAGCACCTCTCAGGCTTCCGGGGCGGCTATGCATTACTCTCTCCTGGTCAAATGTACATGGTGTGTTTAAAATCGGAGCAGCAGCCCTGTGCGGTGAGCAGTGGCCCTAGTAAACTGGTGGCAGTGTGATTTAGACACAGGAAATCAAACTGATATGAAGACCATGCAGAGAGCAAGGGGAGGTAGATTTTACAGAGGAAATCCTAGTTAGATTTTCTAGTTGTGCTGCAAAAGCAACTCTTCTGAGGCTTTGTTCAAAAATATTTTCTGATATTTACATTGCAAGGAGTATCAACTTTCTCTGCATTGACTGTTGGGGTTGAAGTAGTATGGGGATGGATGAAGGAAGAGAGCTGTGCAAGTGTTTTTAGGAAGAATAGTATTTTAGAAAACATTTCTTAAACAGATTCAGTTATTATGTCAATAGTAAGATTTTGAAGGAAATTTTAAATTTTGCTATATCCAGTTTCCCAGCACAAACTGCTGGTCAGTGTAGCACACAGGTCAGTGAAGAAAAAGAATTAGATGATAGGTATATACTATAGTAAGAAAATGATTTAAAAGTCATCTATCATTTATCTTGTACTCTTTAGGAGATGGAAAGGTGTGTGTACGGTGGGGGGAGGTAGGGAGCGGGAGGGGGAGAGAGAGATATCAAGAGTGTATGCACACCTCTTCCATAGCGCTGATAAGGTTCTGGGTGGATTTGCTGATCTCCCCTCCAGCAGCCGGCATTCCACTCCCAGGTGTGAAGAAGGCTGTGCTGGGTCCTGGATGACCATTCACCTCCACCGTGTAGCTGGCCTTCATAGGGCAGCACATTTGGTTGTGTAAAATGAAGTAAACCACAAAAACATAAAGTCCCTGTGAAAGAAAAAAGAAAAATTCCATGTCAAAGGCAACCTTGCCATCAGCTGAAGAATAAACACAGTTGTAAGTAGAGCTGATCTGTAAGTGTTCTTCAAATTCTACCAAAAGCTGAGAATTACAACACATGTTAGCTGTCTAGCAAGAGGCTACTGCAAATTTCAAATGTCACAAAAAAGTTCACCAGTGCCATTTAGGAAAATTAACCTTTCACTAATAATTTATCTTTGTTTTTCTCAGTCAGTTAAAACATAAGCAATTCTGAATTTAGCCCTACTGATACGTGAAAGCAGAATTATAGATTTTTTTTTGGATTGGCTGTGTTTTGTTTCAGAAAGCACACTTCTTGCCTTCCAAAGAAAACCTACCATCTTTTCCCATATATCTCACTTATTCTTATTTTTTTCTTAGCAAAGTGTGTCAGTATCTATAAGAGTATATATATAAAATTAACCATGCCTTCTTGATGTCTTGTATATCTCACCTACTTCTCTTTTTGAGAAATAGAATCACTGGTGGGGACTCAAAAGAATTCTGTGAACTGCTTAATATTTACCATGCCATGCTCCTCAGTAAATGTTACATAAGAACAATAAAGTCATCTTGTACATTCTTCAAGAGCTGTTAGCCCTTTAAATTCTTTTGCAGCATACTCAAACTCTTGACAATTATTTGCTTCCATCACAGATAGGAACTCAAATTTTGTAGACATTCCCTACACTAGCTCTCCTTCATGACTTCCACAAGAGATCTACTGTACACTTGTAATGGTGCTTCTATAAAGCTTGGAAATTTTGACCTTTACACTCAGCCAATAAAAAAATGTTAAATTGTGCCTTTTGTATTTATTCATCCTGTTGTTTAAGTGCTGGGTACAAACAAGAATATTCTTTGTTACTGAAACTCTAAATCCACAAAATTAGAATAAAGACACTCAGCTAATTAAAGAACAAAAAGAGTTAACATCAAAATTTTTCATAAAATATGAATAAATATCTTCATTTTATGAAATTTGTATTCTTCCATGATTCCTAACATTTCTAGAAGTGCAGAAACAATAAAACACTTGTCAGCCTGAAACTTTTATCCAAGGGTATAAATAGTAAAAACTCCATTAGAAAATACCCAGAGTCTAACAATTACAAACAACTTTTATATAAAATGAAATTAGAGGACAGTATGCAAGGTTATGAATGCTAGCATTTGATCTCTGTTGCCATTTCTGGAATAGTGTGATAATTTAAGCCTTTCTCCCCTTTCTATTGGAATAATCCCTTCTCAGGTTGGCGTTTAGTCTTCATGCCAGTAACTAGAAAATATGCTTTAAAATCAGTGGTGTATATGTTAAAATATTTAAAAATAATTGCTCTAATTGCATATAAAAGTAAACAAACATTTGTTACCTTTGAATTAGGGTTGCCTCTCGTTGTAGAGACATTAATATTCTAAATTATGTAAGGTAAGTGAATTAGTTTCAAGCGAACATTAGCACAAACTAATCTTCCTGAAAACACTCATACACATCCAAAATTTTTCTTGAATAACTAACTTTCACATGGTTATGACCTAATTGCATTGGCCACAGTGATAGACAAAACAGGAAAAAAATTAAACTGTCAGCATTAAAAATTGTGTAAATGTTACTGATTTATTTCAGGATTTCTCTTAAGTGCTATGAAGTGATAGGGTAAAAAGCTGGATCAGGAAACAAAACCCATATTTTAAAACCCATCTCCAAGGACCCATTTGTTAAAACTGCACATTCTCTCTCTTGTTTGTTTTTATATCTAGCCTTTGTGCTTCAGGAAAGGAACTGCCTGCTGAAAATAACTTATATGTTAGAACTCCATGTTTTTCTTAAAAGCATAGAAATATGTAGTACATATTTTGAAACTTTTAGAAATGCCTCAGGAAACACAAATACAGTTAAAATGAAAAGGAAAGAATGTTTAAATGCAGATTATGTGACATTTGCCTGCATCTAGGCCAAACTGGGCAAATACATAAAAAGAACCTTCATTATCCAAAGTACTCAGCTGTGGAGGTTTCTGACCTCAGAGTAAAAACAAGTTCCCATTCCAAATATGGCATGTTAAATTTCAGACTCTCTTCTGTATGTTGATCTCTAAAGAAATTTAAGACAGACTCTACATTATTATACATTCAGTAGTATATTCCTGATCACTTACTGTGAGCACTGCCAGGCATTGAAATGCAGAGAAAAAACATTTGGCTCCTACTATCAACTTGGTCAACAATATCCTGCCAAATAACAGGTTGACTGTTCACATGTATAATCCATTGGTGTTTCCTATCCTTTACCAGGTGCACACTTACAGGGACGAGAATTCTTTCTGTGCATTGTTGTTTTGATAATTTTGTTAGTCCTCCTGCTAAGTATCTGGACTGACCACACCCACTACAACCCATTCTGTATTTCTTCTGATTCAGGAATTTCAACTTATTAGCAATCTCAGGCTGTCGCCAGAGGTGTGGCACTGTAGCACTTGCCTACGTCCAGGTAAGTGGCCGGTGGGGTCACATATACCTCTTACACATATGATACCAATTATAGTTCCCTGTCATTTTCCATATTTTGTGATTGAGCTCATGAAAATAGTTGGTTTTACAAATTTTAGGATCTCCACACTATAAAACAGAACTGAATTTTTTGTTAACTTTAGTTTTAATTTTAGTTTGATTTTATGGTAGTTTTTAAAATCAATTAGAATTTATTGACACAGTGTCTGCAACAATGGGCTTAAACATAAATAAGATCGTGTGCCTGGCACAGAATCGGGAAGTGCTTTGATGTGCTGTACACAGGTCGCTATGAGTTGGACTGGACTCGATGGCACCTAACAACGACAACAAGAAGTGCCCTAAAAATTGTCTTAATTTTTTTGAAAATTATTGTTACACAAGTGTTAGTAACTTTTGAATGGTGCTTTAGTTCATGTAACAGCATAATTAAATCTTGAAAAGAAATATCTTTCTTATTTTATTTATAAATGTTAGGGGGGTACAGAATAATAAGTTACTTGCTATATTGATTATGCAACTATTAAATCACTTTTGCTTACACATTCATCATCTTACATAATTTATAAAACAGTATAAACTGAAAAGGGCTGGGATTTAGCTCAGTTGTAGAGCACTGCTCTGCAGTCTCTGAGGTCCAGTTTGATTCCCAGCACTACAAAAATGGGAGAAGGACATGGTAATCCACTCCCAAGGCAAACCCGAAAACCTTGCAGCTGTAGCCCTGTGACATCGGATCCCATCAGATCTTGGAAGCTAAGCAGGGTGGGGCCTGGTTAGTATTTGGATGGGAGACCACCTGGGAACACCAGGTGCTGTAGGCTTGGGAGAGGGACCCAGCAACCTACTCCCAAAAATCAATCCGCCTTTGAAAACTCTATGAACAGCAGAGAAGCACTGACAATAGTGTTTCACCTGTTGTACGTAGGGTCACTATGAGTCAGATACTGACTCGACGGCACCTAACAACAACAACATAAACTGAAGAAGAAAAGAAAAATGTAGGAATTTTAATTAATATGTGACGAAAATCATATGCCATCATGGGTTATATTCTCATTGATTTTTTAAATGTATTTATATAGTTGCATCCTGTATTTTGAGATTTTTCTCTCCCTCTTTATCTCTCTACAATATTTCCCCTCCCCGAACTCCCACTCTCACCCACTGATCCCCTCCCTCTTCTTTCTGATCTGCTAGCATTTTCCCTTCTTAGATTGGTATGATTGTTCATTTATATATATCTAAATATGTACAATTATTTTTCTTTCTTTAAGTTACAGTTAACTCCCACATATGAGTGAGAACATATGATATTTCTCTTTTTGAGTCTGGATTAATCTGTTTAAAATGATGTTCTCCAGTTCCATCCATTTTGCTGCAAATGGCATAATTTCATTCTTCTTTATTACTGAATAATATTGCAGTGTGTATATATAGCACAATTTTTCAATCCACTCCTCTGTTGATAAACATCTTGGTATTCCATACCCTTGCAATTGTGAAGAGTGCTGCGTTAAAAGCATGTCAGAATGAATCACATTAAGGTGTACATTAAAAATGTCCAATAAAAAAAAGAGTTCTGTATTAAATATGGAAATGCAGGTGCCCCTGTGGTATGATGACTTATCTTCCTTTGGGTGTATTCCCAGGAATGGTACAGCTGGGTCATATGGCAGTTCTATTCTTAGTTTTCTAATTGTTGTTGTTGTTGTTATGTGCCGTCGAGTCGGTATCCGACTCATAGCGACCCTCATAGGGTTTTCAATGGCTGACTGTTTCGGGATTGCCTTGGGAGTGGATTGCCAGGTCCTTCTCCCATTTTTGCGGTGCTGGGAATCAAACTCGGGACTTCAGAGACTGCAGCGCAGCGCTCTACCCACTGAGCTAAATCCCAGCCCCTAGTTTTCTAAGGTACTTCCATATTGATTTCCAAAGTGGCTGAACTAATTTATAGTCTCATCAGCAGTGTAAAAATGTTCCTTTTTCTAGGCATCCTTGACAGCACTTGTTTAATTTGTTAATCTTGGCCTTTTTTTTTTTTTTCCTTCGGTACAAGGGGTTCAACCCAGGGCCTTGGGCAGACTACCTCTGGTATTAAACTTGGGTTCCTCCTGCTTCCGCCTCCCAAATTGCTGAGATTACAGGTGTGCACCACTGCCCCCCAACCCCAGCGTAATCTTGGCCATTCTTATGGGAGTGAGATGGAATTTCAGTGTTGTTTTGACTTGCATTTCACTAATGGCTAGGGACATTGAGCATTTTTTCATGTGTTTATTGGTCATTTATATTTCTTCATTTGACAACTGCCTGTTCAGTTCCATTGACCACTTATTTACTGGGTTATTTGTTAATTTTGGTGTTTGATTTCTTAAGTTCTTTGTATATTCTAGAAATTAGTCCTCTGTCAGATGTGTAGGATGAAAAGATTTTCTCCCATTCTGTGGGCTCCTCCTTTACTCTGCTAATTGTTTCCTTTGCTGTATATAGCATTTTAACTTTATGTAATCACATTTGTTGATTCTTGGTGCTGTTTCCTGGGCAATTAGAGTCTTGTTAAAGAAATGCTTGTCAATGTCTATGTGTTTGACCATCTTTTCTTCTAGTAGTTTTAAGGTCTCTGGTTTTATGAAAACAAATATCTTAAATAATAAAAGGTTTTTTGTTTTGTGATCTTGGGTGACCCCCTAAGCCAATATCTGTCAATTAAGTTGAGATATCAGTTAAAGGCTACCAAGGAATGGTGGCAGAGGGGAAGTGATTAGGACGGCAGGGTGATTCAGTTGGGTTTTACATGCTTAGAGATTTTTCTTACAGGTTCTCCATGGCTTAAAAGCTTCTAGCTGAGGGATGCCTCAGGTTTTAGATGAGCTCTCCCGAAACTATGTGAAGCCCTGACACTTCCTTTCCTGCAGACACAACACAGGATAAGGCATTTGGAGGAATGAAAGCTCCATGAGAATTAAGCTTTCTTCACCTCAGAATTACAAATTTGGGATAAAAGGGGTGGGAAAACATCTATTAAATTGTAAACTCCTAGAGAATAAATGACCATGGCCAGTGACTACTTGTATTTTTTTTTGTTTGTTTGTTTATAGTATGGTCTCTGGCATGCTATAGGAGCTTAAGAAATATTTATTAAATGAGAGGTCATGGAGTTTCAAAATGTCATCAGTGGGAGAGTGTGAAAAAGGTTGGGGACAGACATGAGCCTGAGGCATGTGATAATTCTAGACTTCTAATACTTTTTTTTTTGTGTGTGTGTGTGTGTGTGTGGTACTGGGGGTTGAACCCAGGGTCTCGTGCTTGCATGCGTTGCAAGTGCTGGACCACTGAGCTGCACTCCCAGCCCATTTTTTTGCTTTTTGAGACAGTTGTTGTTGTTGTTAGGTGCCGTCGAGTCGGTATCCAACTCATAGCGACCCTCTGTACAACAGGGGAAACACTATTGTCAGTGCTTCTCTGCTGTTCATAGGGTTCTCAATGGCAGATTGATTTTTGGGAGGGGGTTGCCAGGTCCTTCTCCCAGCCTACAGCTTCTGGTGTTCCCAGGCGGTCTCCCATCCAGGTACTAACCAGGCCCGACCCTGCTTAGCTTCCGAGATCTGACGGGATCGGATGCCACAGGGCTACCGCTGCAGGCCTTTTGAGACAGGGTCTTGCTAAATTACGCAGACTACTTCTGGTTTTGAAATTTAGATCCTCCTGCCTCTGCCTCCCTAGCATCCAGGGCTTCAAGACCTCTAATTCTTTTGTAATATAGCTAGGTGATTCAGGAGTTGCTCAATAAAACTTTTCTTTCAGTTTAGCCTTTCTGTTTCCCCTGTCACATGTGCCAAGACCCTCTGTGGTAGAAGGAAGCAACCATCCCTGGTGGGGCATTTGCTCCTTTGGTTGGTGTCTCACTGGAGTTGGGACTGCTTCATGCTGAGCCCTCAGGTGACTTCCTTGCTGTTTTTGACTCTTCTTCTGGGGCTAGAGTTGCACTCTGCTGTTGCTCCTCCCTGTGGTGACTTCTTAAAGGGCTCTTTGCTTTTGCTTTTGCCTTGGTAGATACCCCTGAGAGGTCTCCGTGATCTCTTGTTTCTGGCTTCAAACTGTTCTTAGGGTGCTGAACTGCTACTGTTTTGCATTAATAGAGACTTAGAAGCAAAGACAATGGATTTCATTCAATGACAGAACCAAAGAAATAAATACAGTATGTCTCTGTGTGTGTATATATATATATATCACCTATCAACAACATATATATGTGTGTATGTGTGTGTGTGTAAAATTTGGGTTGCCGAAATGTGTATTTTAAGATGTTACTTATGTATTTCTTTTCAAAGTTGAATTGAATTACAGTAGCAATGTGTAGTATGACCACTTGTAATTACAGAAGTCAAACAGTACCTGTATTCTTTTATTATTTGTATATATTGAGTATTACAATTACAGTTTAATAGTTAATGTGTATACATTTTTTGGCTCCCTCTGTATATTTTAGTTGTGAGAGATGGAGGAATTTCATCTTTAATTGCTTCATTTTTAAAATTGTTCCTATATATTTTACATTTAAAGTTGTTTTTGTTAATAGTCATACACATAATAAGAATCCACAGTCTAACTGGGCACTGGGGCACATGCTTGTAATCTCAGCAACTTGGGAGGCCAAGGCATGACGATTGTGAGTTCAAGGCCAGAGGCAATTTGTGCAATTTAGTGAGACCTTGTCTCAAAATAAGAAAATTAAAAAAAAAATAGGGGAGCTAGGGGTTGCCACTCAGGGGTAGAGCACTTGCGTAGCATGCACAAGGCCTTGGTTCCAGTTCCAGAGTTTTGAAAATAAATAAATAAATAAATAAATTAATTAATTAATTAATTCAGAATGGAATCCGTACATTAAAGATACGAAGAATGAAAATAAGTGAGTTCATCCTGAGAGAGTTGTTGGTTAGTCAGCATAATTAAAATACTTAGAAGCAATAATTATACTAATGGTTTTAAAAATATTTGGATGGGATAAATAATTGCCTGCTATTCACTACGTGTTATTCAACTTCTGCTATAATTCCTTATTAATTTATGGGACATTATCTATTTAGAACTAGTATAGTGAAAAAGAAATCTGCTGGCTTCAGACTTGCCTATGACTAAATATCTGGGTAGCAGCAGGCCTTCAGTTTTTAGATTTAGATACATGTCTATTCTAATTTGTGTAATTCTTAGAAAAAATGGTTCTATAGTCTTCTTCTTTTTTTTTTTTTTTTTTTTTTTGAGTAAAGGTTTAGCTGGGTAGCCCCCAGGCTGGCCTGGAACTTGCTGTGTAACTGAGGCTAGTCTTGAACTCACATCTATCCTCCTGCCTCAGCCTCCTGACTGCTGGGACAGGTATGTGCCACTACACCCCATGAGGTCTATATGTTTTTTCATCATAAATACCACATGCTCAGATAACATATTCTTCCGTTCATAGATTAAGGCCTTTATTTGACATTTAAAAGACTATGCTTCTGTGTGTAACTTATGGACATGAGAAACATTTGGTTAGAGTTCTCATTGTGATAAATATTCATGAATCAAAACATAATTATTAGGTCATGCTTCAATAACCTCATTTCCAGGTGATATAGTGCCCATGCTTTATCCTTTCCTTCAAGCCTAATTTTACAGTGCTTTATCTCTGAGACTCAGTATTCTTCATGTCTCTTTGAAGTTTCAAAGCATGAAGCACTAATTAGTGATGATGCTACTTATTAGAGGAGCTAGATTTTTTTCCCACAAGAAAGAAGAACTGCAAAGTAAGGTTTCTTAATGTAACAAGAATACAAATCTCTGACACCATAAACTTCTGCTTTGAGAGCTCCTAGATTAGAAAATTTTCTAAAATACATATCAAGTTGTGTGGCAGAATTGTGGGGATAGAGAAGACAGAAGGTGAGGCAGGACTAAAGAACACAGAAGAAGTTTGGAATTTGAGAAAAAAAAATTTCTTTTTAAGGTTTTGGTTATAAAAAAGAGAAAAGACACTCAGTTGGAATAAGCTTTAAATGAGAAGCATCCTTTCATTTGAAAGTTTATAAAATATCATATTTTACTATGATTATTCAACTCTTGTTATAAATGCTTTTTTTGTTTGTTTGTTTTTTGATACTAAGAAGTTGAACCCAGGGCTTCACGCATGTTTTTGCAGGGCCTCATGCATGCTTTTGTACTGAGCTGCACACTCAATGCATTTTTAACGTTTTATTCTGAGACAAGGTCTCCCTAAGTTACAAAGGCTGCCTCTGGTCTTAAATTTGTGATCTTCCTGCCTCCTCCTCTTGAGTTGCTGGAATTACCATAAGTACTTAAAAATTTAACACATTAATTAGATAAACTAATGGGTTTCACTGTGACCTTTCCACATATGCAAATATCATGTACTGGTCATGTCCACTCTCCCTTTTTCTCCTTCACTGGCCATTGTCTCCCATACCCAGTCTCTGATAATTCCTGTAAGTACTTTTAAATATGTTTTGCATCAGCATCCTTTATACTGCTTTTCTGAAAACAAGGCCTTAAAAATTAATGTTCAGATATTTCACTTAACAGTTCTGTGCAATACACTGCATTGTTTGGACAGCGAGAGGTAACCAGAGAAGAATGCCATGAAAAGGATGAAGACAGAAAACACTGGATGACCTGGTGCCAACAGAAGTAAGAGGGAAGAGCTCACTATGCTGTGAAAGCTACATGGATTTTCTTCCACGTCTGAAGTGAAAAGTATGTAAGATATTTTAAGTACCAGATTGGAGGGGAAGAGAGAAGGCAAGGTTAGAGATGTAAATGTGGAATATAGCTTAGTAGTAATAAAAGCTGAAGCCATATGGACATACGATTTTCTTTTTAAAAGGAAGATACTCTGCAGAGAAAAAATGCTGAGTGCTCAGGATTAAATGCAGCTGGAGGATATGAAGAGAAAGAATGGCCAGTGAAGTAAACAAGGAACAACTAGCTGGGCTGGCAAGTTGGATACAAAAACAAAACAAAACAAAACAAAACAAAACAAAACAAAACAAAAACAACCAAAACCCAGCTGAAATTGTGTCAAGAGAAGCCCAAAGAAGATTCTGTACCTCAAGGGTGAGGTGGTCTTTCATCATTATCAAAAAACAACATCAAGGAGAAAGGGAATGATGTGCTTTTTCATTTCAGATGCAACTGATGCCTTTGGGAAAAACACAATGACAACAGAGAAAGTGGTGAGAATACACTGAAATATGTAACATATAGAAGTCAAGAAAAAGATTTCCTAAGGGTAGGAGAATAATCTGTCTCATGATATTAGATCAGCAGTTTCATAATCATATGTTAACACTTGCTGGGAGGATTTTGTTCCTCAGCTGGTAGAGTGTTTGCTCTGTGCACTCAGAGGCCCTGGGTTCAATCCCTAGCACCATAAACAAAACAAAACAAAACGAGAGAAGGGCTGGCAGCCCACTCCTGAAACAATCAACCATTTAAAACTCTATGAATAGAGAAGCATTGACATAGTGCTGGGCATGGCACAGCGTCCGGGAGTGTTCCATTGTACACAGGGTTGCTATAAGTTGGACTCTACTCAATAGCACCCAGCAACAACAATAACATACCAGCCCGTTCAATTATTATTTTTCTTATTCAGAGCAAAAGAATGTATACAGAGTTCAATTCCTTTAAACTACAAAGGGAATCAGTTGATCCATCTGAAGGGAAATACTGAATGCACACTCACATCTCCTCTGCAATGCAAGACTAATGTGTATGGGGCTTCCTGTAAATTTTACACCTTATTTGGTACCATTGGCCCTTCTGGAAATGCCCAATTTTGGTATTCCTGATGTATTTCTGTCCCATAGGTTGCTGAAGGCAATAAGTCAACTAAAGACACATATAAGGAGTGAATAAAAATCTAGTGTATATTTAAAGAAAAAAATGATTGTAGAAAAAGACACATTGCCATTAATCCATATCAAAATACTCCCACTGGCTTTGAATGCACTTACCCTATCATTCTTGCCACTTTCTGAAGTACTTCTGGAAGTCCTCTTTCATGTGCAATAAGTTTTTTTAACTTAAACACTGACTGTATTTTTTTGTCACACTTTGTATGTCTCTTCTAATTATCTTCGATTCATTCATCAAGTTAATATGAAATAGCTGAATGTCCAGCTGAAGTGCACAGCAGTCTCTATGCAGGCAGTGAACAGAATAGGCTTGATGTTGCCTTCAAAATATCTCATAGCCACTCATGTGGTCTAAGGTGTGGAGGTCTACCAAGAGACCTTTCAGGAGACTGATGAGAGAGGATTATGAGTTCAAGCCCAGAGTCAGCCTGTGCAGCTTAGTGAGACCCTGTCTCAAAATAAAAAATAAAAAAGGTGCTTGGGGCACAGCTCAGTGGTAGAGCACTGGCCTAGCACATGCAAGGCTCTGGGTTCAACTTCCAGGACTGAAAACACCACAATACTTTTAAGAAATGATTGATTTCATTATAATGTCATTAATTAAATATCAAATGTGACTTAAGTCCTTGTTTTACAAACATTCTCACAGAAATCAATTCCAAAATAATGATAATACATGTAGACTTCTACATAAATGTAAAATTCCATGTATTGTGCTCTGCTATACTGAATCACACAGATATAAGTTATGGTCTGAGGAGATTAAAAAGTTCATCGATGGAATTGGCAAAACTGGCAGGTTTGGGGACATCTCACCAGCAGATAAATATTCCTTAAAGTGTACTGCTTCTTGGAAACTTTGCATTTATAGATTTGATACAATATAGCATCTCAACAGAAACAAATAATAATTCCTGATATTAAGAACCATGATATGTATTGTCAAAATATTATTTGTTACAGTTTTCATAAATCCTCTTCTGATGACAAATAGCTTATTTAGTACAGACAAGTCATTTAATATCTTTTGTTGTAATTTTCTTATCAGTGACACAAGGATACTACTATTCTCGGTGATACTCTGTGGAATAATTAATGTACTAGCAAAACTCTGAAAAGATCTATGGATGTTTTCATTTAGAAAAATAAAAACTTAAAAGGAAACTAAGTTCATATTTATTGCATAAAAGTAAAAAAAGAAAGAAAATATAGACAAAAAATTTATACCAAATCTTAACATTCAGAAATAACTGCTTAATCTTAGATATTGTTGTTCTTGTTGTTAGGTGCTGTCGAGTCGGTATCCCACTCATAGCGACCCTCACAGGGTTTTCAATGGCTGAGTGCTTCGGGATTTCCTTGGGAGTAGATTGCCAGGTCCTTCTCCCATCTTTGTGGTGCTGGGAATTGAACTCAGGGCCTCAGAGACTGCAGCGCAGTGCTCTACCCACTGAGCTAAATCCCAGCCCCAATCTTAGATATAGACTTCCTTAAAACTGCCAAGGTTTTCCCCCAATCCATTAATTACATAAGGATATGTTTTCATATATAAGCATCTTTTTTGGAATTAGAGCTGAAGGTTGGATTTATAGTTGTGCAATCAATAGGGTAACCTCAGATCCTAGTTTGCCTGTGACCATCTTGGTTTGCTTGGGATTCTTGGTTTAGCATGTTGACTCAGCATCTTTATTAACTTACCCACTTTCATGCAACTGACAACATCTTCAGGAATTACATGGCAAACTAGGAACTGCTTGCCAAGGGCCCAGTGTTGTAGGAGCTATCCCAGTTAATGCAGGCAAGCTGTCAACTTCATTCTTACAAAAATCCAGGTTTTAGTCAGCTCTCTCTTACATGAGGATGACCTGAAATTTAAACTCTCTCCTAATTACCTTTGATTCATTTATCAAATTAGTACAAAATAGCTGGGTGTCCACTTATATGGAATTGTATGCTCAATGCAGGCCATGGACAGAACAGGCTTGGTCTCGTCTTCGGAGTATGTCATGCTCACTCATGTGAGTATGTGCAGGTCTACCAGGAGACTCCCTGTGCTCCTTGAACCACACACATTAAAGGAAGATGAGGCCAGTAAAGGACTTACCTAAATTAAGTGATGTTTTTTCAAATATTGTATTGTTTTTCAACAAAATAATGTTGTATACTGTTTTTTAAAAGCTTTGGAGTACCTATGTGTTATTCTGTGATTGATAAAAATGATATAGTTTGGTATCTGTATCAAAGAGGTGACCCTAGAGTTAAAAAGATAAGGTACATAAATATAATTCACAGCTGACTCCATGGCTAAGAACCACTTCTTTCCCAGAATGCAAACCAAGGTGCTGTTGTTCTATGCTAAGTGAGATTCTAAATACAATTCTTGACCATCTTCCTTAAGACATTGACTGTTCCTCTGCCTCACAATAGAAGTTACTCTTTATTGAATCATTTCACAAAATGGCAGGGGGTGGGGAAGGAGATATTACTGCTCCATTGGTTCCCCAACACCTTCAAAGTAGGGAACATGGTGTTGTAATCTGGCTAATCAATCATCTGCGCTTTGGTTCTCATCTGTCACCACTCCCTACCTCAGACTCCACTTGGGACAAAATGAACCACCTAGCACTTTCAGTTTCTCAAAATGTGCTGTGCTTTCTCTCAGTTTTGCCTGGCAGGTGTGCTGATCCCTGCACTCTTCTTCCTTCCATAGCCCTGCTGGTCTTAGTTCAATTAGTTAAGTGTTTGCGTGTTCCAGGATGTACAGATGCTTCTCTGGTATTCTACTACTCCATACTGGGTTGGGTAACCTAAATCCTATACACTGCATACCTCTTTTTACAGCATTTATTATGCTCCCTTCTAACAGCCAGTTTTCTAGTGGGTCTGCTACATCGCACCACAGCCTAGCAATCTCTTACAGCAAGACAACCGATGTCTTCATCCTTGTTAAGTCCAGCCCTGAAAATAGCCACTTCTTTATAAATGTTAGTTGAGTAGATGAGTGAATACATGAAGTCCAAAAAAAACCCTGTATTACCCGGGGCCTAAAAAATGAGGCCAACAGAAACTAGGATCCCTAGATGAGGAGTTTCTATGCCTTATGGATTGACTCTTAACTAAATGCATCTACTGGTATCAGCTATGTTGTTGTTGTTAGGTGCTGTCGAGTCGGTATCCGACTCATAGCGACCCTCATAGGGTTTTCAATGGCTGACTATTTCGGGATTGCCTTGGGAGTGGATTGCCAGGTCCTTCTCCCGTTTTTGCGGTGCTGGGAATTGAACTCCGGGCCTCAGAGACTGCAGCGCAGCGCTCTACCCACTGAGCTAAATCCCAGCCCGGTATCAGCTATACCATTTCCTTAATACATCTTCCCAGAAAATTTGGAAGTCTTAAAACTGGGGTACTCTTTGGCAGCCATTCCCATGACAGATCCTAAGTAAATAGGGATATGAAGGTATGTAATGACAAATTTTGTATAGGCTATTAAGTTGAAACAAAAAAAATGTATAGTTGATGGGGATGAAAGGCACGGTACAGGAAAGGCAATAAAAGCTGAGTGGTGTGTGTGTGTGCGTGTCTGTGTGTGTGTGTGTGTGTGTGTGTGTGTGTGTGTGTGTTTAAAGCCCCCGGGAGTATATGTGAAAGCATGCTATATTTGACTATTTTATTCATTTGAAAACAGATTTTAATATAAGTATATGAGGCAATTGCTCTGTCTAAAAAAGAAAATTTTCTAAAATTAAGGAACTAAATCCTCAACCCCCAATTTTGGTTTCTTTTCTACAGTTTTGTAAGTCTTTCATACAGAGAGTAGTTTATGCCAACTTTTAAGTTTTACCACCATATCAGAGAATACATATTTTACAAAATTACTGCCATGTAGGCTGTAATATTTAGAACAAAAAAAATGTAGAATTTGTAAGACAAAGGCACAAAACCCCTAAGTTCTCTAAAAAAATGTAAGAAAACATTCTAGGTTTATATAAGAAAATGTCCTTACAATTAATCAAAACAAGATAATAATATTTATTTACATAGTATTGATGAAAAATAGTGAATTGATATATTTCACATTGTGGCAAAAGGATGACTGTGGTGCTTTATACAACTTGTCAACAATAGCAAAGTTTGGACAGAAATAATATGTTCTTTCTGTAAAATATATGACAAGGGCAGAGCAGATCGTTCTGTGCCTGCCACTTTTCTTTCCCTGAAGAATCACAGACATGATTTTAGTGTGCAGTGTTTCTTTCCTCTTTATGGATTTTAGACATATGTGTGAAATTAACAGACTTGAGATATTAGTAGTTAGGTCTTTTACATTTTATCAAGTCTGTGATACATAAAGCTGAAGTCAGTAGCATACTGAATATTTACCTTTTTTCTTCTTTTTTAAGGTCACTACATTTTAGGCAAGAGACCTCTTGGTGCTACAGAGTTATTACCTAGTTGACAATACATACATACTTTTTATATGACGTGTGATTGCAAAAACCTCTGTACAAAAACCTGACAAATTAAATGCTAAGTTAAAAACAAACTATTACAATAGTGCATCAAAGTTACTAGGATCTCCAGAAGTATAGAAACCTACATATAAAAGGAAAGGTAATTCCTGTACCTGTGACACACTGTATTAGGTTTGCAAACATTGTTGTTTATATCTAACAGTCTGATGATTGTATTTTCATCCTGCATCCCACCAGCCTTGAGAAAGGTTCAGTAACTCACACATGGTTCTAAGTCAGGTGTGGTGGCTCAACTCTGTAATCCCAGCAACTCAGGAAATGCATGGAGAAGAATCAAGAGTTTAAAGCCAGAGGCAGCCTGCATAACTTAGCAAGACCCTGTCTCAAAATAAAATATAAAAAATGGGCTGAGGATACAGTCCAGTGGCAGAGCACTTGCAAATTATGTGTGAGGCCCTGGGCTCAACTCCCAAGTGCTGCAGGGAAAAAAAAGGGTTCTCCTTCACAGGTCTGGAAACCTGGTGTGAAGCAGCTGGATGCATAGAGATTTGTGCATCCTTCCTATTTCAGCAGTAAGTAGTTTAGATGAATGCAAAGTCCAGAGTGGGAGCAGGGTCGTAGGTAGCAGAAGTACCTGATGGATAATCTACAGATACTGAAATCACCAGGATGGCTTGGGACATCTAGGATGACCCCCCTTTACCTTCCACAGCCTCAAATCCAATGCATTACCAAGTTTAGTCAATTTCATTTCCAAAATATCTCTCAAACCTTCTGTTGTGTTGTTAGGTTCTGTGGAGTCAGGTCTGACATAGCGACCCTATGTACAACATAACAAAAGAGGCATTGTATCTGACAGTGCTTCTCTGCTATCCATAGGGTTTTCAATGGCTGATTGTTTCTACTAGGTCCTTCTTCCATTTTTGCAGTGCTGGGGAATGAACCTAGGGCCTCAGAGCATGCAGAGTAGCACTCTACCAACTGAGCTAATCAAATTCACTGTTAAAAGGTTAGAAAATAAATCACTGCAATCTCACACCTTAACCCAGACACTCGCCCTCTACTCTATTCCCTTCTTCTTGCTACTCCTAAGTATTTATTTGTTGTTATTGTTGTTGTTGTTGTTGCTGTTGTTAGGTGCTGTCAAGTCAGTATCTGACTCACAGCGACCCTCATAGGGTTTTCAATGGCTGACTGTTTCGGGATTGCCTTGGGAGTAGATTACCAGGCCCTTCTCCCATTTTGACGGTGCTGGGAATTGAACTTGCTACCTCAGAGACTGCAGCGCAGCACTCTACCCACTGAGCTAAATCCCAGCCCATTTATTCATTACCACTACTTTAAAGACAAAATCCTAAATCTTAACACAAATATGCCTCTACATGACCTGGACTCTATCCACTTTTTTTAGCCACTATTGTTTCTGCTGCTTTACTGTCCCAATCCAGCTACATCGAGCTATAGTAGTCAAGTTCAAGTCCCCCACCTTAAGGCCTTTGCATATAGGTTTATTCAATCATTCTATCAATATTTATTACACAGGTATAGTGGCTAGGCACAGATCTGGGGGCTGCTCCCTTTGCCAGGAATACTCTTCCAGGATGGATAATCCTTGGATGGGATTCTTCTGATCTTGTTTCCTCAAGAATTCTCCACATTAGATGGCATTCATCTCTTTATGCATTCCTGGTACCCTGTGCTATTCTCTTGTAGAATTAAACCAGCTTGTAACAGGACTTGTGTGACTACTTTATTATAATCTGCCTCCCACAGTGGAATGCAGCCTCTGTGATTTCATACATTCTGTTTGGGATCATTTGTATTTGGTTCTTCATTGTACCTATAAAGCCCAACATGGTCACGTATTTAATGAATGCCTTAGCAAATGATGGGAAGCTAAAATCTTTTCAGAAATAACCTAAACTGTGATTAATAAAAATACTACTGATGAAGGTAACCACAAAACTCAAATTTATCAGAATTCCAAAAGTGCTTCTAATTAAACCCACAATGATTTCATGTAAACAGTTAAATTCAATGATTTGTCCTATAAAGAAAACAATTCAGTAAACCAATAACAAATGATCATGTTGCTAGCCTGTGAGTGTTAAGCATCTGCAGAGATTCTTCTTCAATAATCAGTGACCCAGATACTTCCTTTCTTGATGTCCTATTCCATTGTTTTATTTTAAAGTACACCAGTTCCTCCTTCCCCAAAGTGGAGAGAAACGGGCTTTATCAGATGATTTTAGCTTAGTGGAAATATTTCTTTCATTATTTTTTCCTGCTTAATTGTACAATTGCTAAAGAATTTGGACCATTTCTAGTTCCAATTTCCTACAAACCCTACTCCAAAGGCAGGGAGGCAACAAGGCTTGTGAAGAGCACAGAAATCTCTGCTCCAGAGATTTGAAATTCTACTGTCAGCCTTCACTAAATAATGCTGAAACTTAGGTTTACAACTTCTTCAACTGGAAAATCAAGGCATGTTGCAGAATGGATTATATCAGAGTCTCTCTACAACTAAAGTTTGTTTAAAAAATAGTTTAAGAACTTAACTGCAGAACTTATATATTTTCTCCTTTTGAAGTTTATCCCAAAGGAGGTTAAATCTGTGAATTCACTTTCTGTAGACAAGTAGTCTACTTCATCAGCCACACAAATTCCACTGTAAATGGATGCATCATGAATGTTTGAATAACGAATAAGCTTTCCAGAGCCTTATCAAAATTGAGTTGTTTTTAAAACTGCAATGCTGATCAAACTTTGATCTATGATGTTCCTAAAGATAAATGCATGGAGAAGGACATGGCAATCAATTCTCGAGGCAATCCCAAAACAATCAGCCATTGAAAACCCTTTAAGGGTCAGTATGAATTGGATATGACTCGATGGTACCTAACAACAAGAAAGATAAATGCATCCTCTAAAATATGCTTCAGAGAGAAAAACAAATGAACAATACCATATTCTATCCCTTATTAAAATAGTGGGGAATACAATAAGGGCAAGTAATTCTAGAACTCATAGGCAGGGAAGAACTCCACCTTCTTACCAAAGTGCTTTCTGATTTACTCTGGATCATGGCCTGTATGACAGAGAATCATCACAGGGAAATTTTTTTAAAATATATTTTTAACAATGATTTTTGATCTTCTTATTGCATACATCAAAATCGTGTTAGAGAGGATGGAGCACTGCCAGTAAAGGTCAATTATATTTATTTATTTAAAAAGGACCAGAATTTCAGTGATAGTTCTTACCCATGAGTGCAATAGCAAAACATTAAAAATCATTTTGATCTTAAAACAGCCAGAACAATCTGCATCAATCTCTTGTCCAGAGAAAATTATAATACAGCCAAGTGCTGCAAAACAACATTTTGGTCAATGGCAGACCACATTTACCACAGTGGTTCCATAAGATCATAACATCTGGTGACATCTTTAGCTGTCGTATTAGTTTAAGTATATGCTATGATGTTGGCACAAGGATGAAATCACCTAATCATGCCCTTCTCAGGTCACACCCCCATCATTAGACTGCTTATGACTGGATTCTAAGCCCAGACTTTTCTTCTTTTAGGCTGATTACCATTTTCACTCATCTATGCTATGGCTTCTGGTTTTACATAATTATAGAAGTCAGTCTTGTTCTATTTTTCCAACATTAAAGAATACTTGCCTCATTGTTTTCATGATAATCCTCCAGAAACTTAAAGAAAACATTTATTTCCTAGTGAATCCTGTTCTTTCCTATATATCTAAAGCTGAGCCATGATGATGATTCAAGTGCTAAGTACTGGGAACACAGGAAAGGCAGGAGTGGCTGTTATCAGCCTGCTGAAAGAACAACAGAATGAATTTCTATGTCTTTGTTCTCTTCCAGGGTGTATGTGGGGACTGGAGGTGGTGGTGGTGGTAGAGAAGAATCAGTTGAATTTAGGGTATGCTAACATGTTGTAATAAGCCTTTCACTATTCTTAGCATTCATTCAACTACCTATTCACTCATGAATCCATTCATTCATTCAACATTTACTGAGAACAGGTATTATTATGCTTGGAATGCAGAGGTAAAACACACAGAACCTGTCTTCAAGTGGCTAGTAGTTCAGTAAGACAGAAATAATTATAGTATATAAATGCTGCAATGGAATTTAAAAAATCATACTGCAGGAACTCAGAAAAATTACATGAAAGGATAGTTGGGGCCCAACAGAGAAGACCACTTTGAAAGGTTTAACTTCTAAGTGAGTTCAAGAAAGACAAGTTAGAAAGCTAGGCAATAGACAAGAGGAGGAAGAAAGGGCAGTAGGAGGTGTTTTTCAAGTACATCAGGCAACGTTTCCAAAGATTTGTTTATTTTCATTATGTTCTTGAGAGCAAAGGCAGTAGTTCCCTATGGCTGGACCTAGGGAGAAGCTAAGAGACAGCAAGAGAGATATGCAAAGGGAGTCAGGTGATACTGGAGGCAGAGAAATGGAGTTCAAAGGAAGTAGGTATAAGGCTGGGGAAAAGGTGAGGGTTCAGTGGTGGGGAGGAGGCAGGCTTTCTCTGAATCAGTGGCCATATAACCTTAGCAATAGGATAGAAGGAATTCAGGAAGACACCAGACTTTCTAGTTTAAAGAAGAATTCACAGATGGTAGGGCCATGTACTGAGATACAGAAATCTGAAGTCCAAGAGATGGAGATTTAAGGGATACTCAGTGGGTTTAAGCTCCCTGTAGTCTAATTTCCTAGTGGCATTTAGACAAATAGATGTGGAGCTATGCAAAAAAAATCTTGACTGGAGATTCAGATTTTAGGAATCATAAACTTGTAGGTGCTGGTCTGATTTATGACCCAGATGGAATGTTATAAGAAGAGAAAACAACCAAATCCATAACAAATGCAAATGATATTCATCAAACCCTGATAGAGAATTCTATCTTGTGCCACAATATAAATGATGTAGAGATCTTAGATATGCTTAAGAGAGGAGCCAAAAAGTTAGAAGATAAAAAGTAATATAATTTCTAATTAAAGAAAGTAGCATTCTATTGCTTAGGGAAGATAGTAGTACCTTGCCATGTTGTGCAACAGATCACTTGAAACATATTCTTCTTATCTAACTGTAATTACTTATCCTCTGGCCAATCTCTTCCCATTCTCTCCTTTCCCCTAACCATTCTAGCCCTGTTAATTACCAGTATACTCTCTACTTCTATGAGATCAGTTTTCTTAGATTCCACATATGAGTGAGAACATGCAGTAATTGTCCTTCTGTGGCTGGCTTATTTCACTTAACATAATGAAATATGTTTGATCCATGTTGTCATAAATGACAAGATTTTATTCATTTTATGTCAGAATAGTATTCTGTTGTGTGTATGTACCACATTTTCTTTATCTATTCATCAATTAATGGATGCTTCAGTTGATTCAATTTCTTGGCTAATATGAACAGTGCTGAAATGAACATGGAAGTGCAGATCTCTCTTCTAAATTTTAATTTAATTTGGCTGCATATCCAGTACGGGGATTCCTGGAACATATGACAGTTCTGTTTTTAAATTTTTTGAGTTGTATTGTTTAATTGGGAGAAGGACCTGGCAACCCCTTCCCAAAAATCAATCTGCCATTGAAAACCCTATGAACAGAAGAGAAGTACTGACATTAGTGTTTCCCCTGTTGTACAGAGGGTCGCTATGAGTCGGATACCGACTCAACGGCACCTAACAACAACGACAACAACGATTGGTTAATTGCCTGCAGCCTCAGCCCTGTGGCATCTGATCCCATCAGATCTGGGAAGCTAAGCAGGGTCGGGCCTGGTTAGTACTTGGATGGGAGACCACCTGGGAACACCAGATGCTGTGGGCTCTGGAGAAGGACTCAGCAAGCCACTCCCAAAAATCAATCCGCCATTGAAAACCCTATAAATAGAGAAGCACAGACAATAGTGTTTCACCTGTTGTATGTAGGGTCAAATACCGACTCCACAGCACCTAACAACAACAATTGTTTAATTTGTTGCTTTATGTAATGGCTGTACTAGTTTATATCCCTACCAACAATGTGTAAGTTTCCTTTTTCTCAACATCCTTCCAGCACGGGTTATCTTTAGTCTTTTTGATAATAGCCATTCTTATGGGGGTGATATGATATCTTGTCGTGATTTTGATTTGCATTTTCCCAATGGTGGTTGATGTTGAGCATTTTTTTATAGACTCGTATGCACTCTTCTGGGAAATGTGTATACAGGTCTTCTGTCCACTTTTTAATCAGGTTGTTTAGGGTTTTTTTTTATTATATTGAGTTGAGTTCTGGTATGTTTTGGATATTAATTCCATGTCAGATGTATAGTTTGCAATTTTTCTTTTATTCTCTGGTTGTCTTTTCATTCTGTTGATTGTTTCCTTGTTGTATGGAAGCCTTTTATTGAACACTGTTAGTGAATGTATATCATTTCTAGAACTCTCAGAAGGAAAGGATGTTTCTCTAATTTCACAGCTTTCTGAATGTTGACATGTTTCTGAATGTTGAATCTGAACAAAGAATCCACAGAGACTTTTTTTTTTTTTTTGAGACAGGGTCTCATTAGCTTTGTGAGTACTGGGATTACAGACATGTGCCACCATGCTTCAACTACAGAGACTTTTAAAACCAGTAAAACTGTAGCATTCTAGCATTCTTCACAATATTTTAGAGAAAATACAGTCTATGCTTCCTAAATTTTAATTCTTCACTTAACACCTTTATAATTGCAATATTCACATATTGTACTATTTTCATAAATTTTTCTTCAAATGTGCTTGTTTTCTCACTTTTATTTGAAAAGAAATTGCATATCAATACCATAAATGTGAAGAAAGTGTCACAAAGAGTCTCCACTGATCATTGCTGTGCACTCCTGCCATGTTTCATATATTGTACCATGTTCATAATTACTAATGAATAAATAATTTTTCACATTTATAACAAATTTTCAGGTTAGTTATTATTGTAGCCATTTCATCAGTGTTAAAAGAGATTGGAAATAGTTTATTGACTTGCTCAAGTCCAAAGAACCAAACTTGGTGGCCAGGTGTGGCTGTCTGTAGAGTCTGTGTTCTCTCCATTTGCTATAAAAGATATGGAGCTGGGGGAAGAGATGCAAGCCTATAATCCCAGTGACTCATGAGTCAGAGGTGGGAGGAAAGCAGGTTCTAGGACAAAGATAGCCTTTGCAACTTAATGAGTCTGCATCTCAAGATTTAAAAAGTAAAAAAAAGGGGCTGACGGTGGAGCTCAGGGGTAGAGCAAATTACTGATGAGGCTCTGGGTTCAGCAACCCCACTACCACCACCCCCCCCCCAAAAAAAAAAAAGAAAGAAAGAAAGAAAGAAAAAGGCAAGGCCATCTTGTAGGCTGGGCTGGGATTTAACTCAGTTGGTAGAGCGCTGCAGTCTCTGAGGTCCCGAGTTCGATTCCTAGCACCGCAAAAATGGGAGAAGGACCTGGTAATCCACTCCCAAGGCAATCCCGAAACAGTCAACCATTGAAAACCCTATGAGGGTTGCTATGAGTCGGATACTGACTCGACCACAGCTAACAACAACAACAACAACAACAACAACAATCTTGCAGGCTAATAGCCATATATCAATGCATTTTTGCTGTATTTGTAGAAAATGTGCCAAAGAAACCAATATAAGGAACCAAAAAAACTGAACAACTTCAAGGCACTGAGTTGCTCAATTCAAGTTAAAATTTACTGCAAAATTTCCTAAATTTCCAAGCCTACAGAAATAGCTGAGAGTTTAACGGGAAGGAGCAGAAACCCATGCCTTCCCCTAGGATCATGTACTAAAGTAACAGAGAAGAAGTTTCTGATATCAGACTTAATAAAATCTTCATGCAGCACTTCACTATCAGTACTTAGCTAAAGGGAATCACGGATGTTTACTTGAACAAGCCATATGGTTCCCAATGACTACATTATAAATCCCAAATGAATCCTGTTGATTGTTCCAAATTATAATACTAAGCAGTGCGATTAGATTTTAAACAATGTGGTAGAGTAATTTTTCCAGGAGGCATGAAGCACTCCGAAGACCTGTAAAGCCAGCATACTCTGGCAAGTTCAAGAATCAGAGTGACTTTACAAAAGGGTGGACAAGGTTGTTTAGTTTATGAATCAACAGTATGACAGTCTGTTGATTTTGAAAGCATCCCAAATTTGTATTATGAAAACAGAAAATAATTAGAATGGTTCAGAGCAAGTCCTGGTGTTTCCTATGAAGTCAGCTTCTTAATTTCTTATGCAAGCTGTCGATAAGATCTTGCTTTTGCTTTGTCTACACGTTCCTATATGGACTGTTCATTCAGATTAAGAGATATTTTTTCTAAGATAGAAACTCTTTGAGTGGTCTCCTTGTGGTAATTCAAATCTGCAATATGATTACTACAATTTAACAAACGTAAAATCTCAACTGCTTTATAGGTCGCCTGAGAATAAATTCCAAGGGAGAATAATGACCTTGACTGAGGTTGGGCTTCCATACTGGTCATAACTAGTTCATCTCTCACCTGAGGGAGTTATTATCTGGTTACCATAATTCTGGAAACAAGAAACTGTAACCTATGGAACAAACACCTGTGGCTGGTCTGAGAAGTTGGACGCCTGCCTTGGATGTGAGGAAATAAAAAACTTTATATGGGAATGCTGTTCCTTGCTTCCAAGAGAGGCATACATCCATTCAAACACGAGGCATTTCGCCTGCTGTTTCCACCCTTCCTACATTCCACACCATTTCTACAGCAGTGGTCCAGAAACGACAGAGCCAAGTCACAGAACAAATCCTGTCTCCAGTTCAATGCTGCAAACATAGATTAAGTCATATCTTGGAATGATTCCATTGAGAAAACTTACAAGAAGCAAAGCAACTTTTCAAAGCATAGCAAAATAAACATTTGCTCCATGACTTACTGAATTTGGCACATGGAAAAATATGCACTTCCAGTAAACTTAGTGAGTTAACTGAAGGCACTAGCTTCACCTTCCTGGTT
Source organism: Pedetes capensis (assembly GCA_007922755.1). Lineage (NCBI taxonomy): Eukaryota > Metazoa > Chordata > Mammalia > Rodentia > Pedetidae > Pedetes > Pedetes capensis. The sequence continues at coordinate 120,416 of VMDO01001530.1, read as the reverse complement.
GCTCAAGGCCACCAGACTGCTCTGGGGAGTTGACCTGATTTCTACTCTGAACCCTACCACGCAGTGTATTATCTGAGGTAAAGCATGTAACCTTTAGCTATTTTAGCTCCTTAAAGTGAGACAATGCTGCTGGCTATTATCACAGTTTTGAGGGAAAATGTGAATAATTAAATGTGTTTTTAATATAAACTTTTTTGGTAGTACGTATTGGAAAATTATAGAGCATATAAAAATCTGAAAACATCAATTTGGGATGAGGTGCTAAAACTTAGTCATTTCAAGACAAGAGATGTCCTTAAAATGAGGAGATTTGTAGAAGGGGACATTAGAAATTTCAAATAAGAGATTTAATTCAGCAAGAATTTACTGGGCACCTTGTGCCAGCCCTGTAATTAAGCTTTACGGGCTTTACGGGCAATACAAAACAACGGGGAGAGTGGGTCTTCAGGGAACTGGTTAGGGAACAGCCCTAGGCAGTGGAGGATGAGGCGCCAAATGAGAGAAAATACAGAGCACAATGATGTGGGGGTTGGCATCAGAAGAGATTACTGTAAACTCTGTAAGTGTGCGAAGATTTCAAGGAAGTGATAAGTTTAAAGCTGGATCCTGACGAAAGGGGATTTGCAAACACTTTAAAAAGAGGAAGAGAATTACACATGGACATAATAGCTTGGTGGAAAGGAAACGGGAATGAAATGAAATCCTTCTGTATCATATATGAACATAATCACAATATTTCTTCAGCCCAGTCAGTATACGTTGCAATCTATGTTTCCATGTTTTGTTGATCTGGTTAATGCTAAGAGCTCTTAACACAAACTACATTTGCTCAACATAAATTTGAAACTCTTCTCTGTTCTACCTCCTCTTCCTCTCCTCCTCCTTTTTCTAAATAAGAAAGTTGCTCTTTAATGAGTGTTTACCATGTGCCAAGCACTGGGCTAAGCACTATATGTGCTATACCATTTATGGGGAGTTAGGGATGGCATTGTATCAGGAATTCAAACTTAGGCCTGTTTGATCCAAGTCCTTGCCTCTCTGCTATAATTTACTAAGATTAATGCTGCCTGGATTCCCCCTGGCCTTGGGGATTTTCAATGTGTATTTTCATGGAGCAGATAATTCACCCTGATAACTGTGATGTTTTGCTCCAGATTACAGTTTTCTCTGTATCTTCTGACTGTGTTCCTGGTCTTTTCACAGAAGTACAGACTGCTCTCCACACTCACAGGATTCCTGAGGATTCAATGAATGCAGATATAAAATACTCCAAAGAAACAAAAACAAAACAAAACAAAACAAAACACCCCCAAACCAGACTTCATCTATGTGTACTGAATATGCACAGACTTTTCTTCTCACAATTTTCTCTAGATAATATAGCAATTATTTACACAGCATTTACATTGTATTACTATAAATAATATGGAGGTGATGTAAGTATATGGGAGTATATGCATAGGTTATATGCAAATACTACATCATAAGGGACTTGAGCATCTGCAAATTGTGGTCCTCAGCAGAGTCTTGGAGCCAGTCCTCCATAGATACCAAGAGAAGAAAGTATGTTGTGGTACTTTTCATGCAAATGTATTATAATGCATGACCCATTTGTTATTGTTAGGATCCTAAATGTACTCCAAAAGCTCATGTGTTGAAAATTTTGGTCCCCAGCTGATGGTACTTTGGGGAGTGGTGGAAACTTCAGGAGGTGGTGCCAAATTGAAAGAAAGTTAGGTGGCTGGGGTGTGTGGAGGGTGCTGGCAGGTGGGAGGTCTGAACTGCCCACCAGCAAGCCCCTGAAACAACAAATCTCTGAGGTGCCCTCTCTGGCTCTCTGTTTTCCCTTCTTCTCTCTCTCACAGATACAGACAGTATACAAGTTTGATTAAAAGACACGGTAAATGTTTAAATTAAAAAAAATATATTACAGTATCAGATGCATTGCCATTAATCTCCCTTAAAATTCTCCCCCTGGTTTCAAACACGCTTATCCCATCATTCTTGCTACATTCTCTCCTTCTCTTCTTTTCTTCCTTTCCTTTCCTTTCCTTTCATGTACTGGGGGTTGAACCCAGGGCATGGCACATGCTAAGCAAGTGCTCTACCACTGAACTGCACTCCTAGCCCCATTTTTATTTTTATTTTGAAACAAGATCCTGCTAAACTGTGCAGGCTGCTTCTGGCCTCAAACTCATGATTCTCATGCCTTAGCCTCCTGAGTTGTTGGGATTACAGGCATGTACCATGGTGCCCAGCATTCTTGCCATTTTCTGGAGCAGTTCTGCAAGTCCTCTTTCTTTTCCTCTGTCTTTAGTTGCACTGTTGTGGCTGCCTCAGTGTCCTGAATTGATTTAAAACATTTACCCTTCATGCTCATTTTGACTTCGGAGAAGAGCCAGAAGTCACATGATGCCATAGCTGATGAATAAAGTGAATGAAAAGACATTATAGTCCTTTTATTTGACTGAAATTGCCCCGTCAGAGTGATGTGTGATATGGAGCGTTGTCATGATGGACGATGAAACTAAAGACACTCATGAAAGATGACTTCTGCAACTGCCTCAGAAAATGGCAAGAATGATGATGGGATAAATGTTGTTGAAGCCAAGGGCAGTATTTGAGGGAGATTAATGGCAATGTGTTGTTTAGTGTAATGTATTTTAAATATGCACCATATTTTTTGAGCCCGGGTCATACTTCATAATTCTAGAGATTTTTAAACAACACTTTTGAAGTGATAGTTCGATTTTCGTATTTGTTGTTATTGTTAGGTGCTGTTGAGTCAGGTCTGACTCACAGCAACCCTCATAGAGTTTTCAATGGTTGTTTCAGGATTGTTTCGGGAGTGGACTGCTTTGTCTTTCTCCCATTTTTGTGGCGCTGGGGATTGAACTTAGAGCCTCAGAGAGTACACAGCAGCACTCTACAAACTGAGCTAAACCCCTAATATTGTTGTTGTTACGTGTCATTGAGTCAGCATCTGACTCATAGCGACCCTCTGTACAACAGGGGAAACACTATTGTCAGTGCTTCTCTGCTGTTCATAGGGTTTTCAATGGCAGATTGATTTTTGGGAGCGGGTTGCCAGGTCCTTCTCCCAAGCCTAAAGTATCTGGTGTTCCCAGGTGGTCTCCCATCCAGGTACTAAACAGGACTGACCCTGCTTAGCTTCCAAGATCTGACGGGATTGGATGCCACAGGGCTACCGCTGCAGGTCCCTTAGTATTAGAGAATTAAAATATATAATCAGAAATTAGTTATAAAAACTCATACAAACTCAAATATAAAGGAGCATATTTTCATGTAATTTCTCTGAACTAAACCAATTTAAAGATTTTCTTCCTGACCCTGGATGCAAAGTGCTATATTTTGCTGTGAACTGAGTTTTTGAAGAAATCTTTTACATTTTACTCTGAAATTTGTTTTTGTCCTATTTATCATCTTTTTTCTATGCTTCATCATTTAACCTTCATGAGATGTTAAGTTTTTCCACAGGCATGCTAAAGTCACTACTAGAACTCTTCAGTCATCAAACCCAACATTTTTGTGCTATTTTTGTTTGCATCACACCTACTTTGGTAAGTGGTGTTAAACAAGCTCTAACTTCTTCTGCATGTAGCAATCCTAAAAGGTAAAGTGAAACTTTATATAATGAACCCACTATTAACTCCACTTTGTAAGGAGAAAACAAGACAAATATTTTTAAAATTAATTTTGTGGTGCCTAAAGAGACACACTCAAAATATACTAGAAAGTAAATGGAATAGAAAAATTTTTGGATAAAGACCAAAAATAGACCATATTTTGATCTATTTAAGAGATGTTTTAGTTTGTGATATGAATATAATGAATTCACTGATGGTTATTCAGAAATAATACAAATAAAAATTGTATTTAGAAAAAATTTTTTTAAATATGTGAATCAGAAAAGGAAGTAAAAACAACTGAAGGTGAATGCTGAGACCCTCCTTGCTTGTGTCTAGATATGGCCATCTAAAAGCCTTCCTGAGATCCTCCCTGACTGTTCATTTAAAATGCAGCCCATCTTTCTGCCTCTCACTCTCCTGAATTTAGTGTTTATCACCTTGTGACATGTTTATTTGTGTTATCTCTCCATTCCTTCCATCTCTCTGACCTGCTATCTTTTGCTAGAATATAAATTCCTCAAGGACAGGCATTTTATCAGTTTTGTTAACAGCAGATATTTTATTAGTTTTATGGTTAATCCAGATGATATAAACTAGTTCCCAGAATAGAGGAGGTAGATATTGCTGTTATTACCTTCATGTTGTGTCCCTCATAAGGTTTTCAATGGCTGATTGTTTCAGGATTCCCTTGGGAGTGGATTACCATATCCTTCTCCCACATTTTCAGTGCTGGGAATGGAACTCCAGATGTCTCTCAGAGACTGCAGAGCAGTACTCTACCAACTGAGCTAAATCCCAGTCTCAGAGGAGATAGATAGATAGATAGATAGATAGATAGATAGATAGATAGATAAATTTAAGGGTCTTCTAGTTCTAACTATAGTAAATATGTAGTTCAGGGAATGGAATAGTAACAACAAGTAAATTTAGAAGTGAAATTTACAAAATATGGATGGTAATACCAGGACTTGCTATGTCTGACTGTTTGGTTCCCTCTAAACTATTTGAAACCTAATCTGTGTTGTGCTGGTATTAAGAGGTGAGGCCTTTAGGAGCTGATCTGTCAGGAGGGTTCCACCTTCAGGAATGGGATCAGTATCCTTATAGAAGAAGCCTGAGAAAGCTCTTTAGCCCCTTTTCCCCTCTGCCACATGAGGACAATTGAAAGCACCATCTGTGAGGAATAGGCCCTCATCAACAGACAACCTACTGGCACTTTGATCCTGGTAGCCTCCACAACTGTAAGCAATTAACATTTATTGAGTGCTTTTTCTGTATGATCACAGTTTTAAATAGTTTGAATATATTGTCTCATTCAGTCCTCACAACCATCCTATGAGACAGCTACCATTATAGTTCTCACTTTACAGATGAGAAACTGAGGTACAGGGACATTAAGTAACTGGCCCATGGTCACAGAACTAATACATGGCAGAGTTAATATTTGGATCCAGGACACTGTACTTGTTATTCCCACACCCTGGGTGGTGGATGACCAAGGCAGGTAGGGTTTGCCATGTTGACCTCACCTCCAGGAATAGGACAGAGGGGCGGGAGGTCTGGGAGTCCCTCTTTACAATGCCAATATCATGGCATACTGAAACTCACTCTCTGAAACTTTTAGTGGGGATTAACTGGGAGTGAGCCAAGGTCAGTAATTTGGGAGTCATAAGGAAGGGCCAGAGAAGCAAAAAGACCTAGCTCCATAGCTGGGTGCAAAGCTATTAAAGATGAGCTTTGGCATATCCTATTCTAAAAATGTTACTACTATGTGTTCTGCCAGTGATGATAATCATATCCCGTCCTACACTTTACCAGACTACTCTCAGGTATCGCAGTATGATTAGAGGATGAGACTTAGTAGAAGTGTATGGTTTCATGCTGTTAAATAATGCTATTATTTTTACTTTGTGTGTGTGTGTTTGTGTGTGTGTGTGGTGCTAGGAATTGAACCCATGGCCTTGTGCATGCTAGGCAAGTCTTCTACCACTGAGTTACATACCCAGCCCTATTTTCAATTTATTTTTCCCAAAAGAAATGAGGTTACAATGCACAATGATTAGAGAAAATAGCACTAACAAATAACAACGGTTATTGGAAAATAACCTTGAACAAACTGTACCTTCTTGTCTTCTTCTGTGTTTGTGTGTGCTCAGTTGTTCATCACCCATTATGAAAAGGAGCCGACTTCTCTACTAGAAGAGCAAGTTGTTAGCTACCATTGGGTAAATGCCTTTGAGAAATGCACTCATAAAAAAAAAAATCCACAGCTATATTCTGTTCAAGAATGTCTAAGAGCAGAAAAGCATAAGGGAAAAATTATGATGCCCCACCCATCCAACATGGTAGTTTATATTCCACATATATGCGTGCACATAGAGTCATCACAAATAACTTTGGATGCAAAACTAATATTCTCCTTGTTTTTACTCAAAGGCCCAGAAAGAAAAAGTAATGGAAAGTCATTAATTGCACTGAAATCTAGTCTTTTTTGTTTCAGAGCCACAAAAACAGTTTTAGATTTAATTTTACTGGTAAATAAAACACTTCTGAAGTTCAATAACAAGTTAATGGTCCAAATTTGGCTTTTTTCTTTTTAAACCATACTGACCTTTATAGAGGCAAAAGAACAGCATTTGACATTTTGCAGAAAATAAAGAAACATAATTTAGCAATTTTTAACCAATTGCTGCACAGTACAGCTTTAGAGTTGCTCAACTCTTTCCAGACACAAATGTGTCTCAAGTATGCTTCATATTCCTTTTAAAATTGCAAGTAAATAAACAAAAATTTTAATTAGATGAGACTGTGTCTCATATTTGGCTGAGGTCATCCTTTCCTCTCTGGGAAGAAGAAAAATCCATTAAAGAAAGAAAAGGAAATCCAAGAAGGAAAGAAAGAAGAAAGAAAAAAGAGAGAGAGAGACAGAGAGAGAGAGAGGAAGGAAGGAAGGAAGGAAGGAAAGAAGGAAGGAAGGAAGGGAAAATGGAAGGAAGGAAGGAAAGAAGGGGAGAAAGGAAGAAAAGAAGAAAAAATTAAGAAGGAACCAGCTGACGCTGTATATGCAGGATTGCTTTCATCCTAAATGCTATGCACATTTCTGAACTGTACCTCAGATTCAGCCAAAACTGCAGGTCCTGACTTGGTTTTTCAGACTTCTGGCCCAGTTCTCACATTGTAGAGAAGAAATACACCACAAGCTTGGGGGCTGACTTGTCCCAGGTTTTTATCTGCTCATTTGATCTTTTCTTCTGCTTGGAACAAAAATAGCTTGTTTTCTCCATCCCCACCACTGGACCACTGGCACTGCTTCTATTCTGGGTGAAGATTGCTAATAGCCTGGTATAGAGATGGTCACATTTGTTGAACAAATTAGGAAGGGGCACTGAATTTTTCCCCTGGTCTGTTTAGTCAGTGCTTCTACTTTTGATTTCCCTGGTCTTTTCTTGCTTATTGTTGAGGAACAGAAATAATTTTCCCCTCCATGCTCCATTCTATACTTCCCTTAGCTTTTCCATGTCCCATAGCATCTCATTCCCTTCTGCATGGACATACCATATATTGCTAAGCACAGCTCAGGATGTTCTGGCCTGACTTGCATCCAGCAAGTTCCTTTTCTTCACATATCAAAGTTAAATGGAGTTTTGCCTGCTCTGGGGCTATAGTTCTGAGTGAGGTGGAACCCAGTGTTTTTTGTACTAGTTGAGAACAGGTCCAGAATGTCCATTCTTTTCTTCTTCTCCTCTTGGATGAGCCATGGACTTGAGGTCACTTGAGGGGATGGATCATCCTGAGGCCACCCTGGGAGCTGGCTTTTGTTCCAGACTATGTTCAGAAAAGGGGTCCAAGAACTCTAAAAACAACTCTGACTTAAAAAAAAAAAAGTTCCCTGTGAAAATCTGTAAAAGACAAAGTCAAAAAAGTTTCTTTTCCTTAATGGACATGGAGGATGAGGGAAGGCCTACCAGGAGAGGCAGAGTGAGCAAAGTGGAAGCTTTCATACTGCACATCAACAGGTTTTAATCCATCCATACACTGTTTAAATGTCCTTAAATTAATGCCAACATTAACAAATTAGTTTTCCCATAAAAATTTGGTTTCTGACTTCTTTTGAAAAATCAGACTATCTGGCTGACACTGGCTCTACTTCCTGTCTAGAGTCAAGAGCTGCTGCCCTCTCTAGACAAGGTGCACTTGCTCCTGACCCCAGGCCCCAGGCTGGTTGGCTTCAAGCCTTAGCGGGCATGGAAGTTTGTAATGTCTGTTCTAAGCACTCTGATGACCTAAGAGAGCACCTAGTATAAGTTCTATGTTCTGGTCAACAGCTGTTTGGCAATGTTTGCCTCATGGTAGTCTCTCACCTTTTCTACCCTCTTTCTACCTGCCCCTGAACTGCTCTGAGATTGAACAGGCATTTACAAGGAAGAACCATTTTCCTCTGTCAAAAAGGTCAGAAAGGTTGCCGGATGCAGTGGCGCATGCGGTCTGTGTAACTTAGCGAGACCCTGTCTCAAAAAGTAAAAAACAAAAAATGGGCTGGAGGCGCAGCTCAGTGGTCCAGCACTTGCAAAACATGTAAGCTCGAGGCCCAAGGTTCAACCCTCAGTCCTGAAAAAAATAAAATAAAATAAAATAAAGGTCAGAAAGGCCAAGCAAAGCCAAAGGGCCATGGCTCTCTGCTGTCCTTGTGTCTGTGCATCCAATTGTTATGGTTGGAAAAGACTTTTATTTGTGAGGAAGATATATAATGCCTATAATTAGGCCAAGTATTTGCCAATAAAAAAATAGAAAGTCATGCCAATGGAGAGAGTTTTGAGAGGTAAAGGAAAAATGGGTGTGAGTAGCTTTATTTTACTTTTTAAATGCCATCCCAAAGTCAGGCAGCCCAAGTTGATAAATACGAGAAATGGTGCCCGAAGTCAAAATAACAAGAACTCTAAAAAATTCTCTTTATTTCCACCTAATACTGAAGATAACATTTAGACTCCATCTTTAGGATAGTTGCCAGCTCTCTATGAAGCAGCAGAGGCTAGCTTTTGGTGACCCGCAGCATGAAAGCCACTGTAAGGCTAAGTGATAAGTTGACAACACACAGGCAAAAGACAATTAGGGTGATTTTCAAAGGGCTTCAGGGCCTGCAGCTGTAAGACTCCCATTGACTGCACAGCAGTGGAGAACCTACATTTCTCATCTTCACACAGCTCTGAAAACATTAGCAGTCAACTCTAGGGCTGACTTTAGGAATGCAGTTCCCTATCTGATTCCTCACAGCACCTGCCATTATTAATGGCTACTAGGAATGTGTATTGGTATTTGGAAATAACACAAACTAGATCTTTTTTATTTCCTTTCATCTTTAATGTATTGAAAACCTCCTATGTTTTCTAAAATGAAAAATAATTCCACAAGTGAACATTTTGGTTTGGGTCTGATTTTTTTTAATGCTGAGGGGAGTCCTTGTGTGCTAAAGTCTAGGTCATAGAGAACAAGTCATACATATTTATCTGTAATATTACTAACAGAGCCATCAATGTGTGAGGATGATCAAGATTGATAAAAATATGAGAAGAGTGGGATACAATAGGAAACAGATGTTGAAAGGAAAAGAAAAATGATAGATTCCAGCTGATGGGATACACATGGAGATCAAAACAGAAGAGAGACTGCCTGTGATTCTAGCTAGATGCAAATAGTGCCAAATTCAGAGGGCCCCTCACTGGTATCATTTTATATACTTTAAGGATGAGGTAAGTTTCTTTCACTTCAGTAACTATTGGTGCCCTGTGTAAAATTGCAAGTGCTCCTGGGAACTAAATTCAGTAGGTTTTCTACTCTGTAGAAGGGACTACAACTGTGAAATGCATGGAAGATCTGTAAGTCATGACCTCAAATTCAAGAGTACTGGATTACAATTTTGCTTTATGAATTCATGTATTATTTATTTCTGGTAAGTTCCTTTCATGCTGCTCTGAGTGCACTCTCTCAGAGTCACTCTCATGGGGAGGAGTAAAAACATCCATGATTGTGAGTCTGTGTTCTGGTGGTCATCTTTGAACTTGTTTTTACAGATGCAGTGCAAAAGCCCACATCACTGCAATGCAGTGGTCAAGGCATTTACAAAATAATGATTTTTTTAAGGAAAAATTTCAAAGTTCCATATACTGTCCTAATGAACCACATAATAATGTAGCACCACTTGCTCTTGTCACCCCTTCCCCAGCGAGGGGGGCTTTTTCAATGCTATTTTCCTTTATTCTCCTATATAAATTGCATTGCACCCAAAGATAACTACACTTTTTTCTACCTATGCGTTTGCCCATACCTTTCTTCTATTAAAAAAGAATATGAGGAGACTTTCTTCTCCTCCAAACTCATACAAATCCATATCCTCTACAGCCCAGTTCAAAGGCCATATCTTTTCTGAAACCACCTCTGACTTTTCTAGATATTCCTATGAACCTCTCTAATTATTATCATTATTATTACTTAGAATAATTACAAATAACTTATGTAGATTGTCTTCAATTTATTATGGTTCAACTCATGATCTTTGTCTTTACACTGGTGTGAAAGCAATACATACTTAGTAGAAACCACTGTGATGGTTAAACTTCACTGTCAACTTGACTGGATTGAGAAGCACCTAGGAGATTAGTAAAGCACACCTCTGAGTGTGTCTGCCAAGGTGTTTCTAGAGGCTATTAACTAAAGGGGAAGACCTGCCCTGAATGTGGTCAGCACCATCCTATGGAAGGGGCCCTGGATGGAATACAAGTAGAAAGAGGAGAAAACCCAATAGGGCAGTCATTCATTCATATTTATATTCATTCTCATTCTCCCCCTCTCCATTCTCTCATTCTCTTTTTCTCTCTCCTGGCTCCCATGAAGTGAGCTACTCTGCTCCACCATACCCTCCCTGCCTTGGTTGACTGAAACCTCTGAGAACATGAGACAAAAGAAATCCTTCCTCTCTTAAGTTGTTTTGCTCAGGTGTTTTGCTACAGATAAAACTGACTAACACAACTATACTTGGAATTTTAAATTTTGATCTTTTCCCAGGCTAGTGTATGTGGTAAGATACTCTCAAAGTGCTGAGCAGTAGCAACAGTGGAGCCACAGCTCCCATCGGCCAAGTGATCATGAGGTAAATAACTGATAGCTTACAGTGTACTGTATTTAATAAATCACATGGAATATTCAACATCTCATCATAAAATAGGCTTTGTGTTAGATGGTTTTTCCCAGACACAGGCTACTGTAAGTGCTCTGAGTACATTTAAAGTAAAATACACTAAGCTATGGTATTTCATAGGCTAGGTGTATTCAATGCATTTTCAATTTCCAGTACTTTCAACTTACAATGGGTTTATTAAAATGTAACTCCATGGGTCAATAAGTATCTCACATTATTTATATTGTTGTCCTCTCAATGATCCTATGATAGATACCATCATTATCCCATTTTTTTAGAGAGGAAAGTTATCCAGTAAGTGATATAGAATTATTGTCAATATCATCAATTTAGCATTTACTTGTGAAGTGATTGTTTATATCTCTTGAGTTGCTATTTATTGCACAATCATTCAAATATTTTAAATGTAGCATTTGGGAAGGCAAATTAAAATTGTGGTTTCCAATACAAAATGTAATCTTCTGTAATCCTGAGAAATCAGAGACAGAGCAAAGAGAAGCTTACACAGCACTGATGAATGAAGAAAGAAAAGTTATATTCTAGAAGACTTCTGGGACTAGTGACTGTTAGAAACTAAAATTTAGTTCCCAGACCCAGCCATTAAGGCCTGCTACACCAGAGGTTTATTGAAGTCTCTCAGTTCTCAGTTTCCTGATTTGGAAAAAAAAAAAAAAAAAAAAAAAAAAGAGGAGCAGAGAACATGTGTACTTGCAAATTCTGCAAACAAAGTGAATAACAGTGTTTTCAGAACTTTTTGTTTCCTTACATAGAGCACTGTCCATTTTTTATAAAGCTTTAAAATAGAACCATAAAGTCCTGAGGTTAGGTGAATATCACTCTACTAATTTTATAGATGATGAAACTCCAGCTTCATGACCTTGGTCAGGGTCACACAATTAGACAGTGACATATCTGTGCTTCCTAATTCTTAGTTGAAAGCTTTGATCACAGGGCATCATGACCCATAAGTACTGCTCACTTCCCAGGAGGTTTCATAGACATCTGCTTATATTTGAGCTATATGGTAATAAACCTTTTGTTTAATTTTTTTTTTTGTAGTAGTAGTGTTCCTCAAAGACTTTTGGCCTCGAGTGAAACAAACTGGAAAAATTAAAAATTTTAATAAGAAAAGTGACTAGCAAGTCAATCTCTCCAATATTGATCCATTTGTCTATTAAATTAATTCACTGATTCAAGACCACTAAGTCAGAGAGAATGTGATAGAAGGATAAAAATGCTTTTGGTGTTTCTATATGAGGCAAGCCTGGCTAATGCTGTTTAGGGAAAAGAGCAAAAAGGCAATATATATTCTGGGAGATAATAATGTATAGAGGAGCAGGAAACAAAGTGGTTAGGCAGGGGCAAAAGGCTGCCCTTACTGGAGGAAGGAAATTATGAGAAGTACAAGATCTTTCAGAATCATGGATGTGGAGAATAAGAAGGGAGAGTTTTTCAGAAGAAGGAATGTGAAAGATAAAGAACAGGGCTGGAATGAGTTCAGTAGCTGTGTGGAATAATGGTAGCAGCTAGGGAGGATTCTTCAGAAATTCACAATGGCAGGCTGTGGGACAGGCACCACCTTAAGTACCTCAGGACAGAACTACCCTTGTGCCCACCTACCACTATAGGGTGGTGAGATAAGAACTGTGTTAGCATCCAGATCAGGGAAGCATGAGATTCTACCAGTTCAAACTGATTTATGAACCCTTTTTGTGACTCAAATAGAGCTAGATTTCAATCATCTTTTATATTTGGAGTCTTTTTACTTCTGTGTTAAAAATGTGCATTGCATGCTTGAGAAAGAAGAACACATGATGAAATTAAATATGAAGGACTAACGAAATGTGGTTTTGCTTTGGTAGAGATGACCTTTCTGTTTCTCTGACTCTACTTTTCCTAATAAAATGTTTGATTTATATGGTTTAGAGACTTTAAAAAAAAGTGGACTCTGTCCAAAGAATAAAGTACTAAATTACAGTGCACTAAGAGAAACCTACCAGTTTCAAAACAATGTGGTTTTTATCATTTATACATAAATAACTACATACTGAAGCTTGGAAGAAGAGGATGTAATAAGGATTTTTATAAGCCCATCTTATTAAAACCTAGAAAATGTGAGTGATAAATATAGCAAGTACAAAAAACTTGCAGCAATGATTCAGACACATACATTTTTTAAGATTTCTTGCTTTTGCAGGTCATGTTTGCAGCATGCTATTCTAACACTTTTCTGGTAATTAATTTTGCCGTGGAGCTCATAGGTAAAGGCAAGGATTGAGGTACTCTAGTTCCACTGCCAACAGGAACCTGTCAATCTTCATTGAATTGTAACATTATTTCATCTTACTGAAGACTCTACACACCTTAAGTCATATTGACACTGATGAGAGAAATTCAAATGTTATTTCAGGCCAGTATCCATTTGGAAATAAAATTATTTTCTTGGATGTTTCTTCAAAATATTCAAACCAGCTTGGAAGTAAATAAATTTGCAAATAAAATTCAAGAAAATATAAGAAATCTTTTATAGATTTTTTCCTGTGATGGTTACTTAATTGGCTTTATGGGAAGAAGAAAGCAAACCTTTAAACTACAGTGAATGAGATTCTCTGAATAAAAAAAAACATAGGAAAATACTGTTATAGAAAGTTAACTTTGTCAAAAATATCTCATAGAAATATATCGAAGAACCTCCATAAGGATGAGTATTTTTCTTAAATTTGTCCCAAGCATGAATGTTTCTATAGACCTTAAGAATTCTCAATGCATTATTAACAATATGAAAGTTATTATGAATAAACTTATTACTAACGTAAGTTCAGACAGTCTCTGACTTGATGATTTGACTTACGGTATTTTTTACTTCATAGTCATGCTATTTTTCAATAAGTTATGTGAGATATTCAACACATTTTATTATAAATTAGGCTTTTTTAGCTGGACATGGTGGCACATGGCTGTAATCCCAGCCCTTGTGAGGTAGAGGTAGGAGTATCATAAATTGGAGGCCATCTTGAGCTACATAGTGAGATACTATCTCAAAAATAAGTAAGTAAGGCTTTGGAAACCCAGTCAGCCTCTCCTGTTTAGGTTGATGAATCTCACTTTGGGATTTTCTTTTTTCTTTTTTTTTTAACCACGCATCTTCCTAGATGCATAGAAGCCTGGACTGTGAGATCCAATGCTTGGTTTCATACAGCCCTGCCTAAGTTTCTAAGTGTTTCACAGTTTTCTATCTAATGTGGTCTCTCTCATATTTCAAAAGATCAAAAAGGCCATTGGACTAGGTAAAAGGCAGTTTGGTGCAGTGGCAGTTAAAAGCATGAGCTTTAGAGATTGGGAAAAACAGTAAGAGGTGGGAAGAGAAAGCCACAGGGAATGTAAGGAAGCCAGAGACACACCATCAACTTTACCTACCCTTCCTTCCCTCACCTTTTTTGAGATTTTCCTGTATTTGAGAGCAGGAGTCATGTTTATTTCTACTTTCTTTTCTCAGTGTTTCCAAATGTCTTGAACAAGGAGCAGCACTTCACTTGCTAACCTGACTTGATGTTCAAGGTTAGTTCTATTAATGCTGGCTAAATTATGAATCTATGGAAATGAAGGTTATTAAATAACTTTTCAGAAACATATTCTTTGTGGAATCTCCTACCTAATCTGGGACCTGATGTATGATACTACTGCTAATCTTTTTCAACAAAGCCAAAATAAAACTGTTCTTTGGAGAAATATGATTTTTTGTTTTTGTTTTTGTTTTTTGAGACAAGGTCATGCTCTGGGGCCCAGGTTGACCTGGAACTTGCTATTTTGCCCAAACTGGCCTCAAACTCATTATCCTCCTGCCTCACCCTCCTGAATGCTGGGATTACAAGCATGTACCACCATGTCTGGCTTAGAAATGTGAATTTGTAATGGATATCAATGTTAAAATAAATGAACATTTGTTGGAATGAACTTTTACAACTGAAAGATAACTAAACAATAATTCCTTTGTTTATAATGTTTATTTATACTTTTTAGTTTATTTATCTCTTTTGCACATTTTAACTAAATAAAGAAATTTAATTTGATGAGCATTTGTTGAATAGCTTCCATAAGCAAAATCTCTGGTAAAGCACTGTGGAAGAAGTAAATACAAAGAGGTTTTATGGTTTTCCACTACTGGCATAAACTACTGGGTGAACAGATCACAGTTTACAAAATCCCAGCTCATGTGTTAATGAGTATCTGACCTTGCCTGTTATTTAATTTCTCTATGCTTCTGTTTCTCCATATATGAAATGGCAATAGTTCCTACTTTGCTGGTTTGTGCTGATGTTGTGAGGTGCCATCGAGTTGTATCTGACTCATAGTGACCCTCACAGAGTTTTCAATGGCTGATTGTTTAGGGATTGCTTTGGGAGTAGACTGGCATGTCCTTCTCCCATTTTTGCAGTGCTCAGGATGGAACCCTGGTCCTCAGAGAGTGTGGAACAGCACTCTACCTACTGACTAAACACCAGCCTTGTTGGGTTGTAGTAAGGGTTAAATGAAATAAGTGCAATTCTTCACAATAGGATAAATATTAGTGTTACTGTGGTTTTTACTGTTACATATTGAGACACCTAATTACAACATATTGAGACATATCATGTGTAATCTAACACATACATGCATGAACACATTCTAGAAAGATGAATGCAGAGATTTTGAATAATTTAATAAATGAATATAGGATTTTCAGTTTTAAAATGCTAGTTTAAAGAGTAAACTATATATTTGAGTTTTGATATTACAAATTTTCTAGTAAGTAATAATCTGATGAACTTAAATTATTTTTCCATAGATGCTAAATATTAGATTTCTCTTGTAAACTATTTCAGATGGCTACCTTAATATTCTACTTTGTCATTTTTATCTATTATTTTTAAAGAATCTTAGCAGTTAATTTTATTCCTAGGATAGATAAAACTACGTAATACTCTCCCTTTCTATGAATGCCCTACTATAGCAATCAACATGGAAACAAAAATCTGAAGAATCTTTAAGGAAATAATGAGCTCTTCATGATTTTTACCAATGTACTTGCTAATGTTTCAAACCAAACAGGCTTTTCTGCAATGCTTGACTGTACATATGCTTCTTGACTTATGATGAAGTTATGTCCTAATAAACTCATCATAAATAGAAAATACTGTAAGTCAAAATGTATTTAGTACACCTACACCTAATATGCTGAACATCATATCTTAGTAACACCATGCCCTGCAGCATATAAGTTGTTTACCCTCAAAATGGTATGGATAACAGGGAGCTTCAGCTCCCGGACTCTGCTTGGCATTGTGACAGAGTGGCATACAGTCCTGCTAGCCTTGGAAAAGACAAAACCTCACAATTCAAACTGAAGTTTCTACTGTATATGCACTGCTTTTGCACCACCATAAAGTCAAAAAAATCATCCTAAGTCAGGGACTGTCTATATTACCACTTTAACATGACAGTTTCCAAAACTAACAGTCTAGTGTTTTCTCAAAATGTTCCAAAACATTAGTTATAAAACAAAGAACAAAATATACCTGCAGAATTTCATGTCTATATCAAATCTGTATGATGCCTATACCTTGGAATACAATTCCTAATAACATTATTGAATTGATAGCTCAGTGAAGGTGGCCTGTGACACACTTCGACCACTGAACAGCCTAAGTGATTAGCAATTAGAGAAACACTGCTAACTGATTTCAGTGGTATCCTATGAAAAAATGAAGCTCAGAGTATTTGTGTGAAATAATCTTAAAATGTTTATGCAATCCTGGTGTCACCTTAGGGACAGGAGAAAGGCAGTTTCTGTTACTATACACCTATTAAAGCTAGAAATCTTAATACATTTTTTCAGTTCATTTTCATGGATGTCTTGCAAAGTAAGTAGTACTGTCCCCATTTCAGAGAAGTTAAATAACCAGCCCACAATCACAAAGCTAAAAATTAATAGGATAGGATTTACATTCTGGTGTATTTTCAACTCACTATTCATGCCATTTCTCAAAGTAAAGAGAACCTTATTAAGAATATTTACAAAAGAGAACAGTGATTTGATTTAGTCTGAAGGACTGAAGACAACTTTTCTGATCCATGCATCTAAGAGGTTTTAAAAAATGTTTGGTTTATATTTAAATTAATGCCACTTAAAGTTGGGGGTTTTTGTTTGTTTGTTTCTGGATTGGTTGGCTGTTTTCTCCAGAATTCTCATATTCTGACAAGGCAGACCTTCTTCCTGGAGCAGTAACCCTTTGGAGCATGCACACTGAGCAGCACTTCTGTGATGACAGCCTGCCTTTTCTATTCCTTTATTCCAGTTTTGTGAAATACATAAGTGGTCATTTTGTAGTCAGGGTACCATTTCTGAGCTTTAGTTTTTGATTTACTAATTACAGATTCTAAAACCTTACTCATTTCTTCTTACTTTTTAAAAAATTTCAGTGATATGTCAGATATGAAATGTGTCTCATCTGCAAACCATAAGATGTATGCAGATTTCTTCATTACAGCATTCCTAGGATGACAGCTCAGTGCATATGTCTTAAAAGTAACCAATAAATATCTGATGAATTGCAGTGGCTCTCAATATCTTCATTTATTAATATGCATTCAGTTTAAGTGAAAAATTTATGAGATATCTGTTGAGCTAAATTAATTTTGGGAGAAGGACCTGGCAACCCCCTCCCAAAAATCAATCTGCCATTGAAAACCCTATGAACAGCAGAAAAACACTGACAATAGTGTTTCCCCTGTTGTACAGAGGGTTGCTATGAGTCGGATACCGACTCGACGGCACCTAACAACAACAACAAAATTAATTTAGACTTTCTTTGCTGGCTCTGATGGAATACTTTATATCAGATAACCTCACTGAGTACAACTGTGCAAATTAGAGGAGAAAATACTTTTAGACACATTTACATAATCACAAAAACAATAACAAAACAGTGGTTGAAAGGTATCAGAGAGTAATTAAAACAGCCAGTGCTCCAGGGGTCAAGCTCTTTGGAGAGAAGCAAACCCAAACTGTTTTTATGCTTCCTTGGGAATTTTCCACCTCAGTGAGATGCCTAAAGGCTGAACAGAAAGTTGTAGCCTGGAACTTGCAGCAATGGATCAAGATTGGAGAAACCAAAAATAAATAAACAATTTAATTAATTAATTAATTAATTAATTAATAGGGTTCAAGTCTACCATGGAATCAAGACTAGATTTTACCTCAAGGGTCGATATTCCAAAGAAAAAGGAAACTATAAAGTCATTTTCCACTTCTGGAGCTGCTTGTATAGGGGGTGAATGGCTAGAAAACTAAGCAGAATATAATTGCTCAGAAGCTAAAAAGCTAACCAAAGAATGAGAATCTCATAGTGCTGAGAAATGAAGAAATGGGGTCCAGAGACCGCGAAGGAGGAGAGGTTTCCAGAATACACAACAGGCTTTCAGATGAGTCACTTGGGTTCCCTGAACAAACTTTTAGTTTGTCCCAAGAGAGGACAAACTAAAACTAGATTAACTTTGACAAAGCCTAAAACCCAGTTTCTACTGGATTAAGAGGATCTGCCCATATTATATGTGCCTTCCAAAAAATGTAAGTTATCCTTACAGAGGAAGAAACTTGAAATTATTTTTGTTCAGAGATTGCACACTGACCACCAGCTATGGAAATTTACCCTGCAAAAGCTTTTCTTTAGTCTAAACAGTGTTTGCTTTTTCTATTTACATTTCAATGCTTCTAAGAAAAGGATAGTGGTGGGTCAAAGAGAAAGAGGAAGACCCTCAACTAGATGTATTAACACAGTGACTGCAACAATGGCTTAAAGATAAAAGAGATTATGTGCATGGCACAGTTCTGGGGAGTATTTTATTATGGTATACATGGGGTCTCTATAAGTCAGACCTGACTTGACAGCACATAACAACAAAAAAGCAGTCTGTACTCTGCAGTTTTTCTATAATACCCACCAATCCCACAAGCCTATTTCAGCCATATTAATTATTTGCTTGAATCTGAAGGCACTGGCTACATAGTTATTCATTTCACTTCATTATTTCATTTCATTTCATTTCATTTCATTTCATTTCATTTCATTGCAGAACTGGGGTTCTGAATCCAGGCTCTTGTGCATACTTTGCAAGAATTTTACCACTGAGCTGCAACTCTACTCCTTTTTAAAATATTTTACCTTGAGATTGGGTGTCACTAAATTACACAGGCAGCCTCTGACCTCAAATTCAGGATCCTCCTGCCTCTGCCTTCCAAGATGCTGGGATTACAGGCATGCACTACCATGCCTGGCTCTCATTTTCTTTTTACAGCTCCTTGGACAAACATTTCTTTCTACTCATGTATTCAATTATTTTGCATTTGCAAAACATTATGTAGTTTATAAAATTTATTTGTATACATCCATTTTTACACAATTCTTAGGACAAAATTTCAGGCAAGAATCAGCACCTCTGTTTGGAAAATAGATAACTAAAGCTCACTGATGTTAGGTTGCTCAGTAAAATCAAAGCTGCTGGGCCAGGAATATAGTTCAGTGGTAGAGTGCTTGCCTAATATGCATGAGCACTGAAAAAAGAAAAAGAAGAAGAAGAAAAAAAAAAACCAACAACCTGAAGTTGCTTGGCATTTAATTGCTTGGCCCTTCTGTGAACCTGACAGTTTGACATTAAAGAACATTACTACAAGCCAGGTGCAGTGGCTCACTCCTATAATCCCAGTGACTCAGGAAGCAGAGGCAGGAGGATCACAGATTTGAGGCAAGAAGCAGCCTGTATAACTCAGCCAGACCTTGTCTCAAGATAAAAAATAAAAAATTGGGCTGAGGGTGCAGCCCAGTGGTAGAGTACAAGGCCCTGGGTTCAATTCTCAAGTACTATAAAAATGTTACTGCAAAATATACATATAAAAGTATTTTTAAACAATGTATTCTCTCTACCCCAGAGATAATGAAATTTTACACCTTGGAAAAAAATTATAAAGTAACACTCAGGAAAGGAATCTGAACTACCAGGTAAAAACCAGTCCCAGATGCTCCCCCAAAACTGTTTTAAAGAGGAGGTATGCTTACTAAGTCTTATAAGTTTGCCATTTCAAGTATTAGAGTATGCTAGATCTTTTTACAGGTAAAGTAAAGGCTCACAGAGCCCAGGAGGGCATGTTCCATGGCTAAAATGCAAAAAAAATGTGGTCACAGGAGACCCAAAGAAAACTCTGTGAAATGGAAAAAACGGAGGAAACAAACTAAAAGATAGGACAGAGTAGGGCAGGAGAAATGGAGAGACTTGTTTTGGAAGGATAGAACTATGCTTCAAAAGGCATAGTCTGTAAACTCCCATTACTAAACCTGTGCTGGTGGATGCTGTTGACTGGAGAGCAGAACCTGACACTAGAAAAGTCAGTCAACCAAAGTGGAAATCCTGCCCTTGGTCTGAAGAAGTCTGCAGCAGTCCACAGGCTAATGAGAAGGCCATGTGAGTCCCTGTCATTCACTGACAAAGGGAATAAGTCTTTCACACAAACACAAAAATGTTTCATCAGCCCAGATGCTACTGAACACTGGATAGTGTGCATGACCTGATCAAGAAAATTTAAATATATCTCCACCTCACAGCTTTTGTGTATTTATTTGTAAAGTTATGGAAATGTTCAGGGGTGTTTTGAAGAGTACACAAGGTGTTCATTAGGCTCTGAATCTCACTCCACAAAACAAATGTAGTGATTTTTTTTCCCTACTAAACTTGACATAGCTCTGGGTTAAGTCAATGATAGTCCCAACCTCCCCTGGCTTCTACGTGTTTGTTCCAGGGTTTTCTGCTTTTCCACTCTTCATGAATAGTGCATGTGCTAGTCTCCAATGGAAATAAAGTGACATTTCTTATTACTTTTGGCTGCTGGAAAGCAATCTGGAAGGGAGTGCCTTGAAACAATTAGTCCTCTGTAACTGATTATTTAACAATGTGTATTTCCCAAGAGCTGTTTATTCTCAAAAAGAAGCAGCCAAGACTAAATATGTACTGTGTCTAAGCAGACACCTGCACCAAACCACTCTGGATGCTAAATGGGAATTGTCAAAGAAGAAAATTAAAGGGGGATTATTATTAATTGGCTTCTATCTATGATTTGAGATGGAATCTGTACTTTTTCATGAGCAAGGAAATAATGTATGCTCTATTTCTTTTTTTTTTTTTTGCGGTACTGGGGGTTGAACCCAGGGCCTTGCACCTGCATGCTCTGCAAGTGCTGGACCACTGAGCTGCACCCCCGGCCCATTTTTTTTTTTTTTACTTTTTGAGACAGGGTTTCGGTAAGTTACGCAGACTGCGTCTGGTCTAGAACTTGCCATTCTCCTGTCTCCGCCTCCTGAGCCGCTAGGATTACAGGCGTGTGCCACCACGCCCGGCTTTGTATGCTCTATTTCTTAAGATATCTCAACTACTGTTTTCATTTGGGAAAATCTCTTCATAAAAGATGGCTTTAGTGTTTTGTTTGTTTGTTTGTTTTTTGGCAATACTTGGGCATTGAACCCAGGGCCTCTGACACATACTTTGCAAGTGTCCTACCAGTGGACTGAAACTCTAGCCCATTTTTAATCACCTTTTAAAAAAAATTTTGAGTCAGGGTCTCACTAAGTTACACAGGCTGCATCTGGTATTGAACTTGTGATCCTCCTGCCTCTGCTTCTTGAGTGGCTGGGAATATACGTGTGTGCAGCCAAACCCAGCAAAGATGGTTTTAGTTTTAAAACTGATATTCAATATATACCAACAAAAGACACATAGAAGGCAAGGAAAGAAGACAGGAAAGAAAATAGAAAGGGAGAGTAGAAAGAGCAGGAGACAGGGGGAGGGAGACTGTAAACATAACTTTTTGTATAAGAAAAATGTTTCATATATTCCAAGCACTCCAGTGGCCACCAAAGAACAATTAAAAAAAAAAAAAACACAGAAGAAACTGTTCCCACCTTTGAGTCACTTATTTCCCAGCCACTTAACAGTATAAAACATGAGGCTAAGAATGGAAATGATTTTAACCAACTAATCTTTAAGTTTGAATATAGGCTATATATTTTTAGTTAGAAATTCCATGTTGTAACTCACTTCTCTAAAAAAGAGAATGCTTTGAAAACTGCCAGGGAACATCTTGAGGCCAAATGCTTGTATAAAGTCATTGATAAGTCAGTCACAGGGAGGTTGTCAAACAGGACTTTGGAGGTTCAATCCCCTAACTGCATACTGAGAAGTGTCATATCCCAATATATGTCAAATTCCCCTCCCTGGCTGACTTCTGCATTCCAAGAATAATATGTTTTGGCATTTGGAAGGCTATGTCTGTGTATATGAACCTTCTCCCAAAAGATACGTTCTGGCATCTTCAAGAAGCCCATGCCTGTTACTGTTTGCTACCTTCATTGCCTTACATGGGATTCCCTACATGTAACATAGAAGAAAACCTGAGATAAATGCTATATGCCAGACTGAATATGTCTGGTTCAGATTAAACATAGAAACATATTTTAGAACATAATCATATCTAGAAGTAATATGCAAAACACCTAATAGTGAGGTGTTGACCTGTCAGAGTGGCTGCAGGTCTAGTGCTTGAAGAAGCACCCTGGAGGCTCCCTGACTCCCCAAGTGCCAGCCTTTCAGCTATTGGAAGTCTGGGGATACTTCTAGCTTAAATAGCAAGAAGCATGGAACACAAGCAGTAGGGGTTGGATAGTAGCTGGTTCAGTATTTTAACAATGGGTAGGGTTCTACCTGTGCCTACCAGCTAAATATCAGCCTGGTGATTATTCTCAGTCATTGTTATACAAATTTAGATACACTTTGGCTTAAGCAATTTAAGAAACTTTGTTGTTGTTGTTGTTAGGTGCCGTCGAGTCGGTATCCGACTCATAGCGACCCTCTGTACAACAGGGGAAACACTATTGTCAGTGCTTCTCTGCTGCTCATAGGGTTTTCAATGGCAGATTGATTTTTTTGGGGAGGGGGTTGCCAGGTCCTTCTCCCAAGCCTACAGCTTCTGGTGTTCCCAGGCGGTCTCCCATCCAGGTACTAACCAGGCCCAATCCTGCTTAGCTTCTGAGATCTGACGGGATTAGATGCCACAGGGCTATGGCTGCAGGATAAGAAATTTAGGATCTATAAGTATTAGCATGAATCCATTTAGAAATGGCAACTCATAGGGTGCACACCTGTAATCTCAGCAACTCAAGAGTGGTAGGCAGGAAGATTGTAAATTTGAGGCCAGAAGCTGCCTGCATAACTTAGTGAGACCTTGTCTCAAAATAATAAATAAAAAGTGGGCTGGGACTACAGCACAGTGGTACAGCACTTGCAAGTATGTGCAAGGCCCTACGTTCGATTCTCAAGTACTGAAAATAATGAAAGAAAAGAAAAGATTTTTTTAAAGTGGTTATTAGATTAATGGAACAGGGAATTAAAAATTTAAAAAGTCTCTTATGAGTTTCTTGTGGACAATACAGAGGCGATGGTTATACGATGGACCATAAGTATGTTGTTGTTGTTGTTGTTAGGTGCCATCGAGTCGGTATCTGACTCAAAGCGACCCTCATAGGGTTTTCAATGGCTGACTGTTTTGGGATTGCCTTGGGAGTGGATTGCTAGGTCCTTCTCCCATTTTTGCAGTGCTGGGAATTGAACTCAGGACCTCAGAGGCTGTAGCACAGTGCTCTACCAACTGAACTAAATCTCAGTATAGTCATAATAAATTAATGTTCCACAGATGAAGTTTTCTAGTAGTTTGACAATAGTTGTCTTTGGCTTTGTCAAAGCTTGAATCAATGAGCAGGAAAATTTAGAAAGCATGTACAGTGGACATCTGTTATTTTGGCCTCACCCCCTCCTACTGGGAAGATAATTCCTTCTTCTGGTAGAATTTCCATTCTATGTGGTTTTTATGAGATCAATTTGATGCTTTTGACCATTAGAACAAGCTCATGACCCAGGGCTAGTGAGAGTACCAGGTACCATGTGACTAGTTCCTGGGTGGGATATGACCCAAGTAGGGGACAATTCAGTCCTTCATATGCCTTTCTTTTTCCTCTTTTCTTTTCTTTCTTTCTTCCTTTCCCTTTCTTCCTTCCTTCTTTCCTTCCTTCCTTCCTCTATCTATCTATCTATCTATCTATCTATCTATCTATCTATCTAGTTTTCTTTGAGACAGAGTCTTATCTCACTATGGAGCCCCAGCTGGCCTGGAACTTGCTATGTAGAACATGCTGGCCTTGAACTCGAATCAATCCTCCTGTCTCAGCCACCTGAGTACTGGAGTTACAAGCACACACCACAACATCTGGATAACTCCATAGGATTTTCTTGTTGAAGAATAAGCTCTTTTGCAGCTGTGGCTGGAAAGCTGGTACGAAATAAGTCTGGTGGCATCTATCACATTCAGTGTACTCAAGAAGCATGTTCAGCAAAATGAGAGATACAGCCCTGCAGTCTTTGGAATCTGGTCTTGCTAGCCAAGTAAGTATGAAACTATTCTTTTCTTTTTTGAAGATTCAGAGTCCCTATTTTGACATGAAATAAAGCACAATGAAACCAGGCACAGTGGCACACATGTAACTGTAGTTAAGCTACTCAGGAGAAAAGGCAGGAGGATTGTAAGTTCAAGACCAGCTACATAGTGATTTCAAGGCCAGCTTGGCAATTAGTGAGACTTTGTCTCAAAAAAAAAAAAAATCAACTTAGTGTGGGGATACATGCCTGTCATTCTTGGAGGACACCATGGACCACCTAGCAAATTCCAGGCCAGGAGAAATTACAATAGAGAGCCCTTGTCTCAGAGAAGAAATAAAAAGTACAATGAATATCAGAATTTGTTCACCTCACATCAAGGGCATCATGGGGAAGCAGGAAAAACACAATTATTATGATTGTGCTGACGTTATCTAGTAGCTACTGAAATTAGGAAAGATCCCCTAGGGAATCAACTTTAAAGAACATTTCCCACCTTCGTTCTCAATGTTCTGCTCGTGTTCATACCCAACAGTTTAATTTTTAAAAAATAAGCACATAGAGTGGATTAAGCTAATTAAATTTGAGTTTGAAGTATTTGTAATTTTTTACTTATACTTAGTTTATAATAAAGTCCTCAAAGACAGAGATCATAATTTTTTTGTATCTTCCAATGAAATACAGTATAATGCTCACAGTCCTCCTTTATTTGCTATCCTCTATAAGAGCTTCAAAACTTTTTTCCTTTGCTTGTGGTTCAATAGGTTACATAGGCTATCATTATAATCTTAAGGTTTGCATTTATTTAATTACTATCTGACTGGATCAAGTATAAATTTAATCTCCATTGAGTCCACTCATTTCTCTCTGAGTACTCTGTTTCTTGACCATCTGCCCACACAGTTTAAGTTAGGGCTTCAAGCCTGTGTAAAGTTGGGTGCAGGTTTGGGTGGGGTTCAGTATGTTAAAATTTAGAAGGCTTGGGTTTGGTTCAGGTTTGAGTTTAAGTCCTGTATGTAGATAGCGGGGGTTGAAACAAAACCCAAACTTGAACCCTGAACCCATTCAGTTCAAGTATTTTAAAATTTTTTTCTGAACCTGAACCTAAACCCCAACCCAGTGAAAAATTGGGTTTGGCTTCAGCTTTTAATGTTCTTATTATTTATTTATATCTATCTATCTACCTATCTATCTATCTACATATATACATTATATCATTAGCTATTGTTATACATAAAAATAGAAAACAAAAGAAAAAAATTTTATTTATCTATCTACAGACAGGATTAAAATTTTAAACCTGAACCCTCTACATTTTAACATATTGAATCGGTCTGAACCTGAACTCAATTTTTTGTGGGCTCGAAGCTCTGGCTTAAGTTATTTACTTTCTGCCTGGAAACTGCTCCATACTTTTCTTATTGTTACCTCAAGCTTTCAACCCAATCCTCTCCCCAAATGACCTTTCCACTTGTCTTAAGAAAAAAGAAGCAAGCATTAGATGCAAATCCCAAGTCTCAGCTCCAGAGCAGTTTTTCATCTCCACCAGTCATGTCTTTCCCCAGCATCAGAAAAGGAAATACCTCTAGGCCCCCTCAGAGACATCCTCTGCCTCTTCTGTTCTTAAAGCCTCATTTACCATCTTGCCACAACAAGGACCTGTTCTACAGCTGGCAGTTTCTCCTTTGTTGGTTCTTTCCACAAGGAAAGAAAACAAAACCAAAAAGTCTCCTTTGAACCAATAAACTTCTTTTCCTAAGCTATCACTTTTCCTCACTTTGTATTATCCACTCAGCTTTTTTTCCCCTCAAACTGTAGCCCCTGAATCAGCATCATCTAGAAACTTATTAGAAATATAAAATTTCAGAGTCCACCCAGACCTACTGTACCAGAAACTCTGGGGGTGGCCTTAAGGATCTGTGTTTTTACATGAATTCTCACTTCTATGGTTTGGGAATCACTGTGTTATACCACATGACTCCTCTGTCCTATCCTATTTAACTTCTCTGCTACTCGTAACAGAGTACATAGTGCTTCTTTTTGAAGCTGTCTTTTCTACCTGCAACTTCGAACTCTTATCCTGTTCTCTCCCTAGCTCTCTGATCACTTATTAACGATCTCTTTCACTAGTTTTCTCCTTATACCTAGTTATAAAAGCACTGGCATATTTACCAATGTCTCAAAAATCTCACCAACTTTGCCACACATTCCCTACAACTTTGCTTTTTAAGTGATCTGTACTTTGGCTAAAGGGCTCAATGCCCAGCACTTCACCCAAGCCAGGAATTTCAAAGTGATGTTCCTCTCCTGCATTCTACATTCTTATGTTTAATTGCTTACCAAACTTCATTACTTCTTATCTCTACAACAACTCCCAGACCTGTCACTTAATCTTTATTCCCAGATGTGCTGCCAGGAACACCCATACTCTGATCATGACAGTAGCCTGCCGCCTGCTTGCCTGCAGCTGCTCTTCTTTTCAATACTTCCCCCTAGACATTTCCAGTTATCCTTCCAAAATGTAGGTACAAGCATGTGACTCCCATTCAAAATGAGAAAACAATTGACAAGAAAAGTCAGGATTAATAAAAAAATTGACCACTTCAATGACCTTCTATCGGTTAAAGGCTGAAGTTTAACATCCTGAATATGGTAAGTTAGCACTTAAGGCAATGTGCCCTTTTTGTCTCCGCTTCTACCACATCTTCTTCCCTATCAACCTTTTCCTTAATCTGTTGTTGTTGTTGTTAGGTGCCGTCGAGTGGGTCAGTATCTGACTCATAGCGACTCTCATAGGGTTTTCAATGGCTGACTGTTTCAGGATTGCCTTGGGAGTGGATTGCCAGGCCATTCTCCCATTTTTGCGGTGCTGGGAATTGAACTCGGGACCTCAGGGACTGCAGTGCAGTGCTCTACCAACTGAGCTAAATCCCAGCCCTTTCCTTAATCTAGACAAGATTAATCACTTCCCTTTTTTTGAGCCTTGACTAATACTGTTTTCTTTGTTTAAAATATTCACTTATAGCCCCATAGTCCTCATTTATTTAATAAATATTAAATAAGTCCTCATTTATTTAATAAGTATACAGCCTGCAGCCATATCACCGTGGTGTTGGATTCCATCAGATCTTGGAAGCTAAACAGGGTTGGGCCTGGTTAGTACCTGGATGGGAGACCGCCTGGGAACACCAGGTGCTGTAGGGTTGGGAAAAGGACCCAACAACCCACTCCCAAAAAACAGCCATTGAAAACCATTGAAAGCCATTGAAAACCCTATGACTAGCAGAGAAGCACTAACAATAGTGTTTTGCCTGTTGTACATAGGGTTGCTATTAGTCAGACACCAACTCGATGGCACCTAACGACAACAACAACAAAGGTGATACAAACTTAGCCAGGTAAGATGAATGAATTATATTAGGTATAATTTGAGGTCACACACTCCATCTAAAGGGATGGCATCTGCTCAGGACTTGAAAATTGCTGCCATGAAAATATTGGCTTTAAAAGAAAAGCTGGAAATTCATTCTAATGTGACATTTCTCAACTTAAAAACTTTGCAGCAAATTATGTAAAAATCGAAAACACTCCTGTTTACCATCGTGCATCTGCCAAATAAAATACATCTTCAGGCTGTCAATATGGACCTTGATCTTAGTTCCACCAGGCTCTAGAATCCAAAGGTAACCAAGCCCCAGCCTCTGACCTGATGGCTCACCTTTGGGCTCAGCTCACATGCTAGCACAGGCAGGAGGAAACAGGCCACTACTTACCTCTTACAGTGCTCTGTTTATATGTCACTTGCCATGGCATACTCTTTAGCTAACTGTATACTCCCCAAAACACTGGTCTTGAGAGAGAAAGGGTTGTCTTTTTCACCCTGGCACTGGCAGGACTAGCACACTGTCCAGTAGGTGGTAGGTGCTCAACTACAACATTAGCTATAGAGAGATGGCCATGTATCAACTTATATTCCAAACTTTTAAATCATTTTGTATTTTTCCCTCCCTACATTAATCTTAGGGCTGGGATTTAGCTCAATTGGTAGAGCACCGCTCTCCAGTCTCTGAGGTCCTGGGTTTGATTCCCAGCACTGCAAAAATGGGAGAAGGATGTGGCAACCCACTCCCAAGGCAATCCTGAAACAATTAGCCACTGAAAACCCTATAGGGTCACTATGAGTCGGACAGGATTTGACAGCACCTAACAACAACAACATTAATATTACACTTTTATGACATCCATCATGCGCTGTGTTCTGACTAAAGAATTTTTCTCCTAAAGAGCAAATCTAAAAACATGTCAAGTCATATTTCGGTTGTATGCTACTATCTTAAATGTATGAATGTATGTAGGTAAGTATATATATATGTACACATACTACTTGCAAGATGGTAATCTGAACAATGACTGTATGGAAGTTATTCTGGTAAATTGAAGAAATTATTTAGTTTAGAATATACCTTGCACTTTGGACAATAAGGAAAATGTGTTCATTTGTTCTATTTGTTAATTTTGGGATGTAACATTTTTCAACTTAATGAAAGCACTAAAAAAATTCAGCTTTAATTTCCCCTACAACTATATACTTTTTAGTTATTCTATCTAAGTATGCTCGTAAAACTATTTAAGTGTGATACTGCTGGATTGAGGGAATGTCAATTCATTTCTTAGTAAACTGAAGAACTCTTCATATACATTAGACTTAGAAGGAGATTTCTTGAACATCACTATTTGTTTCACTCTTAAGTTGATCTAACTTGTAGACATAGTCATGGCCTACATTTATAGATAGATTCTCTGTGGTTGTCATTGGTAAATTTTATAAACATCAATCCTTCTGAAAAAGAATATGTTTTTGTATTTACTTTGATGTCAAAATAATGGAAAGCATTCTGTTTTCCCTATCTGTATGATAAGCAAGATAGAATTCCAGCCATATTTCAAATGTTAAAGGTTTAGCCCCTTACCATTTTATTCTATGATTCTGTGTGATATTATTGTATGTACAAATTCACCTATATGTGGACTCTTAAATCTTTAATATTGTCACTTTGTTTTGTATTCGTTAAATGTGTCTTGTTAGTAACCAAACCGTAAAGACTTACCTGCAGACTGTTGAAAATGACAAAGAGAATCAGCATCCAGAAGTGTCTGTAGGCCATATGCAGTCCTCCCCAAAGCCATGTCATAGAAATCAAGGCAAAGAGATATAGAATCAGTGGAATTTCTGGAAATCATAAAAACAAAAGCAAGAAAGAAAATTTGAGTGTCAGTACTGCACAGTGATAGAAATACACAAAATAATTTTTGGCTCTTTTATAGATACACTATACTTAAGTACTGAGTGTGAGAGAATCACCTTGGAAATCCTATTTTTATACAGAGATAAGAAGGCACATAGCTGAGTCCACATTCTTCCTGCTTTTCAAATGGGTTTTCTGGTAGGCCTAGGGATGGAGAAGGAGGACACCTGTTCCTCTCCTTGACTACCACCTGCTGGACTTTTCAGGAAGTATCAGGACCAACTATGGAGTTGTGAAAATCTTAAGAGTGGTGACCAGAAAATGCAGTTTGCAGTGTGCTCCCAAACATATTCCAATCAGGCATTTAAAATTGGAGAATATAATGAAATTTTTTTGTGTGATGGAATACATTTACTTTTTTTTTTTTTTCTGAGAAGACACAAATGTTTATTGTGATGGGTAAGAGCAAAAATGAAGTGAACAATGCACTACTATCAACACTGGGCTTATTCTACCCATCATATTCTCATGCAGTTTGTTCCAGTAGTTTTTAATACAGATTTCTTCAGGGGCAGGAGACATATTACCACCTCTATTTTTCTACTTTGAATTTTCTCCAATATGTGGGTTTTAGAATTAACTTTACAGAAGGGATTTTAATATTTAAATACCAAGTTATATACAATTTAGAAAGTGAATCTTAGTAGTCACAAATAAATACATTTTCAAGCTGTTGAAAGATATCAGGATGGATCACACCACCACCGACTCCTGTGACAGAACTCAAAGTCCTTACTTAACTACCATCACCAACACTTAAAATCTTTGTGCACTATGGAAATTTGAACAACTAAATACACCTTTAGCAATTTTTAAATTTTATTTTGTTGTGAAGCAATCTTAAACTTATAAGAGTTGCAAGTATAGTACAACATTTAAAAAAAACTAGACATTTCCAACAGAGATGCCATTACTCTGTGAATACTTTGATGTATATTTTCTACAAATATATTATCCTATATAGACATGACACCATCAGATTAGGAAATTAACATTGAAACACTACTACCCTCCTAAAGTCCCATTTAATTATTTCAACTTCCTCTGTACAGAAAGATCCAGCCGTGCATATTTGTCATGTCTCTGTAGTCTCTTTAAACTCAAATAGTTCTGTGAGTCCTTAATGCTCTCTACCCTGATACTTTTGATTATTACAGCCAGTTTTTTCTGTAGAGTGCCATTAAATTTCAATTTGTTTAATGTTTTCTCATGCTTAGGTTTAGATTATAAACTTTGGCAGAAATCACACGACTGATGCTAGGTTCTTCTTATACCATTCAATTGAGGAGCACAAGAATTCAATCTGTCTCATCAGTGAAGATGTGCATTTTGGTCACTTGATAAAGTGAGGGGATGGACAGGTTCTCCACGGACTCTAAATCTGGCCTTTAAAAAGGGAAACAAATCTTTGTAATTAATAAGTGTCTAATGTAGCATTGGGGCTGGGATTTAGCTCAGTTGGTAGAGTGCCACCACTCTGCAGTCTCTGATCTGAGGTCCCGGGTTCAATTCTCAGGACTACAAAAATGGGAGAAGGATGTGGCAATCCACTCCCAAGGCAATCCTGAAACAATTAGCCGTTGAAAACCCTATGAGGGTCACTATGAGTTGGGCACTTGATGGCATCTAAGAACAACAAATGTAGCATTACTTGGACACTATGTAAATATCTTTTTCTCTCTCAAATGTTTGATTTATTCATTTATTTATTTTTATAATATAGGCTCACAGACTTCTATTTTATTTAATAAGTTTTTTTATCCATTACTATTATTATTTATTTTGATGCCCAAATTGCCCCTAGTGGGACCCCTTCAAGACAGTTTCTATGCCATTTGTTACGTACTGTCGTTCTATTAGCACTTGTTTACTTATTGGCTCAAAATATTTCAAACTTTCCCTACTCCACTCCTGGTTTCCTTTAGGGGAGAATGACATTTAAAAACCATGATCTGGGGCTAGGTATAGTCTTTGGCCTCTCTTAAGCTCTCTCAGTAGCCAGAGCTAGAAAATATATACATGTAGGCATGAACACACACACACACACACCCCAACATATTTATGTCCAAAACTCCCAGTGCATGCCTGAACTTGTGAACAGCAGTAAACCATATATATATATATATATATATATATATATATATATATACACATATATATACATATATATATACATATACATACATATATATATACATATATATGTATACATATATATACACACATATATACATATATATACACATATATATACACACACATATACACATATATACATATGTATATATACATACATACACATATAATATGCATATATGTGTATATATACATATATAATGTTTTCAGTTTGTTCTTGCTATACATATGGAAAGTGAGAAAGAGGAGAGAAGAGACAGAGACAGAGAGGAAGGGACAAAGAAGAGAAAGAAGAGGAAGAGGAAGAAAAGGAAGAGGAGGAGGAGGAGGAAAGAGACTTTTTGTTTTCATTTAGAGGAAGGATTTTATGGCTTTTCTTTAGCATGTTCAAATTGCCAGCATTGCTACTCTTGTACTTTTAGGGCATTTTGAAGGGTTACTTGAACAAAAGGAATGTAATATTCCTATAGCTGATCTGATAACAAGACAGCTATAAAGTGACCAATGTGCAAATAGCGTATAGAGCATGGATACACTGGGCAAAAGGATGATTCCTGTCTCAGCCCGGATGGAGAAGGGAAGGATGGCATGAAGTTTAATCATGCTACTCAGAATGGTTAGGCTGGGGGTTAGCTCAGTTGGTAGACTACTGCTCTGTGCTCTCTGAGGACCCCGTATTCAATCCCTAGCACTGGAAAAATGGGAGAAGGATGTGTCAATCCACTCCCAAAGCAAACCTGAAATAATCAGCTGATGAAAACCCACTATGAGCAGGACCAGACTTGATGGCACCTAATAACAACAACAACAAAACTCAGAATGGTGTACAATTTAAAATGTATGAATTGCTTACTTCTGAATTTTCCATTTTCCATGTTCTGACCAAAATTAATCACAAGAAACTGAAACTTGAAAGTGAAACCATACGTGAAGCAACTCTTGTGTATTTCTGTTATCTATCTCTAAATAATGAAAATCCTTAGTTTGTAACGATACTTCCGATTCCAACCCAAGATAGTTTTCTCTCTTTCTATACTTTGTAACTACCTTTTTTGTGAGCAAGCAATCGATTTCTCATTATTCTCAATATATTTACCTCTTTGATTAACTCTCCCATATGTAATCAATGTCTGATTGCTGCCATCTCTGCCCATGTATAGATGGCCTCCAAAACTTACACCTGTTCTGCCACTTCATTCTGAGCTGTACCTCCCCACTCACCTGGATGACTTCCTCACAGTGACTGCCTGTGGACACTCATGTTTGGACAACTTCCTGTAGATGCCTATGTTGCTGTGTACCAATCTAATAGATTTAGAATGGAATTATTTGGAAAGGAAAGTGAAATGAAAGAACAAGAGAGAATAGGAAACAAAGAAGTGGGAGAGGAAGAGGAAGAAGAAATCTGAGATTTCTTTTTAAAGAAAGGTGTTAGTAGGGCACTGAGCTGAAATCTTGCTGAGGTATACCCTTCATCAAAAAAATATACAAATCATCTGAGTTAGTATTAATTCCTGCTTAGAGAAAATAGAATAATTTAAGAGAACAGGTTTATGTAGATAATATTTCTTCTGTCATTAATGTCTTACAGTAGAGCAGGAGAGCATGTCAAGATTTAAATTTTATCATAGTTCACTTTTGTTGAATGAAATCATATACTTTGATAAGGGATAAGGAGGCTTATTTTTTATTTATGACAAGATTAGGAAACTGATTGAACTAGGTTCAAAAAATTTTTCAAAGATTAGGCATCAACTTTGGCAATTTCATTCTTTATTGCTACTATGTAAGTACAAATTTCTGCTTATGGCTCTGTAAAGAATATAAAAGGACATGTACATTCTATATAAACAACTAGGATTATTTGGCCTGCATATTCTTCTAAGTGCCCAGAGCAAAGCAAGTGCTCTGTGCTGACAGACTAGTGGAAAAACCAGTGATCAGCCTGGGGCTGACTAGAAATAACCATGGCCTGTGTTTTTTCTGGAACTCTGCAGAAAAGTGTGGTAGCTTGGCACTCCAAACCAGAAACTCTGCAAGGAAGAAAGCCGTCATAAATAACTAAGTGTACTTAACAACAGACCTCATGCTGCCTTCCAGCAGTTAAGCAGTAATTAAGACATGATTTCAGATGGAAGAAGCATATCCAGAGGAATATCTGGATTTTGTGGGCTTCAAGCTGATAGAACTTGGGGGATTCTTTAAAAAACAAACAACAACAAAAAAATCACAACCATCATTAGGTTATAGGATCTTAGCAAGTGTCCATGCAAGTGAGAGATCCTGAAAGTTAAGCTTTATCAGTTCTTTCATTAAACTACCTTTAACAAGGAACCTGGTAAATTCTTTGAGGCCACAGTAAAAGAAGAAGTGTTGAGAGTGGCTGATGGTGATGAACGTTGGGGGGGGCATGTTGTTAAATAGCTACTATGAAGTTCATTTGGCTAGCTGAAAGTCAATGTTCCATCTAATGAAAATAACTTCTGAAGTTTTTTACATTTAGTGAACTACTGAACTACTGATAATTTCTCTGTTGCCTATAAGTCAATGTTTATCAAAGAAAGCATTTGCAATTGGTGATGTTAGAAACAATTTCTAAGCTGGGTGTGGTGGCACAGCACATGGGTGGCTGAGGGTAGGAGAAATGCAGGTTTGAGGCCAGCCTTGGCTATATAACAAGACCCCATCTTACCCTTACCGAATCCACAAAAAAAGAAGAAAAGAAACAAACAACTTATATTTAAGAATGGACTAGTTAACATAAAACAATAATTTCAATGTTCTCAATAAAGAGAGGCCCTAAAAACACTGTATTAGGCCAAAAGAATAAGAGTATTTATATAAAGACTAGGTTATTCAGAATATATAAACAACTCCTACAACCTAACAATAACAACCACAAAACTCCACAAACAACCTCACTCAAAAATGGGCTAAAGACTTAAATATTTTTCAAAGGAAGATACACAAATGGCCACTAGGCACATGCAAAGATGCTCAACATCACTAGTCTTCAGGGAAATAAAAGTAAAAACCACGAAGAGGTGTCACTTGGTATCTATTAGGATGGATATTACAGAAAACTGTAGTAAGGATGGAAAAGAATTGGAGTCTTTGCACACTA
The DNA here is from genome assembly GCA_007922755.1 of Pedetes capensis. Classification (NCBI taxonomy): domain Eukaryota; kingdom Metazoa; phylum Chordata; class Mammalia; order Rodentia; family Pedetidae; genus Pedetes; species Pedetes capensis. The sequence goes on along the minus strand of VMDO01001530.1, from coordinate 85,499 downwards.
ATGATGGCGACGTAGAATAGTGTAGCGGCTGCAGAAAACGGTTTGGCGCAACCTAAAAAGGTAAACATCCGATTGTCGTATGATCCAAAAATTCCACCTCTGGGTATATACCCCACAGAATTCAAAGCAGGGACTGAAACAGATTCTTGTACACCAATGTTCATAGCAGCATCACAATAGCCAAAAGTGAGATGTCTAATAACAAATAAATGTATAAACAAGCATTTACATACAATAAATATTTCTCGGGGTAAAGGTAGAGACTCATGAAGGAGATTAGTGCCTTTATAAAAGAGACCTCTAGAGAGCTGGCTGGCCTCTTCTACCATGTGATGACACAGCCAAACGATACCATCTGTGAACGAGAAAGTGGAGCCCTCATCAAACACCAAACTATTGGCCCATTGATCTTGGACTTACCAGCCTCTAAAACCATGAGAAATAAGTTTTTGTTGTTTGTAAGCACTCCACTCTATGGTTTTTATTATAGCATCCCAAACAGACTAAGACACACTTAAAATGGAATGAAATTATGGTATGTACTACAACATGGATGAATCTTGCAAATGTTTTCTTAAAGGAAGTAAGCCAGACACAAAGGGACAAATAATTTCACTTACATGAGGGTCTTAAAATAAGCAAATTCATAGAGACAGAAAGTAGAACAAAGGTTACCAGGAGTGGAGAGGAGGGTAAATAAGTTGTCACCATTTAATGGATACAGAGTTTCTGTTTGGGATGATGAAAAAGTTCTGGAAATCTTGATAGTGGTGATGGTTGTACAACATTATGAATGTACTTAATGATACTGAAGCATATAGTTAAAATAAACATTAAATTTTATGATACATATATAACTACATATATATAACTATATATAACTATATAATATATAATATATATAACTATATATAACTATATATATAACTACAATTAAGAAAAAGGATGAAGACTATATTAAAAAGTCAGGCTAGTGACAAGGTGAAGTTCTATAGGGAGGAAAAAAATCATCAAAGTGCTTAAATACTTAAATTAACAAGGACTCACTAGTGTGTGAAATGAAGTAGTTTGGAAAGGTTTTAGTGGAAGAAATTACTTGCAGAAAAGGAAAAAAAAACAAGTAGATATGTGAGTTAGCACTAACGTCACTGAGTTCTACCTACTAAGTCAGTAAATTCCATTGAGAATACATCCCCTCTTTATTTTTTAGTGGAAAATATGATTTCAGTGAATTTAATTTCCATTTTTAAAGCATGTGTAGTGCTGTATTATTTGCTTTCTTTGTAATTGCAGCCATTTAGCTATGCACCAGTGACAACAACAATGGCTTTATTATGGAAATCACACTCCATTTGCAGGAGGCTGGGGTTTATTTTGTGTTTACAATCTTCTAAAATACTTGCTTTAATTTTTCTTCACTGTGTTCCTGATTCTAACAGTTTGGGATGAACTATCAAACTCATCATGTGAAATGATGTGGATTTCAGATATTTATGGGTCTCTTTCCCACAATAGGTGTGCACTATTTTTAAATTAGATTGAAAAGTAAAACAAAACAAAACAAAAGTGGGGGGATCAGAAAGTTCTGTTTCTAAAATATGGGGTTTTATTCTGAAATAGACAGAGGCAAGGAAGTTTCGGTGATCTGACCTACTTCTTGGTGAGAAAATACTATGTTCCTGAGCTCTCTTAACAGAGGTTAGGACTAATTCCACAATAGGTAGGTGCCCTTCTCAGCAAATAAACCTAGAAGCACATAGGAAGAAAGCAAAGCACCATGGCATACATGTCACAGAACTGCCAAATCAGTGTTAGGCTACTGAGGGTACAACAAAGCTTATGGACTAGGCTCACTTGTTGTTCGAAGAGACGGCTCTGCACCTAAACATTTGGGTGGCTTTGGTCACTAGTTCTATACTTGGCTCCAGTTTTAGAATTCCCTTTTCAAGATAAAATTGACACTGCCTTAGCCAAACTCACTAAAAAAAGAGAAAAGGCCAAAATTAATAAAAATAGAGATGAGAAGAAGGTCCTAATAACTGATACTGTAACTGATATTGATGAAATAACAGGAGATCATCAGAGACTACTTTGAAAAGTTGTACTCCCCTAAAAGTGAAAATACAGAAGAAACAGACAAATTCCTTAACACTTATGAGCTACCAAAATTAAATCCTGAAGACATAAACAAACAGATCTATAACAAGCAATGAAATTAAGACAGTAATAATTTCCTAACAAAGAAAAATCCAGGTCCTGATAGGTTCACAGCTGAATTCTATCAAACATTTAAAGAAAAATTAATACCTATCCTCCTCAAACTATTCCATAAAATAGAAAGAGAAATTATGCTTCCAAATTAATTCTATGAAGCTAGTATCACCCTGATACCAAAACCAGAGAAGTACATTACAAAAAAAAAAGAAAACTACAGACCAATTTCCCCGATGAACATTAATGCAAAAATCCTTAATAAAATTCTTACAAACAGAATATAGCAACGCATAAAAAAGATCATACACCACAACCAGGTGGGCTTCACTCCACAGATGCAAGGCTGGTTCAACATAGTCAAAAAAATCATGTAATTCACCATATCAAGAGACTTGTAGAAAGAAATCACATGATCATCTCCATTCATGCTTTAAAAACTTTTGACAAAGTTCAATATCCCTTCATAATAAAAAGTCCTGTCGAAATTAGGTATAGAAGGAATATATCCTAATATCACAAAGGCCACATATGATAAACTGATAGCTAACTTTTGTGAGATCGACCTGGCAACACATTCCCCAAAATCAAATCCACCATTGAAAACCCTATGAACAGCAGAGAGGTACTGACAATAGTATTTAGCCTGTTGTACATAGGATTGCTATGAGTTGGACACCGACTGGATGGCACCTAACAACAGCAACAACATAGCCAACTTTATATTAAATGAGGAAAAATTGAAAGCATTCCTTCTAAGACCATGAACAAGGCTAGGATGTCCATTCTTTCCTCTCTTATTCAATATAGTGATTGAAGTCCTAGCCAGAACGATCAGGCAAGAGAATGAATGAAAAAGGAGACAAATATGGAATGAAAAGGTCAAATTAGCCCAATTCCAGATGATCCTAAAATCTCCACTAAAAATCTCTTAGAGCTAATTAGCTCCTTCAGCAAAGTACCAGGGTACAAAATTAGCACTCAAAAATCAGTAGCATTCCTTTATACCAATAATGAACAGGAAGAGAAAGAAATCAAAACAATAATCCCACTCACAGTAGCCCACTAAAAAATTAAATATTTAGGAATCAATCTAACCAAAGATCCTAAAGACATCTACAATGAAAACTTCAAAACACTAAAGAAAGAAATTGCAGAAGATATTAAAGATGGAAAGACTTCCTTTTCTCATGGATTGGAAGAATTAGTATTGTGAAAATGACTATACTACCAAAAGCGCTTTACAGATTTAATGCAATTGCCATCAAAATTTCAATGATATATTTTACTGAAATAAAAAAAATCATAAAATTTGTATAGAAGCACAAAAGACCTTGTACAGTCACACAATCTTAAGCAGCAAAAATAGTCCAGGAAGTATCACAATACTTCACTTCAAACTATACTACAGGGCCATAGTGGCAAACACAGCTTGGTACTGGTACAAAAACAGGCATGAACATCAATGGAATATAACAGAAGTCCCAGAAATACACCTATACAACTATAGCCATCTGATCTTTGACAAAGGGGCCAAAGGCATACTTTAGAGAAAATATAGACTTTTCAACAAATGGTGCTAGGAAAATTGGATAACCATACATAGAAAAATGAAAGTAGACCCATATATCTCAACCTGTATGAGAATCAGCTCAAAATGGATCAAAGACCTTAACATAAAACCTGAAACCTTAAAACTATAGAAGAAAATACAGGGAACATACTCTAACACATAGGCATATGCAAGTAGTTCCTTAACAAGACTCCAATATCCAATAGCCCAGGAAGCTCCACCAATAATTGACACGTGGGATTATATAAAACTTAAGTTTTTGTACAGCAAAGGAAACAATAAAGTCAAACCCATAGAATTGGAGAAAATCTTTGCATCCTACATATCTGACAAGATTAATTTCTAGCATGTACAAAGAACTCAAGAAATTAAACACCAAAGTAATAAATAGTCTAATAAATAAGTGGGCAATGGAACTGAACAGTTCTCAAAAGAAGAAATATTAAACGGCAAAGAAACACATGAAAAATTGTTCAATATCTCTAGCCATCAGGAAAACGCAAATCAAAACTACACTGAGATTCCATCTTATACCAGTAAAAATGGCCAAGATTAATAAAACAAACAACAACAAATGCTGGCAAGGATACAAAGAAAAAGGAACTCTTTTACACCACTGATGGGACTATAAATTAGTTCAGCCACTATGAAAATTCCTATGGAGGTACCTTGTTATTAGGTGCTGTCGAGTTGCGTCCAACTCATAGTGACCTTCATAGGGTTTTCAATGGCTGATTATTTCAGGATTGCTTCTAGGGTGGATTGCCATGTCCTTCTTCCCTTTTTGTGGTGTTGGGGATTGAACCTTTGTCCTTAGAGAGTGTAGTGCAGCACTGTACCAAGTGAGCCAGCCCCATGGAAGTAACTTAGAAAACTAAATACAGAGCTCCTACATGATCCAGCTATATTACTTCTAGGAATATACCCAAAGGAAGATAAGTGATCATACTACAGGGCACTTGAACTTTCATATTTAATGCTGCACTCTTTGCAATTAAAAGGGTATGGGATCAACCCAGATGTCCATCAACAGATGATTGGATTTAAAATGCTGTGTGTGTGTGTGTGTGTGTGTGTGTGTGTGTGTGTGTGTGTGTACACACAATGGAATATTATTCAGCAGTGAAGAAGAATGAAATTATGTCATTTGCAGGAAAATGGATGGAACCAGAGAGCATCATTTTAGGCAAAATAACCCAAACCCAAAAAGAGAAATACCACATGTTCTCTCTCATATGTGGGAACTGTTGTTGTTGTTAGGTGCTATGGAGTCAGTGTTCGACTCATAGCAACCCTATGTACAACAGATGAAACACTATTGTCAGTGCTTCTCTGCTATTGATAAGGTTTTCAATGGTTGATTGATTTTGGGAGTGAGTTGCCAGGTCCTTCTCCCAAGCCTACAGCACCTGGTGTTCCCAGGCGGTCTCCTATCCAAGTACTAACCAGGCCCAACCCTGCTAAGCTTCTGAGATCTGATGGGATTGGACGCCACAGTGCTATGGCTGCCAGCATGTGGGAGCTAGATCTATCTTAAAGAAAAAATAATTTACATATATATATATATATATATATATATATATATATATATATATATATAATCATACTTACCTAAGACTGAAAAATACAAGTGGACCAATTATGAGAGGGAAGGGACTAGTTGGAGGGAGTGGGTGATGGGGAAGATGAGAGAGGGAGGGGGAATAACTTCAAGGGATAAAGAGTAAGAGAAAAAACACATAATACAGGATGTAACTGTAAAAATCCAAGAAAAAAAATGCTACACCTCAAAATTGCATATAACTGTCATTGCATGTTAATCAAAATTTTCAAAATTTTCCCCTTTTTTGTCTTGTTTCCTATGTCCTATAAAATGTTTAAAGAGATGAAAATGTAAAAAATTCTGATTTGATAATTGCATAATGGATATATGAACTATTGCTCCATATTCCATCAATATGTATATTAAAATACTAATAAAAAACAAAATAAAAAGCATTTTCTTTTCCCTTTAGTACCACTCTCACAGAACTCTAAATGTATGTTGTTAGAGAGGTTCCAACACATTCAAGTTGCCACTGAAAGCTTTCTGGTTAACCTATTTAAAATGGACCTCTTAGCATCTTCTATTCTCTTCTTCCCCCTTTCCTGATTTATTTTCTTCACAGCACTAATAAACATCCAACTTTTTATATAATTTATGTGGTAGTTAATTTTATATGTCTGCCTGACTGGATTCAGGGATGCCCATATAGCTGAATAAACTATTTCTGGGTACGCCTATGAGAATGTTTCAAGAAGAGATTGTTGTTGTTGTTAGGTGCCATCCAGTTGGTATCCGACTCATAGTGACCCTACGTACAACAGGCAAAACACATTGTCAGTGCTTCTCTGCTGTTCATAGGGTTTTCAATGGCAGATTGATTTTTGGGAATGGGTTGCGGGTCTGTCTCCCAAGCCTACAGCACCTGGTGTTCCCTGGTGGTCTCCCATCCAAGTACTAACCAGGCCTGATCTTGCTTAGCTTCTGAGATCTGAGGGGATCTGATGCCACAGGGCTAAGGCTACAGGCAAGAAGAGATTAGCATTTGAATTTGTGGACTGAGTAAATTGTTGTTGTTAGGTGCCCTTGAGTCAGTTCAGACTCATAGTCACCCTCATAGAGTTTTCATTGGCTGATTGTTTAGGTATTGTTTTGGGGAGTGGGCTGCCATGTCCTTCTCCTATTTTTGTGGTGCTGGGGATCGAAGCCAGGGCCTCAGAGAATGCAAAGCAACACTCTGAGTAAAGCAGATGGCCCTTCCCTATGTGGGTAAACATGCAAATCATTGAGGGTCTAAATAGAGCAAAGAGGTAGAGAAAAGTTGAAAGTCTTCACCTTCCCTCTGTGTGACAGCTTCAATTGGCCCATCAATTTTCTCCCATCCTCAGTTCCCTGGTTCTCTGCCTTTAGACTCAGACTGGCATCCACTCCAATCACTTTCTGCCCCTAAGGCTTTTGAACTCCACCACTACCCTCCTTGGGGCTCCAGTCTGCAGATGGCAGATTGTAGGACTTCTCAGACTTCATAATCGCATGAGACAATATAGTCAAAATTGATTCTATTTCTCTGGAGAACCTCAATACAATGTACACATTTGTTTCTTGTGATATCTCACTAGCACAAGAGTCCACAAAAGCACTACTTCAAGCATACAGAATGGAGCCTTGTTCGTCAAGGTAAAGGCTCAAAATTAGTTAAGTGAATAAATAAAAGCCAAATTCTAGCTTAAGTCTTTGCCAGACCAAAAGGATATGCTATAGTTAAAAAGTAAAACTGAGAGCTAATATTGTATCAGTATTTCTTTCACTTTCTAATTAATGAAAAGTTAAGGTACAGAGAAAGACATGTGCTTCACAGCAGGGGAGAGTGGTTGTTGGGCTGCAGAGGCTTGACAAAAATTTAGGTTTCTGGCTTTTAGGCAAAGCTGCCTACGAATAATATTTCCATAGACAGAGACATTTCCCTGTGACTATCTGAGTTTTAACAGAAGGAAAAAAGAGAGGAGGAGAAAAGGTATAACAGAAGCAATGACTATTTCCCTGAATCAACCAAGCTTATCAAAGATTTCTATGTGCATATGATAATTCCAGGACCACTCTACTCTTGAGTGTCAGGTCTACCCTACCATCTTGACATTCAAATTCCTTTTACTACAAATTACAGAAAAAATGCATTTTATAGTGCAAAATCCTCATTGTTGAAAGAAAAGTTTCATGAAATCTAAGTTAATTATAACAACTTGTTCTATTCTAGTGTAATCTATTCTGATCTTTTCTATCTACTTTCTGCTGTTCTGTGCCATCTCTTTGCATCTCATTCCATTCCACTTAAAGTATGTTGACAATGGGGCTCACCAGTGGCTTGTGACTCATAGTTTGTAAAGCTGGGCTTTGGAAGGTGGTTTAAGTAGCTTGGTCTGGGATTTAGCTCAGTTGGTAGAGCGCTGCGCTGCAGTCTCTGAGGTCCCAAGTTCAATTCCCAGCACCGCAAAAATGGGAGAAGGACCTGGCAACCCACTCCCAAGGCAATCCCGAAACAGTCAGCCATTGAAAACCCTATGAGGGTCGCTATGAGTTGGATACCGACTCGACGGCACCTAACAACAGCAACAGGATATCTAAGATGCGAAGGAAGACACAGTGAACATAGCCATAGTAGGATCCAGCACTCACCACCTTCTGATATAGATTTACCCTGATCCTTGTTGTTGTTGTTAGGTGCCATTGAGTCGTGTCCGATTCATAGCAACCCTCATAGGGTTTTCAATGGCTGATTGTTTCAGGATTGCCTTGGGAGTGGGTTGCCACGTCCTTCTCCCATTTTTGTGGTGCTGGGAATTGAACTCGGGACTTCAGAGACTGCAGAGCGGCGCTCTACCAACTGAGCTAAATCCCAGCCTACCCTGATCCTTACTCCTGCGTAAAGGATGAAAGCCTACTTTGGAAGGAACTGGGAAGGTGAGCTGCTAGGCCTGCAGGAATAGAAGATTTTCAATATTGGTCTAGACTATATTTCATAGGAGTAAAGAGGAAGAACGTGAGCAAATTCTCTGTGGAGTCTCAAGGTCCACTGAGAACCCAAATAGCAATGCTTTACCAATGGGTGACTTAGGGCTCTCCTGGATGCTAAAGAACAGTCCAGTGTCAGACCTACTTTGAGTGTGATTTATTGGGATTGAAAAAAACAAATGGTGAAAGCCTAGAATTATGGTCTCGCCTTGCAAAGCTATATATAATTTTCAATTTGCAGGCTATACTTTTGAATCTAAGGAGAATAACCAAGTTAGATGAGACATACCCACATAGACCTTGCAAGAACTGTTATTAGAGTAATTCTATTTGAACCATGTACTTCAAAGCTGTCAGAAAATATTCTACTGGTGGGGGAGGAAGCAGTATAAATTAAATCTTTGATTTTTAAGGGAAAGGTAAAATGTTCTGTTTTTTTCTTGTGAAGAAAAAAATGTCTTGGACCTATGAGAAGAGAAATTATCATTTGGGTTCACAGCTGACACAGTAATTTTCTAAACATTTCACAAATGTTTTCATTAAATCAAATTATGACAAAAATTTTTAGAAGATCAGAGCTCTAAAACAAACATGAAATCAGCCAGCTAACAATTGGATACTGGTTTAACCCAGTCTTTTAACTACATAATTCAGTTATTCAGCCTTTACAGAGCTCAAAACACTAATCTACAGGCATGCTCAGGCATCTAACAGCAATTCTCCCCACACCTAGCTTTTGTAATACAGTGAAAATGTGTAATGCATCTATATTTTGAAAGTTACTACATGGTCTCATAATTTTTAAAAATTAAGTTACTACATTTTTGGCCACTAATAGTTTAGTTTCATAGAAAGTTTAATAGGACATAATAGAATAGGCATTAAGATTTAACAGACTCAAATTTAACACTTAAGTCTTGAGTGAAATCTGACACAAAGTCTCAGAAAAACTAAAGATAACTGTGTGTTCAAGACAATATTTTGCAGAGTGTCAAATATGCCAGTTCCCAGAACTATTTTCTGGTAGATCCTGATCTAGATAAATGCCAGTTTACCTCAAAGCTTATTTCCCTTCTTTAGTCTGGTTGTCTAGCCATCATGAAACAAAACTGTAACAAAAATATAAAACTTTATTTTATTTTTTTCACTTCCTTTGCCATGTCACTATTCTGGAATATCTACTCACATTAAACCATTTGTTTGTCTGGCAATGTGATTAATTGCATCTCTTCTCTCAACAGCTACCAGATTATCAGATGATTGCCTCTCCTGAGAAATAATATTTCCCAAAAGTTTTGAGTACATTATTTACTCTCTGTTGTTAAACAACTATATTTTTAAATGAGCAAATGAATACCAAACTCACAAACAGAGCTGCTCTCAAGAATCTACAATAACTGACCACAAGACAGTCTGATATCTGTGTTATATAAAGGCTTATTGTCCATTTAAACAATGGCACAGTACCCACAAGTGGGGCAGAGATGTTTATGAACATGAGAGTGGACCAATATCTTACTGCTTATTCTTACCAGCAACTTTAGACTGAACCCTTACAGAGAAAAGAAAAGGATATGGTTATGTTAACAAAGACAGTCTCCAGATTGAATGCTATGCATATGACTTAGTGAGAGAAAAGCCCTGAAAATAAAATAAACAATAAATATAAAAAAAGTACTATCTGGCAATATTTGTATATTAGTAATCAAAATAATTTGATCAAAGTGATTTGTATCCAAGGGTACACAAAATTTTCTTTCACTATTTGTCAATGTCATATGTAGACCTTAATTTTTGTAAGATTTTAATTCTAACTTTTCTTGGCTCTCTTTTCTCCTTTTTCATGTGGAATTCAAATTGTTAATCAGTATACTGGTTCACAGATGTCTGATATTATTAGAAAAAGTGAGATAAATGCCATAGCTGATTTTTTGCCCTGGGTTCAAAACTCTTTTTTTACCTTTTTTTTTTTTTTTTTTTTTGGTGTGTGTGTGAGAGAGCATTGGAATTTAACTCTTGGTATAATTTGTTGGATGTCAGTAGGTAAGACTAATGAATGAACAGCCACAAAGTGTTTTGGTCATTGTGCTTTCCAAGCTCCCCAAATGGAGCTATTTTCACTGTTCAATTACATTTTTAATAAGTAGACAGATACTGCAGGATTCTTTTATTGTTGTTGTCGTTTCCATTCACTTTAAAAAATTTTTGATCTACTAGAGTTCAACCAGTTATAAAGTTTGTGAAACACATTTGTAAAAGAACAACTTTTTCATGATCACAGAGCAGCTTTAATATCTCATGTAACCATGAATTAAGTATTTGTTTGCAAAGACTCTGGCATTGGGGGAGAAAGGAGGAGGCAAGGGAAACCACCATACTCCAAGAGAGTGTAAAATTAAATGAGTGTAAGGATCTAGTTTTTTTCATTTTAATTACTTATTACTTTATGGCCATAATGACCATTACACTGTCTGCATAAAACTGTACAACAGATTTTAAGTAACTATACAACATCCTTAGTCTTTCCTATAAAACAACTTTGGCTTCTTCTGAGGTTGATGCATCCTAATTATATTATTTACTTTCTTAGAGGTTATTTACTTTTGCTTCTGTCAAATTCAACTAAAAGAAAAAGATGTCTTTTGAATATAGGTTCTATGCTGATTAAATTGGGTGCCTGCAGCCATAGCACTGTGGCCTCCTATCTCGTCAGATCTTGGAAGCTAAGCAGGATCGAGTCTGGTTAGTACTTGTATGGGAGACCACCTGGGAACACCAGGTTCTGTGGGCTTGGGAGAAGGACCCGTCAACCCACTCCCAAAAATCAATCCACCATTGAAAACCCTATGAATAACAGAGAAGCACTGACAATAGTGTTTTGCCTGTTGTGCATAGGCTGCTATGAGTCAGATACCGACTCCATGGCACCTAACAACAACAACAGCTGGTTAAATTAACAAACAAACAAATATGCATTGAAAAACTATCACCTTGTGGAATTTGTACATAAAAATGGCAGAATGGTAGAGTGGTTACAAGTATGGACTCTGGAGCCAGATTATTTGAGAGTCATTTACTAGCTGTGAGACCCTGGGAAAAGTGCTTATCTGCTCTGAGACTCAATTTCCCCACCTGGAAACTGAGTATAGTATAGCACTTACCAAATATGTTTTTATGACTTTTGTGATAACATAATGGTTGAAATGCAGAATACTTAATAGTGCTATACAAACTGTTCATTTTCCAAGAAATTTCCTCTTTCTTTCTTTCTTTCTTTCTTTCTTTCTTTCTTTCTTTCTTTCTTTCTTTCTTTCTTTCTGGCAGGGTCTTGCTATATACTCTAGGCTGGCCTTGAACCCACAGTCCTACTTCACTCTCCCAAGTGCTGGGATTACAGGTGTGAGCCACCACACCCATTTAGAAATATTTGTTTAGCACAAAAGTACATTAGATAAAATGTTACAGATGAGAGGATGGATTACATATGTATTTGTTTTCAAAGATTATATTAACATATAGTTTACATAAATATAAACTCTAAGAAAAGGTTAGAGATACATAGTATAAGAGAGAGAACTGGATATATAAAAGATCAGGGAAGCATCAAGTACTTCCTGTTAAAAGAATAAGGAAGGCTTTTGTGAGGAAACAGGAATTTTGTCTTCAGGCTTGGCCTTGAAGATGAGCAGTATTTGAACATGCAAATACTGAGGTTAAGGAAGTAGGTATAGTATAAACAAAGGCAAATGCAAATGCATAAATCACAATTAACTGTTTCTTTTGGCTAGAGTTAAAGGTCCATGGAGGTGAGTAATGAGAAGACTGAGAAGAGTTTGCAGCATTAGGTCATGCAAAGATCCTGAAAGCCAGATTAAGCAATACAGAAAATGGAGAGTCTTAGAATTTCTAAGAAGAGGCAAGGCATAGCATGATTGAAACAAAGCTTTATGTCACAGGAAAGTAAACAGGTGGGTGGAGAAAAAGTTCGAGGCATGGGTAACAATGGCAGTGGTCTAAGGAGGTGACAATGGAGACCTGAGACAAGGGAATGACAAATTATTGGCTCCCACAAGTCAAGAAGAGGATGGATACAGATACAGTGCAAAGACAGAATCTATAGCAGTACCCCTGGATCAGAAAACAATGAGAAAATTTTAAAAATGTATCATACAGAGGACAGGACTTCATCACCAGAGATTCAAATTCAGAAAGTCTGCAGACTCATCTGACCATAATTTCTGAAAGCTTAAGTAGTTTTAATGATGATTCACTTTGGACAACCACTAATCTAAAAGTCTATGACTATGAGGTGAAAGAAATTAATTTTTCTGTGTCTAGGTTAAGAAAGAAGGAAAAGGATTAACAGGAAGAAAGGAAAGAAGAAGAAAAAGAAATAATACTGAGTTCAGAGCAATTGGGGCATGGCAGAGGAGCAAAGCTGGCAATTGTTGTACTCTTTAGGAGTCATACATCAGAGGGAAGCCCAGGTGGATACATCCAAAAGCATATGAAAATATGTGCTTATAAGTGGAGAGAGAAATTGAGCTCTAGCTGACAGATTTAGAAATTAACACCATGATCTGAAAAAGGCAAAGGCAATCCCTGGTAAACACATGTACTTCAGAGTTGTATTACAAGAAGAAAGGGCCATTACCTGGGAATTTACAGGAAAATAAAAAGAACAGAATATCATGAAAACCAAAGGAGACAAGTTTTCTGAGGAAGAATGGTTATCAGCACTGATTTATGCAGAGGAGTTTAAGGATGAGCCCATGAAAAGAGAGGCCAGTGGATTTGGTATGCAAAGTTATAGGTGATGAATGAAAGAGAATAAGCAGGTACTCTCAAGGCTTAGCAGTGAACAGAAGGTGATGAGTACAAACTACAGGAGAAGCTTGTTGGTGAAAGAGAGGCAGGGTGGTAATTTGATAAAGCAGCAACATTATGAGTAAGATCTTTTAGGCAGTGTAAAGTGATACACGTTTTCAGGTTGAGGAGAAAGACCTAGAGGAGAGAGAGAGATTTAAGACATAAAACATCTGTGAAAAATTCAATGAAATAAGTTCCAAAAGAAGAAAAAACAGAAGAAAGTATAACTTGGAGGATTTACTTTCATGAGAATGAGCCACTGACTTGCTTATGTAAGATGGGAGGAACAGTGGTGAAGAAGGAAGACAACACAAGAAATGATCAGATGAAAACAAGGAAAGTTGAATGAGATAACATCATGTTGCTTTTATCTCTTGTACATAGAGAGTACAGATGGTATTAAACAGAAGGCTAAGAGGGGGTGGGCTCTGTTTCAAGGACTAAGAAGTAATTAAATATCTAAGGGATTTCTGAGAAACAGAGATGGCTCAGATGAGGTTACTTAGAATAAATTAATATCCATTACAGAATATCACTAATTGGTTGATAAAAGAAGAGAACCGTTTGGACTGGGCTGGGAGTTGGCAAAATTGCTTAAGAAGGAAGCCAGTTTGTTAAGGAAATCAAGGGAGATAATGTAAATATCCTTGAAATCTCCAATCTCAGGCTCCAGACTGAATTGTGTGGAGACAATGAAAGAGAGAAAAGAGGGTAACGATGAAGATAAAGAATAAGTACGAATAACTCGGAACAGAGGACAGAGAGTGGTTGTGTTCAGAAAGAGATGTGTAGAAGAAAGTGGGACCAAGGAAGGGGGAGTATCACAAAAATGACTGCCACAGTAACATGAATAGGAAAATGGTATAAGCAAAAAGCACAGATTTTAAAATAGAAATATTGTAAGGCAGGGAATAGTGGTCTTGAAATGTAGGAAGGAATAAAAATATTTTTTGACATCCTACTAGCTAGAAAGCCTATAACCATACCACTGTGGTGGTGATCCTGTCAGATTTTGGGAGCTAAGCAGGGTCAGGCCTGGTTAGTACTTGCATGGGAGACCACCTGGGAACACCAGGTGCTGTAGGCTTGGGACTTGGCAACCCACTCCCAAAAAACAATCAGCCATTGAAAACCTTATGAATAGCATAGAAACACTAACAATAGTGTTTCACCTGTTGTAGGTAGGGTTGCTATGATTTGGATACCAACACAATGGTACTTAACAACAACTAGTTAGAAGAAGTGATCTTTTGTAGCTGGTTTCAAGAAAAATGCCATTTTATGAGGCAGTCTATTTCAGTTATGATAATGCAACTGAAAGTGTCATTGAAAAGATCAAAGTTCACTAATGCCTTTTGGCCCAGTGAAGTTCAAACTCACCTTTGATAGAAGTGTACTTTTTTTCTGAAAGAAAACAATATGCTGTAAGAACATCATTTTCCTCTATTATACTTTCTAAGTTTTACATGTGTTAATTAATAAGTTTGGTATTAACACTACAGGCATACATTTAAAAAGTTATGATTGAATTGCTAATTTCCCAGATTGTCTGTCCCCACTTTCTATTTCTCAAGTATTAGCAACTCTAATTTCCTTTATTTCTAGATCTTTAATATTTTACCAGGTGATCAATGTAACTGAAGTATGATCACATGAACTATAATTTTGTGGACTATGCAGTTCTTTAAAGAGTAGTGTAGGCACTGAATCATAAATGAAAATTAACTTTAAATAGTAAGAATTGCAATAAATAATATATGGAAAAAGTTACAAGCTAGGAATGGATCTATACCTAAGAACTTGGAATTTGGTTGACTAAATAAGGATGTGGCAATTCACTCCTGAGCCAATTCCGAAACAATCAGCTATTGAAAACCTTATGAGGGTCACTGTGAGTCAGAGATGACACCTAATAACAAATAACAACAAACAAAACTATGTTGTATCATATGACCACCATGTTGATGTCAATCAAGGTGGCTCAAAAACCAGGTCAAGTGCAAAATATGGCGTTTTCATGTCATAAACTGATATTCCTATTGTCTGGTTGGGTTTTATATACATTCTTTGAGAGTAAATAAAAATTATTGAGTAAATAAAAATTCTAGAGAGACATATTTTAAAAGTCAGAAATTGTATTTTCCAAGAGTTGAGTGGGAAGTCTTCAGTCATTAAAATTTTTCTCTTAAATAGATGTAATAAATGTGAATGGGTATTTTATGGAGTTTTCAAAGGAGTATAAACTAATGATCCATTAATAATTCTTTTAAGATAGATAAAGAAGGGGCTGGGTGTGGTGGTGCACATCTGAAATCCCAGCAACCCGAGAGGCAGAGGCAGAAGGATCACAAGTCAGAGACCAGAGGCAGTCTGTGTAATTTAGCGAGACCCTATTTCAAAAAAGTAAAAAAAAAAAAGTGGGCTGGGGGTACAGTTCAGTGGTACAGCACTTGCAAAGCATTCAAGTGTGAGGCCCCAGGTTCAACCCCTAGTACCGCAAAAAAGAAAAAAAAAAAAGGTGAAGTATTTGAGGGGGAAAAAGTTCTTTAAAAATAGTATTCCATGAAAATTAAAATTTAAACTTGTTATTAATTTGGAGAAAAATAGTAAAGAAACATGGGAACATATGGGTACAAAAACTATAAATAATTGGGAATGTTTTATTGGTCCCATATTGGTCCCCTGAGTCAAACATAGTGTAGCATGGCAACGGTACTCACAAGCCAACAAGAGATCCATCCACATAAAGGGTCAAAGATTGTATAGTGCACCTCAGCCACGGTGCCACTTTGATACTCTTTGATATTGGCCTTAAATGTGTAGGACATTGACCATATGTTCCACTAATACCTATTGCAGGATGGGTATCCAGATAGAAATTAGTTGCAATTCCATACCCTCTTCCCTTCCACCTTCATAAATGATGGACTCAACAAGTGAGAATGAACTCAGCTGTGGTAAGTCCAGACTTATCAGAAACCATATTGCTTTTAGGAAACAACACTTAACTGGTGATGTGCCCTAACTGGAATATAACCAGTGACATCAGTCCTCTGTCCCTCAAATCCATATGTTGAAACCCTAAATCCCAGTGTGATATTATCTGGAAATGGGGCTTCAGAACTAACTAGATCTCTCAACCAGTTTAAAGACCTTAGAAGAAGAGATACAGAGAAGCCTCTCTCTCTGTCATGTGAGGGCACAGCAAGAGAGAGGTGCATCAGAAGGTTGGTCCTCACCAGGACCCAAATGAGCTGGCACCTTGGTCTTGGATTTCCATTTCTCAAAACTGTGAGAAGTAAATATCCACTGCTGAAGACACCAAGTCTATGGTATTTTGTATGGCATCCAGAGTTAATTAGTACACCAAGCATAATCATGAAGAGCAAAAGGGAGAGGGATATTTGAGAAATATTAGAAAGTATAGAAGAAATGCAGAATATCTGACTGTATTCTGCACCAATTATATTTTAAAATGGTTGTTATGCTAATAAAAATACCAAAACATATTAAGTACTTACTATGTTTCAGAGTGTACTAAATACTTTGTACATATTAGCATTTTTACCTGTCAATCTTACAAAGTTAAGCAGTATCATCATATCTTTATTACCTGTTAGAACAGTGAGAAAAACTACAGATGTTCCTATATCAGAAAGAGAAGGGGCAGTCTTTTATTGGAAGTCAGAAAATGAAGTAGAACATGAAAGAAGAATTTTCCAGCTCAGATTCCTTCAAGTTCTTTCTGAGGAACTACTGTTGTCAGGTGCTGCCCAAATGGGGTCCAACTCATAGCAACCCTCTTAGGAATTTCAATGGCTGCCAGTTTCAGGATAATAGAATATAATACTTATTTTATGGAATTAGAGACCTCTGAAATGAATGTTTACAAACTTTGATGATAAATGAAAGTTTTGATAAGGAAATGATAAAGGGTCAGTATTGGTGCTGGCAGCAGCAGTAGATCTGCAGAGTTTGAGTCACCTCTGGTTCTCATCCTCACTCTATGATTTAACAACTTTGTAAACATGGAACTTCTTAAAGCCTTGCATTGCCTACATTTTTTGTCTGACTATAGAAATAACAATATTTGCTTCATAGGATTCATGTAAAAATTAAGATAACATCTGCGTGTATAAAATTCTCAGTTCAGTGCCTGGCGTATGGTGAATCTTAATGGGCAGCAGTGATGATGATGACTGTGATGATGATGATAATGGCTATGATGGGAACCAAGTAAATGCCTACCTGCCACTAATATGCAGTTCTAGGACATTAATCTTTCTTTCAACCCTTATATGTCCATGTTTGTAACCTTTGTGTAAGTAGAGAACAAATATAAATTGAGCTTAACAGTTTGGTAGCCTGATTGAGAACTACCTTTGTCAGTCATCAGACTTAACCAAGACGAGAAAAAGGGCAGTTCCCTGAGGTAGATATTCAGGCAATGTGAATTCTAGAAAGACTTAGCTCTTCAGTTCATTTTTTTATTTGGTTGCATGTAGAAATAAGGGGTTTTGACGGAATTTTAAGCTTTCAAGTCTATGGTTTTGTTTCTGCTTTTCATATAAATGTACAAAGCCTTAGGAAACTCCTGATGTTATTGCTTTAAAAGATTGTTGTTTGTTTGTTTTTATTTTTCAGTGCTGGGAATTAAGCCTAGGGCTTCATATATACTAGGCAAGCACTCTATTACTGAGCTATATCCCAACTCTGTTATAGGAGTTTTTAATAAGCAGTATCAAATTCCAAATGTTTTCAAAAACAATAATGAAGGAAACATTGACTATACATCATATTTCAGGTTCAAAGACTTCTTAATTTTAATCTTTGAAGACTCAGGTCACAAATATAAAGCTAAGTAGCAGACAGGCATTCATAATGCTTGTGAAATATTTGGGATTTTCCCCATCATCACTGTCAAAGCATGGGAAGACTGAACTGTGCTCACAGACTTTTCAAGCTCAAGTGGAGGAGGCTGTTCATTGTATAGCGAGAAGCTCTGGGGTTTCCCTTAGGTCTGTAGGTATTGTTTTGTTTTCTTCTCAGCAATGAAATTGGAAGGAGACTGCAAACAATCAGCTTACTGCCAAGGACACACGAAACCTGTTATGTTGGTCATTCTGGATCCTATTCAAGCATGTATTATTTACTAGGTAAGATTACTTTTACTTTGCTTTAGCAGAAGCTGAAATTTTGCTTCAGGGAAAAATTATTATATAGTATTTTCTCATTTTTTCTCATAAACCATTAATGCTTCTGTAAATAGTAACACTTAAAATGATAATGAAATGCTTATAATTTTGATGTAGAAAAAATGAGTGTTCTATCCCCAGAGTGTTTCAGCTATTAATTGTATACTATAAACCAGTACACAACTAAATGGATTAAAAATAAGTTGTCACAATCCTGTAATTGGCCTGTGTGGGGTCCACTGGGGCTGGAACCTGGAAGAAGGCTTCTTCACTAGCATGTCTGGAATCAGAGTCTGAAATAATTTCAGGCTGGCCAAATGTGCCTCTCCACATGCCTAACTTGGGGTTGTTTTTTACCCATGTGGTCATCTCAGGGTAACTTGACATACACAGTGGCTGGCTTCCAAGGGAAAGGAAGTTGAAACTGCTGGTCCTCTGACAGGCTAGATCCACCATGAGACAGAAACACTTCCATCGCATTATACCGGTCTAGCAAGACCAAAGCCAATCCAGACTTAAATGGAGGGAAGCTGACTCCATCTCTTGATGTGAGAACCTGCAGCTATATCACTGTGGCGTCTGATCCTATCAGATCTCGGAGGCTAAGCAGGGTCAGACCTGGTTAGTACTTGGATGGGAGACCGCCTGGGAATACTAGGTGCTGTGTGCTTTAGAGAAGGACCAGGCAGCCCATCCCTAAAAACAATCAGCCATTGAAAACCCTGTGAATAGCAAAGAAGCACTGACAATAGTGTTTCATCTGTTGCACATAGGGTCACTATGAGTCAAACACCAACTCGACGGCACCTAACAACAACAAACTTGATGTGAGAAGTGGCACCCACATCAGAGGAGGGAAAGAACTGATGGCAGGCATCCTTGGAGACTCAACATGGAGTATATTTCGTTTCTCAGGAGCTCTTTCTTTTTCCTCTTTTTCTGTTGGATTTCATAGAGCTTCTTGGAACTCTATTTGAAATTTTTTAAGTGCCAGGAGTAAAAAGTTCATTCAACGTTAGGATTGTTGTTGTTGTTGTTGTTGTTGTTGTTGTTAGGTGCCATCGAGTCAGTATCTGACGCATAGCAACCCTCATAGGGTTTTCAATGGCTGACTATTTCGGGATTGCCTTGGGAGTGGATTGCTAGGTCCTTCTCCCATTTTTGCAGTGCTGGGAATTGAACTTGGGACCTCGGAGAGTGCAGCGCAGTGCTCTACCAACTGAGCTAAATCCCAGCCCCCAACTTTAGGATATAAGGGATAAATCCTTGTAATATTCATTATAAAAAGTTTCAATGATTTATATAATAGGAACAGAATCTTGTTTTATCTTACTAGTGTTACTCTCTCTTGGGATAAAGAAATATAGCCACAAAAGAAATGGAAGTATTTATCATCAAATAATGCTCCCACATATGAGAAGTGGCAGTTACAATACCAAGAGATTCCAAATACTTCAGATTCATGTTATGCACAGCCAGCTGGATCAAGCCACCTTTCCATTTTTACATGTGGGATTTTTATAACAAAGAGATTTGTAATCACCTACTTCCTCTTTTTATTCTGATTAATTTTCTTCCCCTGGTTATGAATCATTCCTCACACAAGAACTGGCTAGTGAATCAGAAAGGAGTCAGCAAATCCTAGTGAGTCTAAAAGGAGAGACAAACTTATCATTGCCAGAGATCAAAAACCAAACCTGAAAATTATAGGCTTTATTTAAAATGCTGTTTGAGACACTGAAATTTAGTTTAGTACCCTTTATCATGACTCATTCTAGTGGCACATCCACCCCACTGAAGGGAGGAGGAGGCCAGTGAATCTTACTAGGAGCCAGTAACCTTTGAAAGTTAGACAGCCATAGGCTCCCAAAGCCACGCCATAATGCTGTCCCAGGCCAAACTCAAGGAGGGAAGACATAGTAGGTAGTGGCCATCAATAGCTTTGAGCGCCTTTCATTCCCTAGGTACTCTTTCTTTGTTCTCTCTTTTCCTTTGGATTTCAGTGAGTTTGTTTAAACTTTGCTTGAAATTAAAGGATGTCAGAAGCAAAAAAGTCATGCAAAATGTGGAGTGTAAGCAATTGGTGCTTGTATTCATTATTGCCAACAAACAAATGTTGAGGAAGTCACTCCTATTTTTCAGACCCATCTAATCTACAAAGGGAATGATTAGTTTGGAGAACAATTCTGCAGAAATTATAGGAGATTCTGAGCCTAACAAAATAATTGATGCATGCTCTTCAGTTATACAAATATGTCTGATGCTGGTTAACTAGTTAGTTACCTCTGCTCACCGACCCTAAAATTATAAGGTAAATAGATAATCACAATTACTCACTGCTCACCAACTCTAACCCTGTAAGATAAGTAGATAATCACAATTACCCTGATTATTAAAAACAAAAACAAAAACAGAAGCCGGGCACAGTGGTGCACACCTGTAATCCCAGTGGCTTGGGAGGCGGAGGCAGGAGGATCACAAGTTCAAGACCAGAGGCAATCTGCGTAATTTAGCAAAACCGTGTCTCAAAAAGTAAAAAAAAAAAAAAAAATGGGCTGGAGGCAGCAGCTCGGTGGTCCAGCACTTGCAAAGCATGCAAGTGCAAGACCTTGGATTCAACCCTCAGTACTGCAAATCACACACACACACACACACACACACACACACACACACACACACACACAGAGAGAGCTTGAAACTTCCTTCTCAAAATGCATCTTATTCGTTGCTAAAAATAACTTAATAAGCAACCCCAAACCATTGGCAATGTCTGACCAAAAATACTTATAATTTGGCATAATTTATAACTAAGAAACCGCAGTTTTGTAAGAAAAGGTGATTTATTTTCTATTCATGATTTCATTCACTACTATAGAATGTATTTCTCATAATACTTTCTAATATTTTAAAAGGATCATCTAGTGTAAAAGTGCAGGGAAAATAAACTATAAACTGTCAACAACATAAACTGTCTCAGGTGCCTCAGGAGAAAGGACTGCTTTTGTATGGCTGGAGTTATAGGGAACTAGGCTGGATCTGCCTGAGACTATTAGAACCACATTCATTCTCAGGTACCAAGTACACAGGAGGTATGAAAAGTATAGGCTTCTCAAGGGAAAGAGGAGAAGAGGGTACCTAGTGTACTTAGGTTTTCAGAGAACTTAGTTGCATCTACTTGTATCATAGAATTTGAACTCCTGAGTGGGGCTTATGCCACTTAAAATAAAAATATAGAATGTTAGAAGAAAAGAAAAGTTGCTTACTCTGGAGATTTCCAAAAATATGGACATGGGAACTTTAAATATGTCCTTAATATTTTGCTAATAGAATTTTCCATAGTTTCCTCCTCATTTTATAAGCATAAATATTTATTTAGTGAGTAGTTATGTTAATTTTTCTTTAGTTCTGGAAAATTCTTAACAATGACCTCTTCACATAGTGCTTTTCCACCATTCCCCCCAGTCTTTCCTTCTAGAAATGTATCCACTTTTATGTCCATAAAAGGCAAAAGATTTGTTTTCATATATTCTCCTTTTTATATTCTTCTTTCAGGAATTTCTCACTTTTAGCTTCAGAATCTAATTGAATCTAATTGAATTTCTTCTTCTCTGTCTTGTTGAGAGTTTATCTCAGACATTAAGATATTTTAAAATTTCAACAGCATATTTTTCATTTGATGATTTCTGA
This sequence comes from Pedetes capensis, assembly GCA_007922755.1. Taxonomy (NCBI): domain Eukaryota; kingdom Metazoa; phylum Chordata; class Mammalia; order Rodentia; family Pedetidae; genus Pedetes; species Pedetes capensis. Next base: position 63,412 of record VMDO01001530.1, on the reverse strand, counting down.
AGTTATTTCACATTCATATGTGTCTGTATTTTATTTGATTACATTAATTTTTGTTTTTTATGTTTAAATGTTCTTAATGGGGGATTTAGCTCAGTTGATAGAGAGCTGTTCTGAACTCTCTAAGGACTCAGGTTCCATCCCCAGCACCATAAAAATGGGAGAAAGATGTGGTAATCCACTGTTGAAGCAATCCTGAAACCATCAACCACTGAAAACTCCATGAGGTTTGACATGAGCCAGACCTGACTCTATGGCACCTAATGACAACAACATATGTCATCCTTAACATGAGGGGTCAGTTGTCAAACTTTTCCTGTGAAGATCCAGAGAGTAAATATTAGGCTCTGCAGCTCACTTGGTTTTAGTAGTCAATTCTGCATTGAGAAACAGCCATAGACAATATGTAAACAAATGGATGCATATGACTTATAAAAAGTTTTATTTAAAAAATAGGTCATGAACCAGGTACTGTTGTGTGTGCGTGTAGTCCCAAGACTCAGTAGGCTGAGGTGGATCACTTGAGCTCTCCAGTTTTTGAACAGCCTGGGCAACATAGTGAAAGCCTATCTCAAACAGATGAACACATAAACAATGACGATCACAAAACAGGTCACTGAAGCCACTTTGGAAAACAGTGTGGCAGATTCTCAAGTAGCTAAACATAGAGTTACCATGTGACCCAGCAGTTCTACTCTTACATATATACCTAAGAGAAATGAAAATAAATGTCAATGCTAAAATCTATATATAAGTGTTCATACCAGTATAATTCAAACTAGCCAAAAGGAGAAAACACTCAAATGTCCATCAGCTGCTGAAGATATTTACAGAATGGTGTATCCCTACAGTAGACCATCATTTGACAATAAAAAGGTACTAGGTTTGATACACCTTTACAATATAGATGAACCTTGAGAACATTATGCTAAGTGAAAGAAGCTAGACAACATAAGACCACATATTCTAAGATCCTACTATATGAGGAATCCACAGTAGACAACTATAGACAGAGAAGGTTGACTTATGGAGGATGGGGAATGAGTAGTGGTGGGTATGAAGTTTCTTTTGGGATGACGAGAATGTTCTAAAATTATATTATGATAGTTATATAACGATTTAACTATATGAACATATTAAAACTCATCAACCCATCAAACTGGACAGTTTAAAGAGGGAATTTGTGGTTTATAAACTGCATCTCCATAAAGCTTTTAAGAAGTAAATAGATGAAATGGGGAAACAGGTGAGTGGCCTGCAGGGCCATAGTTTGCTCCTTTTCTTGATTCATATTTCTAAGGATCATAACATACATATTCAAAATTATATACAGATCAGTCTGCTTTTTAGACTAAAAGATTAAACTCATCTTTTTAAAATTTAAGGTTTGTCTTTGTTAGTTTTCCTTTTATTTTTTGGGGGTGGGGGCAGGGACTTTTAGGTTGTAACTAATCTTGAAGAGAACGCATTTATTTCTTTTCTTGTCCTCTCTCTGGCTACCTTTTCCATTAAAGCGGTTTTGTTGTTGCTTCCTCTCCAGCCTCCTGTGGCTCTCAGTTCAAAAACAAGACTGCTTTGGTATCTTGAGACTTCTGTCTTGGTGATGACTTTATGGAAAGTTAGATACGGTCAGTGGACTCTACAGAGCTTGGCCCTGGTACTTAATGAGAAGAGGTGTTTAACATCTCCTTGGGCTGCCAGATTCCTTTAAGCCAAAGCTCAAGCTACTGCTTTTGTTGTTGTTGTTGTTAGGTGCTGTTGAGTTGGGTCTGACTTATAGAGACCCTGTGTACAACAGAACAAAACACTAGCCATTACTGGGCCATGCCCAGCCATATTGTCATTGCTTCTCTGCTACTCATAGGGTTTTCAATGGCTGGTGGGTCCTTCTTCTAAGCCTATAGCATCTGGTATTCCCAGGCAGTGTCCCATCCAAGTACTTACCAGGCCTGACCCTGCTTGGCTTCCAAGATCTGATACGATCAGACACCACAGATCAAGCTACTGCAGTAGCTCTTTTCTGGGCTCCTTCCATCAAAGTCTATTGCTTAGTCTGTCTGTCCTAGATTAAGATTTGTTAATTCCCATTTCACCACCACAGCAATTGAGATACTCCTGCATTCATCTATCTCTGGCCCCAGAAAACATAAGGGCTATGGCTTTGTTCCAGCTCATCTTTTTATGGTTCTGCTCTACTTCTGTTCCATGGAGTGCTCACCTTATTTTAAATATTCTTTCATTACATGTTGTCTTTAATTTCTATATATGTGGAGTAAAGAAGAAGCCAAAACATGAATTTACAGTGTCATTTTGACTGGATATTTTACAGGTCAGTGCAATAAAATTTCAGCAAAAAGATTCAGTGTCAAATCCTCCTGGTTACAGTATACAGAAAAAATTTTTCCTAGAAATTTTGGATTTGAGCCAGGCATGGTGGAGCATGCTTACAATCCTAGCAAGTCAGGGAGCAGAGGTAGGAGGATTGCAAGTTTGAGACCCTGATTTAAACTAAAAAGTACAAATGGGCTAGGGGTGCAGCCCAGTGGTAGAGCACTTGCAAAATACATGTGAGGCCCTGAGTTCAACCTGGAAGTTCCACAAAAATGAAAGAAAGGAAGGAAGGAAGGAAGGAAGGAAGGAAGGAAGGAAGGAAGAAATGAAGGAAGGAAGGAAGGGTGAGCAAGAGAAGAAGGAAGAGGAGGAGGAGGAGGAGGAGAAGGAGAAGGAGGGAAGGAAGGAAGGAAGGAAGGAAGATAAAGAAAAAGAAAAAGAAAATTTGGATTTGAGCTAAGTGGGGCATTCAAATGAAGGTGAGTTACCGTAGGTTACAAATATAATATAGAAAGATAGATTGAGGTAAAAGCTAAACACATAGTTTTGGGAATCATAGAAGTTAAGGAAAAAGAAAAAAATACTGCTAGTTTTAAAAAATAGTTCAAAGCTATAGCTATAAACAGATCAACAAGATAAATCATTTAATTTCTAACTTTGATGATATATCAGTTCCTCTTCTTATGCTAAATTTTGCTGGGGTATCCTGTCCTACAATTATAGGATTTTATGGTACACTGATGATTATTAATTTATTCAACAAATATTAATTTTGCTCCTGTTATCCAGTGAGCACTATGCAAGGCCCTAGGGATACAGAGATGAATACTAAATGTTCCTTGTCCTCAAGGAACTAAATATTTAGTAAAGAAGTCAACCACACACATACACAAGTCACCATTCTACTTTACAAGTGCTATAATGACAGTTGTTGTTAGGACCTGTTGAGTCGTGTCCAACTCATAGTGACCCTTATGGGGTTTTCAATGGCTGCTTATTTTGGAATTGTTCCGGGAATGGGCTGCCATGTCGTCCTTCTGTTTTTGAAGTGCTGCAGATTAAATCCAGGGCATCAGAGAGTGCTAAAACTCAGCTCAGTGGGTAGAGTGCTGCTCTGTGCGCTCTCTGAGGCCCTGGGTTCAATCCCCAGCTCTGAAAAAGCAGAAGGACATGGCAGCCCATTCCCACAAACAATAATGACAGTAGGAACATGTATTTTAAAGGCATAGTTGAAGGAATGAGTAATTATTATTTGCAGTCCAAGTATGAGATAATAACTCTTGGATTGTATTTGTCATGGGAATGGAGGAATTAGGAATACCATAAATATTATTATTTGAAAAGCTATAATAAATAGAGCAATGCTTCTATTAATATTTCATTGCAAGGGAGGGGCTCTCTAGTTGAGATCCAACCATGCTGGAACTTCTAGCATTATGTTCAGTGCTTGAGGGCTCTATCTTTAAGATAATCAGAGTATTGTTTTATCTCTTTTATCAGTGATGTATCATGTCCAAGAGCTATATCAGGTGATTTAGGTTTTTTTTTTTTTTTTTTTTTTTTTGCAGTACTGGGGGTTGAACCCAGGGCCTCATGCCTGCATGCTTTGCGAGTGCTGGACCTCTGAGATGCACCCTAGCCTCCCCCCCCTTTTTTTTTTTTTTTTACTTTTTTGAGACAGGGTCTCACTAAGTTATACAGACTGCCTCTGGTCTCTAACTTGTGATCCTCCTGCCTCCGCCTCCCCAGCCACTGGGATTACAGGGGTCTGCCACCACACCTGGCTTGATTTAGGTTTTGAAAAGTTTAACTCACTATGTTTGGCCCTTCTGTTATCACTATTGATATTGGTACTTTTACATTATAATAGAACAAAACAAATCTACCATTTAAGGAAAGAAAATAAGCTCTTTTCCCTCCAAAAAAGAATACATATTTTAGTAAAATGAATGCTAAACTGAATAAGAGCATAGCTTCTGGAAAAATTCTAGCTTCTATGAAAAAGGATTTCTACATTGAATACTAACTTTTTATGGCATGTTGTTATTGTTGTTAGGTGCTGTCGAGTAATGTCCGACTCACAGTGACCCTCATAGGGTTTTCAATGGCTGATTGTTTTGGGATTGCCTTGGGAGTGGATTGCCATGTCCTTCTCCTATTTTTGTGGTGCTGGGAATCAAACCCGGGACCTCAGAGACTACAGAGCAGTGCTCTACCAATTGAAATAAATCCCAGCCCTTTTATGGCATAGTTAAAGATTATTCATAACCTTAAATATTATTTCTGCTTACACATCATTGTATGCTGAATGAGAAAGAATAGAGAAGAGCTAAATAGGGATAACTATCACGCAATGATTATACAAACAAATACAAAAGAGTCTTTTCTTTTTAACCCATAAGTAAAACCTTTTTGTATCCCCTCTGATCCAGTTAAGCAACTATAAGACTATCCTATTAGATGAACATCTCATAAGTGACAATGCCAATTGAGACTTTAATAATACATTAAACCTATCCTAGGGATTTCATATATGGTGTCTTGCCTAAATCCTGACAAGCACTTAAATTTTGAATAATTCCTCTAACACTGGTATTCATTTGACTTTAAATGCATAAACCCTTAGGTAAGAGATCATTGGTCCAAGAGATATCCTCCACTTGCACTTCCTAAGACTCTCCCCAATGTCTCAGTTACTCACAAAATATTTTAAAGAGAGTTTCCCCTGTAGGTGTGTGGCTATTCTTCCTAGTTAGGAAAATTCCTAGGAAACTCTAATCTAACAACAACAAAAAAAGAATCAGATCGTAAAAACCTGTGCTACGTATGATTCAAAGGGAAAAAATGAACTGCAGTGAAAGCCAATTTGGGCTGGAAAGTCTTGCACTCTTAAGTAACCAAACATCTGTAGCCACTTTATGAAGCTGTCTGATTATACATGTTTTTAAACATCTGTCAGCATAATCAGAATGCCACATGCAAAATATAGCACTTATGAGCACTGTGGACATTTGTTCGACTATAAAAATGTCTCAGAATCTGAGAGAAAAGAATGAGTCTCACAGGTTGAATGCAGGGGGTTATCACTTGAGTTGAGGAAAGCTTGGGAAGCAGCCCCCAAAGTCTATGGTGACTCATTGACTTGGACACTAACACCTTAAGGAAAAAGCTGGAAAGAGCAGTAAAACCTACAAGGCTCTGAAGAATGGTGGATGTCAGGAAGCACCAAAGTAAGAAACTCTGGAGAGCTATAGCTTAGCTCATAGCTTCAGAGCTAAAAGTTGAGCCTAACTTCATTCCTTTTGTTTGATTAAAAAATGCTCAGTGACATTTTCCCCTCCTTGAAAAGTTCCCATCTCCAAAGTGCAAATATAGTTCCTCTCAAACCTGCAGCATTTGTCCTCCCTCGGAAGACGTCGTCATATGCTTTCCACTGTGGCTTCAGCTGGTAGGCATGAATGAACACCACAAACACTACCACGAGGCACATTAAAGGAACGAGAGCCGCAGTGAAGAGAGCTGCATAGATGTTTGGGATGAAACATCTGAAAGAGAGGAGGGAGGTGATAACTCAGACAACTTAGATGTAAACATTTCTAAATTCAGAATCTCTCACCAGCTTTTGCTAGCTCTTTGTGTCTAGATGTTGGAAAAGCAAGTTTTTAGTTTGCCAAATTAAAGCCTTGTTAGAGAGAGGCTACATGATTAAATCTACCCACTGCTTCACGAAGTAGGTTCTATGGAACAATCATCTTTTTGGAAGGTGGTAAAGCTTTTAAGAAAATGTTATGGCCAAATGAATGGAGAATTATACACTATATACACCTTGGAGATTCAAGATACATATATGTCAGGCATGTCCAATTCATGGCCCATGTACCATATGTAGCCCAGGACCCCTAGTAATGTGACCCCATAAAATCTTTTAACATCATGTATTTTTAGCATTTATTTTGTTTGTGATTTCCCTTATGTACATGCACTAACTATGTAATATGTCATTTTAAAAGGCTACTGCAAATCAGAGTCAATATATCATGACTTTAGAATCACAGTATCATTGACTCCCAGCACCACATTTTGAATGAGTTACTCTAGGCATATTTTCTTTACCTTCATTCATCATTAAAAGAAGGATTATAATTGTATCCACAACTAATGAATTAATTCACTAAAGTACGTAGGAAATTTTCTTTAACTCACCATTTCTAGACTTAAATGATATATGAACTCCTCTCCTTTCTCTCCCCCCACCCCCACAGTCATGCTATAGGACTAATGTTCTCTGGAATACACTCTAAGAATTATTGATTTAATCATGTCTAGCTTATGTTTCAAATTAGTTGGTGGATTCCTGGGGAAGTCCAAGGCTCATTTCTAACCCCTCTTTCTATCCAACCTCAAATGAAGAATATTATCATCAATATTTATGGTCATAGGGCTGATGGTAGAACCACTGTGTCCTGTTAAAGGCTGATCAGGCCTACATAGACCTGTTTTGACCTTTCCAGTTCCTGAGGATGGAGGTTAACTCAGAAGCAGCATCTATATTAAAACATTTCTTTGCCTTGCTTTTCCAGCTCCATCTTCTTGGCCTAAAAGTTCCTTGAGGAGCGTTTAAGAGAAAATATTCTTAAAAGGGAAATCTGAGGATTCATAGGACTCTACTCTGTCATTTCCACAAGCTTGGATTTTGAGTGGATGACAGTTTTGTCATTCTGTAGCTATACATTTCCCCAAGAGCCATTTACTATCTTGAAAATGAAGGCAATTTTTCATTTAGAAGCCAAACTGCACAATTATATCTATTATTGCTGGCATCTATATAGAACAATGGGGTCCAAAGTAAACTTACATTATGCATGTATGTATGTTTGTTTATATATATATATATTCTCATTACAATAAAATTAATAGTAAAATGATCTTAGAGATATAACTGGACATTTTTACTCATGGGTCATAATGTCTTCATGTTCTTTATGTAAGATCTTTCAGAAAAATTCCCAAATGGAAGGCTGTTAAATAGGCTGTCATTATCTAAACCTGTGCTTTTGAAGAACGTACTCTTATAAAGGTTCCACTTCATACATTATATATTGTTGTTGTTGTGGGGTGCCTGTCTAGTGGGGTCCGACTCATAGCAACCCACAGAGGGTTTTCAATGGCTTTTGGGAATTGAACTGGGACCTCAGAGATTGCAGAGCATCACTCTACCAACTGAGCTGAATCCCAGCTGAGTATGTTGTATACATGTATATATAAATATATAGGCTCATGTAACATATATAGACAGTTACATACATATATGTATATATACATGTGTGTGTGTGTGTGTGGGTATGGGTTTCTCTATATAGCCCAGACTGTCCTGGAACTTACTATGTAGCTCAGGCTGGTCTTGAACTCTCAATTCTCCTGCCTTGGCTTCCCAAGTGCTAGGATGACAAGTGTGCACTACCATGCTCAGTTTAAGACTACACTTATGATTACAAGAAATAGCAAGGAGTGTCTCTTTTCTATGTTTCCCAACTTCCCCTCCAGTTTTTGATACATAATAGCTGTAAGCCTACATTACAATATATCTATAAATATTGGACTTTGAAGAAAACCCAAGATAAAAACATATACACTGTAAAAAAGAAAACCTCAAAATCTAAAATATAGATAACTGGAAAAATACTCATTCTTGCAATTTTGGAAATTTTGATTTTATACTTAAACACATGAACATTACTAAAAGCCTTACTCAGATATCACTTGTAATTAATACAACCTGCCAAATGTACTTCTTGTGTAAACAAGACACATTTTAAGATATATTTCAAAACATATTCCATATCTGCAAAAGGATGTCAGAATGATGAATTTCCTGCTTTAAGAATTTAATTTGGATGACATAAAGCCTAAATCCTTCCCTGTATACTCATTTGTATGCAGTAAGAAGAGACCTATTTCTTCTAGGTAAAAGACCTATGGTTAAGTAAACAAGACCTATGGTTAAGTAAGGCAAACATTAATGGCCTTAATATCAAATATATTTATGTATTAAAAACAGTGGTCATGTTGTTGTATTTGTTGTTGTTAGGTGCCGTCAAGTAGGGTCCAACTCATAGCGACTCTATGTACCACAGATGAAACACTACTCTACACTGTGCCATGCCTGGCACTATGTCAATGCTTCTCTGCTATTCATAGGGTTTTCAATGGCTGATTGCTTTTTGGGAGTGGGTTGCCAGGTCTTCCTCCCAAGCCTACAGTACCTGGTGTTCCCAGGCAATCTTCCACCCAAGTACTAACTATGCCCAACCCTCTTTAGCTCTGAGAGCTGACAGAATTGGATGCCAGGGTGGTATGGCTGCAGGTATGGTCATGTTAGCTGCTCATTACTTTGTGTAATGGATTCAAATGGTTGCTTATCTTTTTCACTTGGTTAGTGTACCTACTGACATAAACTGTTCTAAAGGAGCTTAGGCTCATTCAGATACCAATAAAACATTTCACTACTTTATTTTTTGCCTTGAAAAACATCATTGCAATTCAATTTGGGGATAATTACTGAATCTTTTGTGACTTGCTCCAGAGTACAAAGATTTTGTACATAGTGCTATGGCATAGGTCTGATTTCAGAACCCACACTCTCCCATGGCAGCTAATACATAGGGGCTTCCCTTTCTGTTTGAAGAACTTTCTTAAAAACGTTTTTTGCTTTAGAGAGCAATGCTGGAAAGCTGACCTTCAGCTAATGATGCAACATCTTTGTTGTAGGATAAAATAGGCAAAATGGACCTCCAATAGGTCCACATCACCTCTCAGGAAGAGAAGGGGATTCCCTAAATGCTATTGGTCTTAATATCTCTTTGTATTTCTCCTTGCTTACATGATGACTTGACTATGATGGCTCATTCTTTCAGAAAGAGGCAGGAAAATCACCTAATCCTGAAGCTGCCCCATCTGTTTTTTCAGGGTCCCTTAAGACACGACTTCTTATGAGTACTGGGTCACTAAGAATGTCCTAACAGTGTGTGTGGCCCAGATCTCTGAGGAGGAGGGCTCTGGTCCCACAGCATTTCTGTTTGGTTGGCAGCCCCTCCCACCGTTTTCTCTACCTGACTCCCCACACTGTCCTCCCACACCTGTCCAGCTGTGACTCCATCCATCTCCCTGGAACAACAAGTATTTGTCTTATATGTTACCTCTTAGGGATTAGGGAGGCTACCAGCACTTCAGAAATACTAGCATTTGCACGTGAGGCAGGGAGATAAGGCTGACCACAAGTACAGATCACAGTCAGGGCTTCCCACTTATACAATTCAGTCTGTGGAAAGTAGGTGGGACAAACTATGTCATTTCACATCCCCAAATTATAGTTCATATTCCTAACACTTTCTTGTTTTAATTTCTCATTTAGATTTTCCTTTAAAACTAACAGGCATTATTCCAATATTCTGAGCAATATTATCTGAATGAGATTTCTACTGATGTATAATAAAATTTACTACATACATTTAAAAGTGACTAAGATAAATGATGGGAGATGGACCTGGCAACCCACTCCCAAAAATCAATCCGCTATTGAAAACCCTGTGAACAGCAGAGAAGCACTAGCAATAGTGTTTTGCCTGTTGTACGTAGGGTCGCTATGAGTCAGATGCTGACTCGATGGCACCTAACAACAACAAGATAAATGGACTATATCCTATCCTTTAAAAAAAAAGCCTCACCAATCAGAATTTCTTCCAGTCCCATGAAATAAGAGGTACATTTTGGTAGTTTGAGGATAAGATCACATGAAAGTGATGTAGGCTGTTAGGAAACTGAATGTCATGTTAGAATAGTGTCTGGACTAAGGCTGGAAACAAATTCTTGGAAAAACTGAATGTAAGAATGAGCAGACTGAATGCTATGCACACCAGGGCTGTGAATGTAGTTGATTAATGTGCTGGTAGTCACTGATTTAAGAACAGATCTGGCAGATACCAGAAAATGAGACGAAGGCCATCTGGATCTGCTTTCTTAAAAAGGGGGAGGAAAGTGTTCCTTGGAATTGCCAGCTCCTCAAGCTCCAAAGGGCTCTGTCAACCTTTCCCTCTCTGGGTGGTGGACATTGTTGTGGGTTTTTGCAATCACTTGACTAACTTTTGCTATTCCTTTTTAAACTTTCACATGTCATTTCCTTTCCTTATTATTATCCACACACAATCCTGATATTTCAAAATCTTATCAGGACTTCATTCTTTTCTCTATTTTTTAGCCAGATGAAACAACTAGATGCTGTTTCATTACTTTCAGGTTTCCCTCCTCCAAGCCCTCCCTCAGAACATTCACAATGCCTTAGGTCACTTTCTAACTCAGTAGGTTTATTACCTTGCCTTAGTGGCACTTTTGACTTATTGAAATGTTTTCATTTGCATTACCTAACTTGATTTTTATAAAAATTTATGTTGGTGACATGGGGATCTTTCAGTTTCTTTAGTCCTGTATACAATCCACGTAAGCAGGAACTTAGAAGCAGAGGCATCAAGGAGAGACATTAATTCCACTTACAACCACTGAAACTACTGGGATGGACGCAGGGAACTCGCTGTACATGAGATTGTGATTTGAGCTCATTTAAACTATATTTGAAAGAACAAGTTGACCCTGGCAAGCAGGCAGACAGACTTGAAACAATCCAGGCAGCTGACATCTGTGTTACATCTGGGTTACATAGGTAATGAAAAAGGATGTAGGTAATGAAAGGGTAATAAATGCTTGTTTCCAACATCTTTTCTGGAAGTCCTTCTCGTAAGTCAGTGATAACAGTTATGACTCATAAACTCATGTACCAAACTCCCCTGGGCTAAGTCTCCTTTATATTTCTTTAATAATAGTGTCTACACCAAAAACTACTTTTGTTGCTTCAACTAACTTTTTCTTCTACACATGTAAACTTATATTGATGCCCTACTTTATTTAGAGAGACCATCAGTTTTATTCTACAAATTCACTTAAGGTATGACCAATCAAAAATTATTCCATGCTTACTGCAAACTGATTTCTACTTTGTGTAGAAAGTGTCACCTGTCTGTTAATTTGTTTTATTAGTTGAGAAATAAAGATTTTATTCATTATGTAGATGTTGTGGGGTCCAACTCACAGAGACCCTTTGAAGGTTCCCCACACTGTGCTATGCCCAGAATTATGTCAGTGCTTCTCTGCTATTCACAGGGTTCTCAGTGGCTGATTGACTCCAGATTGTTTTGGGTGTGGGCTGCCAGGTACTTCTTCTGTTTTTGTGGTGGTGGGGATCGAACCCAGGGCATCAGACAGAGTGTAGAGCAGTACTCTACCAACTGACCTAAACCCTAGTCCCTCATTATCATTTGTAAATGAAATCTAAGCTAATACTTATGAGTTCAATATTCTTTTGCTTGAGTACTCAACTTACTTTCTTTCAAAAGATGATGCTCTTATTCTACATACATTTTTATTCATATGAATTTATTTGTGTGTAGGTATGTATTTCCCAGCAAATGCTCTACTACTGAACTGCACCAAGACCTTTTTAGTTTTTTTTTATTTTTATTTTGAGACAGGGTCTCCCTAAATTGCACAGGCTGACTCTGGTCTTGAACCCATGATCCTCCTGCCTCTGTCTTCCGTGTCACTGAGATTATAGGCCTGCACTACAGTGGCTGGCTACCAAACTGTCCTTTAAATGACATTGCTCTTGCCAGGCATATTTGCCTTCACTTGTAATACTAGCACTGGGGAGGATGAGGCAGGATTGAGTTGGAGAGCAGCCTGGGCTACATAGTGAGCTCAGTCTCAAAAAACAAACAACAGTAACAAAAATAAAATAAAATAAGAGACACAGCTGTTGAAGATGCACTAGGATGTCAGTACCACTTCTTCCTGTTTGAGCTCTCACTTCATTCCGTGGTTAGTATTAACTATTTATACTGACAACTTCCCTAGGAAGAAGCCAAAGGACCAAACAGTAAGAATCAGGCTTACCTATAAATGCCTAAAATGTAATTGGATGTTTATATTATTAGGAAATATTAAGGAAATAAAAATATCAACATAACAGAGCAATATTGTTTCAATGAATTAAAAAGAACAGATATTTTAAATTAGTGAATATCAAATATCATAAAGTTTTTGAAGTAGTCAGATATGCCACATGAATTAAAATAGCATCTTGTATAAAATTAGTTATTGGTGGGTAAGACAGAGTTGCTCATATCTCTGTCACATGAGAAAGGTAAAAAATATTTAAAGATAATTCCAAAGATAAATAATGGGCTTAAAGTAGTGATTGGGATAAATTAATGAAAAACAGTCTGAAAATCGTGACACCTCAAACTACTTTTTGTTTTCTAAGAAACTCAACTTTGAGCAGTCTGTTCCTTGAGCAACTTGATACTGTTGAAATCAATCTATTAGACAGTGCTTGCCAACTTCACTCCAGATAGGTTTCAGTGGCCCTTGAAAATTTCATCAGAAAAAGGTCAAGCTGACTTATTATTTGCATGTACTAATGCTGTATGTTCTCTCATAAAACCAAATTGTTTGGTACTCAAAAATGTCATTGTCCTAGAGCATTCATGGGTGTCCTGTCCTTACTGCTTGCTCACCAAGGTTATGAGTGGACAGCTAAACTCTTTTTCTGACTAATAGGAGCACCTTTTTGAATCTAAGGATGGTAAAATAATAGGTCTTTATATTTTTATAAATATGTGTATAGGCATAACCATGAGAATGCAAGATTAATTTTTAAAAATATATTAATGTCCAATATATAGAGAGACCTCTTTCTGTAGCCCCCTCTCTATCCAATCTGTCTTCATGACAGCACTTGTGTCAATGAGCCTCCAGGTATGACTGGCAGGAAAACAGCTTCAGGTGAAGCTAAGCACTCCTAGCACAGGCAGGATCCCGTACTTTCTGACCTTAGGTTAATGTTCCAGTTGCAACTTTTATTTTTTAACTTTTTTATTTAAAAAGTAATACAGATGTAATTTGCAATTTATATTCTTTATATGTTAAATCTGGGATTTCAATGAACTCAAAACATTTAGTAATAGCTTAGAAGAAATGGGGGCTCACATGACATGTTAGTGTAAATGTTATTTCCTTTACCTTATGAAAAGTTTGAAGGCTTTGAAGTGATCCTTTCCAAATACTCTTACAATACCCTGTGTATGCTTCATTTCTAGCCCATGAAAACTGTGAGCAGGAAGTGTCAAAAAAAAAAACCCCTCTCTTCTGGCTACTTGGAAATACATTATTGTTAACTACAATCACCCTACTGTACAACAGAATACCAGGACTTTTCCTCCTATCTACTTGTAAATTTTTACCCATTGGTCAACCTCTACCTATCATTCCCTTTTGTCTTCCATCCCTAGTCTCTGGTAACCACTATTATACTCTCTAATTCTACGAAGTCAACTTTTTAGATTTCTCATGTTTGAGATCTCTCATATGTTTGAGATCATATGGTATTTGTCTTTCTATGTCCGGCTTATTTTAACACAATATCCCTCTAGGTCCATCCATGTTGTTACAAGTGACAGGATTTCATCCTTTTCTATGGATATATAATGTTTCATTTTAAAAATCCATTCATCCATTATCAATTGCCTAGGTTGGTTCTAAATCTTAACTATTATGAATAGTAGATTTCTGGTTAATATGGCAGCTTAGGAGCAGCCGCAGAGGGACATGATAAGATAGGGGATCCAGAATAAAGAAAAAAGGACTTTATGTTGAATAGAGAAAATCAGGAAAAATACAGTTTGCAATGGAGCTAAAAGGATAATCTCAGTAGGAAGAATGCAGAGCAAGATGGAATGAACAGGATCAGCTTCAGACACACAGCATCCCATACCCTGGTGGGAGAAACAAAACTATACCATAAAGGAATTCAAAGTTAAAAATCTCTGGCACAGAACAGTCCTGACCAGTGAGATATACTGAAACTGATCTACTGGGGAAGGAGGAGTAGTGGCTGAGTACACACTGGAGATATTAGGGACTCAAATCCATGGGCTCCACTACACATTCGCAGATGGGAAGCTCTATGTGGACAGCTCAGTGCTGAGAAGGTAGGGAAGTTAACTCACAGTTTATAAAGCTGCCGTCTGGTCAACAGTAGTGCCTGAGGACCACACAGGCTGAGAAGTTGGAGAAATGTGCCCATACTACCTGGACTGAAATTGGGTAGTGCCCACAGATACAGTGAAAGTAGCAGGAATCCCTTAGCTCTCAAGGTGTATGCATGTGGAAAAACTGTGGAAGTGCACCTATACTTAGTACAATTGGCTTAGACTGTGTCAAAGACCATGGAAGGAGCAATAGCTAGTGCTGCCTAAATCCCTGCAGTGTGTATGCACCAAGAAACTAGAGAAAAATCTCCACACATTCTACATGCAACATTGGCAGCATCTGAGTGCTGGAGGTATGTGCATGCTTGGAAACTAGGGAGGTACTTTGTGAATTGAACTCTGGCAATGCTGAAAACACCTAGATGGGATTTCTCAACAATAGACAGGAATATCATAGACCCAGGTTTGCTGGTGTCTTTCCCCCACCCCCTTCCTCTCTTTCTTTCCTCAAAGTTTAATTTTTTTGTTCTTTTCAAATTTAAATTTTTTCCTTCTAGGTTATCCTAGCTGATTATAATACTTTCAGTGTTCGTTGAACCCAAATTTATTTGTTAAAAAAGAACTCCTATTCTTGTTTCTATTATCCCCTTTGCAATGTTTGTATAATCTTAGACATATATTTTTCTATAGTATGGAAGCAGATTTATATCTTCACCTGCTATTTTCTTACCCACTGTTACACTCTCCTTTCTGCCTGCTGTTTTTCCTTTCTCCTATCCAATCTTGATCTGTCTCTTCCTTTTCCCCATTTCCCCACCCCTGACATTCATGCCTCTGCTACAGAGCTAACCTTTAAACCTACTCTACATTAACCCTAACCTTATCATTACTTAGGTATTTCTAAGAATTAGCTTGCTGCAAAACAGGTTAATTGTCATCATGAAAATGGTTCTAAGGGCTGGGATTTAGCTTAGTTGGTAGAGCAATGCTCTGTAGTCTCTGAGGTCCTGGGTTCAATTTCCAGCATTGTAAGAAAGGGAGAAGGACGTGGCAATCCACTCCTGAGGCAATCGTGAAATAATCAGCCATTGAAAACCCTACTAGGGTTACTATGAGTCAGACATGACTCAATGGCACCTAACAACAACAACAACAACAACAACAACAAATCTGGTTCTGGTCAGAATTGTTTCTATAATAACAGATTGCTTTGTCCCTTCTAAGTGCTACCAGCAATGGAAACTGTAAGAGAAGAAGGTAAACTAAGAAGACCCTTCAATAAATCAGGAAAAGATAGCCTAAAAGATGTGTAAGACACAAAACAAACATAATGAACCTGATAAAGCAAGACAATGAGACCTCTTCAAATAACTGTATCTCCTTAGGAACTAAAACCAAAGAATCTGAAATGCTTAAGTTGCCAGATGATGAATTAAAAAGTCTATTTATAAAAATGATAAGTCATCTCAAAGAAAACAGTTAAACAGATGAATGAAATTCAGGCACTTGATACAAAAGTATCTACCTTAGAAGAAAAATTAAGGAAAGAAAGTGAGATCGTGAAAAAAAACAAGCAGGATGGAAATGAAAAGCACAACAAATCAAATAAAAATTACAGTAGAACATAAGTGCAGCAAACTACATCAAGCAGAAGAAAGAATATTAGGGATAGAAGACAAAGTCAAAGAACTAATGTACTCAGACAACAACAAGGGGAAAAAAAGAAAGGAATACAAGCATAACTTCCAAGAAGTATGGGAAAACATAAGGTGATAAAAGTTATGATTTCATGGTGTAGAAAAAGGAAATGAAGCTAAAACTGAAGGCACAGAAAATCTATTCAATGAAATAATAGCAGAAAACTTCCAAAACCTAAGGGAAGAAATAGACAATCAAACAAGAGGCATCCAGAACTCCAACTAGATTCAAGTAGAACAGAGCCTCTCCATGTCACTTTATAGTTGGAATGCTAAAATTAAAAAGCAAAGAAATCATATTAAAGGCTGAATGAGAAAAATGCCAGCTTACATACAAAGGCAAGCCCATCAAAATAACATCAAACCTCTCATCACTGACCCTGAAAGCCAGGAAAGGATGGAATGACACATTTCAAGTGCTGAAAACAAATAATTGCCAAGTAAGAATGCTATTTCCAGCAAAAATATCCTCTAAAGTAGAGAAATAAAGATTTTCCAAGATAAACACAAACTTAAACAATTTATGACCACACACAGCATTGCAGAAGATACTTAAAGGAGCCTTACACATGGAAGAAGAAAGACACAAAGATGAAAATACAAGAATGAATACATTCAGTGAAAGAAATTGAGGAACAAATGAAGAAAGCTACTTGGTACTTAGGGTTGGCATTGAATTTGTTCTTGTTGTTGTTAGGTGCTGTCAAGTCATATCTGACTCCTAGCAACCCTCATAGGGTTTTCAATGGCTGATTGTTTTGGGATTGCCTCGGGAGTGGATTGCCATATCCTTCTCCCATTTTTGTGTTGCTGGGAATCAAACCAGGGACCTCAGAGACTGTGGAGTGGCACTATATCAAGTGAGCTAAATCCCAGCCCCTGCTAAGTCCCAGTCCTCACTGAATTTGTAGATTGCTTTAAGTGGTATGGACATTTTAATAATATTAATTCTTGAGGGGAAATAACATAATTTATTTTCTTTGAAGCTTTGGAAACTTAAAGTTTTGGTCACACAGATATAGAGGTAACATTTTAAGAATTCTATTTTGGACAGCCCTAAATTAGACACCAGATAAAGAAAGAGATGTCAAGCAATCACTTTTATGATTTATGTAAGGAAGTTTCTGAAAAGAAAATCTTGCTGTTGAGAGTATAATGTGGAGGAAAGGATAGAGTGGGTAGAAGCCTTTACTGATGGATTACGATAATTCTGATTACAAAAAGATACTTCTAAGAATGATAAGTCTGTGGCTGGACTATTTGGAACAATCCCAGGTGCACCTCTTATTGATTTTGTGACTTGGGCCAGTATTTAGTTTCTCCCTACCTCAGTTTCACATAAAATAAAATGGGGATGAGACAGAACAGAGGGACAAAATCTTCTTTAAGGGCACATAGTTGGGGGTAAGAATTGTTACGTATGTTTAAAATGTTTATTTCCTAGATCTTTATCATAAGGATCCTCAGTTTTTCCCCCGTGAATCAGCAAAACTGTTGGGAGCAGCTCATTAAGCCCCTTGCATGACAGCTGACTACTTTTCCTTTATCCCTTTTGCCCTGAACAGGGAACTGTCCAGAAAGTAGCCCTTTCTTTGGCAGCCCATTTCTTCATTTTGAACACTCCATGACTGCTCTGAGAGAATTCCACTCCGGCTGTAAAGATGATTGCAACCACAGCTGCTGCTAAAGTCACAATTTTTGCCTTAAGAAGCCTTGCTCCAGTCAGAACCACTCCAAGCTATTTGTTCTAGCTTTGAAAGACTTTGCTCCCTGCAGGACTATCCTTGATGAATGCTAGATGGCTCTGTTCACCCAGAAGCTATTCTCACCTATGACTGGACAGGGAGGACCTCCCCAGTGACTCAACAAAAAGCATGGATTGGTACAATGTGAGGCTTATGATTGGTTCATATCATAAGCAAGGCTTGTGACTGATGAAAGTGGAAGCCAGGCACATACAAAGCTATAATTGGAAGAATTAAAATCTGAGAATAAGTCTGCCATACTTCTTTTCTAGCCATATAAGCAGCCTATTTCTCTTTATTGTTGGGTTAGCATGGGAGGTGTCTCTCTGGTGCACTGTCCCCTGGTGTGGCAACATTATGTCCAATAAAGGCTTTTTTTCTGCATGATTTTTCATGATTCCTGAATGGGAGAGGTGTATGAAAGCAGCCTTTTTGCTCTCAAATTCCTTACCAGTCAGCAGATGTTGAACATGTCTCCTTGTGGTCTTTATCATAAGTAGAGTGGGTTGAGCTGGTTGAATAAAGGACAGACAAATCCCTGACGCTTTCAGCAAACACAGCAGCAGCAGCAGCAGCAAGGAGGTAGCTGAAGAGTTCCAGAGAGCCACCAAGAGCTAAGGGCCCCAATACCCAAATCCATGAGCTGTAATGCTAAGAAGTAGCTGAAGAATTCCAGAGAGTGACTACGACAGAAACTAAAAGAAGCTGAGACTACAAAGGGTGGCAGAAATATTGAGCAGGTGAGAGATGGCAGAAAAGTTAAGGCTGCAGAAGATGAAAGACTGTGGAGAGGTGAAGGCAGAAGCCAAGAATATTAAGACTACAAGCCCCAGTCACTAGAAGAGTTCAAGAAAGCTGCCAAGGATTAAAGAGCCAAGGCTCAAGAGTTATAACTCTAGCTTGTGGGTGTTGGCCCTCCAAGTCCAGAGTAATGAGCTTCCATTTTTTTTTTCAGTACTGGGGGACAATTGAGGAACTTGTACATATAAGGTAAACTCTCCACTACTGAGCTGCATTGCCAGACTCTTCTTTATTTTTTATTTTGAGACAGGGTGTCACTAAATTTTACAGGCTGCCTCTGGCCTCAAACCTGTGATCCTCCTCCCTCAGCCTTCTGAATTGCTGGGATTATAGGCTTGTGCCACCACACCCAACTTGAACCACAAGCTGCTAGCTTTCAAGGGTTAGTGCTATAAGCCCATAAGTTTGGAAGTTCACCTATAAGCCTCTGGAACTCAGGGTTGTCAATGCCAAGAGATCTTCTTCTAGCCTATCCTCAACTTCTAGCTGGACAGAGCAAAAGAATCCCTAGCCAGCCAAATGTCAAACAGTAAAGTGGGAAATGTGAATATCTAACACATTTATTTGTGTATCAGAGTAAAGTACTGAACAGTATGAATTCACTGCAAAAAATAAAATAAGTTTTTCAACTGAGGTAGTCAGAGAAGACTTCACGGAAGAGGTGTGTGAAACCAGCTTTTTCACTTTCAAATTCTTTGCCAGTCAGCAGATGTTTAATGTGACTCAGTCATGCAAATAAGATTATCTGCCTGTGTCCACAACACTGCTACATGAGGGAAAGGAAGAAAACTTTCCCTTCTCTGCTTTTCCCTGTAACTCATATGTATTTCTGTAAAACCAGTGTTGAAATCTGGTTTCAATTGAAAAGTCAAGGTAGTTAGGAAGCATTCAAAAAGAGGCAGATAATTCTCAGGGAAGTCAAAGTACCATGATCACACCCTGTGCTGATGCACCTGCCTGTCTCAGAAAGGTCAGCAGCAGTGGGATGGGCTGACAGTTCACGGGCTTCTCTAGGGATTTGAGCTGATGGTTCTTCAGCTGTCATGCTCCTGTCCTCTTCTCCATCTCCAATTTTCACAGCCCAAAGCCTCCAAAGAGGATAAAGAGCACCAGAGGGAGAGGCTGGTTACATGATGGCTTTCTAGAAAGGTGAGCCTGTATGCTGGATGGGATGAGCTCTGGAGGATTCTCTGGGTTGACCATCAGAAAGAATGGCATTGTGAATGCTACATCATCTTGAGCTACCCACTAGGAAGATAACAGCACTTCTTCCTGTCAGAAAAAAAATCTTCATAGAACTAGAAAGATAATTGAGGTCATCCCAGCCTCCCTCTTGCTCTCTGGGTGAAGAAACCAGACACAAGGATCCTTGGTGACTGCCCAGCACCTGGCTTCCAAATTCCTAGGTCAGTGCTTAAAGGGGGTTGCAAAGCACAAGTCAGACTCAGTTGACAAATGACCTAAAAGGTTTCAAGTGACCCTATTCTGCTAATAATCTACAATCCTTCTTTAAAGAAGTGTCCCAAATATTTTACATTATTTGGTATATGAATCCCTGGTGCTGAGAGGACTGTGGAATAAATCATAGATTAAAATACTAAACATGCACATTTCTGAGGTTAATATTTACCAGTAATGACCTGGCATGATAGACCACACTTGTTTCTTCCATGAAACAGTTTTTAATGACACATTCAAACTTTTGAGAAATATAAAAATTCACAGAAAATAATGTACTTTATTCAGTTAGAGATAAGACAAAGATATAAGAAAAGAGCAATGCATTCAAACTGACACTCTGTTACTTGTATGTCTCCCTCCTACTGATGCTCTCTCCCCTTTTCAAAAAAATTGGCTTCAACTGAATGATATTTTATCATAAGACATTTATTTTTGTCAACAGGATGTTCCTGTTATTTTCAATCCCAGTAGTTTCAACAACAGGATTTCAGGGCAGTGAAATGAAATGGGAATAGCAGAGTAACATTAATTTCTGAGCATGCTCATAACTATATGAGAAAAATCCAAATTGTCAAACATCTGCTTTAAAACTTTCTGAATTTCTTTTCATTTTTAAAAAGTATCACTATCTAGTATTCATTAAATTTTTTTTGTCCCAGGTTCGTCTCAGTAACCAAATCTATAACTTCCTTTTATGATATTAAAGTAGGTTTTTTCTTTCTTATTCAATCTTTAAATAAAAATCATGTGTGCTACAAAAGTGAAACAATTCTAAAATATACAGAAAATTCATGCAGATTATCTGGTGAGTGTCATGTACTTTTAAATTAAGAAAACTTCCCCAATGTCAGGGTGGTTCTTGACAACTCATTTGGAGGCCTATTACCCAGATGTGTGGAGAAGACCCAGGAGAAATCATCTCCTCTAGATCTAACCTGTACTTGGAAATTCTACTGCTTGCTACTCTCAAGAACCAAGAGTTTCCTGAGTTGGTTATGGGTGGAAATACACCAAACTCCTCTACTGGCTGAGGTATTATGAGTTGAAGATAGGAAGAACGTGGTGATTTCATAAAATGATAGTGAAAAAGTGAAGTGCTTATAGATGTAGACTCTAAATCAGACAGCCTGGCTTTGATAGTTGATAGTTTAATAGTTGTGTCACTATGGTGAATGAAGTTACCTCTCTGTGCCTCAGTAGCCATGTCTGTGAAATTTGAATAAATTGTTTTATTCTTTCATAAGTTTGTTGTGAGTGATATATGAGATAATCATAATACTTAGCACAGTATGTTGCATACTAAGTACTCAATAAAGGAGAGACATTATTAACACTAGTTTTAGCATGTGAATTGATTTAATTATTTTGCAAAAACTGTTATGTCTACTTATGTATAGAAATCATACATGGCACTTAACTATATTCATATTCTATTTCATGTGATATTATTTAATATTGAATTTTTCTAATAGCAAGCTTGTCAGAGATCTTAATGTAAACAATCATCGCTACCTTTAATTTATCATCTCTATCTCTAACTTACCATCTCAAAAAAGAAGGATTTCTTTCAGAGCTCCTCCAGCAGTGACTTAAATCTGAAGGCTCTAGGTCAATGTTTAGTCATTTGAAAGCAAGAAAGGCATACACCCTCTTAAAATATGTGTTTAAACCTGTATTTGATTCTACCAAGGTCATCCAAAATTGTGTATAGTGATTCCTAGATTTAAAGTCACAGAAAGGTGAGGTGGTGATTAACTGTTCATGTTAGGATATACATTACTTAATTACTCAAGGATGTTCTCTATGGTTGCTTTGTTGAAGGGTAGGAGAGCCTCCTCTTTTATAACTAACGTGTCATTTTCACAGCTCTTCTTGTACTTGGATGTTAAGACACTATTTGGCAGGTGAGGCAGTTTTCTTACAAGCTCTGATATGGTTTGAATGTTTGTATATCCTCAAAGTGCATATGCTGAAACCTTAACCCCCAAGGTGATGGTATTAGGAGGCAGGGACTTTAGAAAGTGATTAGGTCCTAAAAGGGCAAAGCACTCACGAATAGGATTGGGGCCCTTATAAAAACCCCAGAGAGTTGCCTTGCTCTTTCCACCATGTGAAATTACAGCAAGAGGACAGCTGTCTATAAACCAGGAAGAGGACCTTTACCAGACACCTGATCTGCCACTGTCTTATTTTCGACTTCCTAGACTGTAGAACTGCAAGATATAAATGTTTATTGCTTAAGCCACCCAATCTATGGTATTTTGTCTTAATAGCTCAAATGGAGAAAGACGTGTTTCTTTGATGTTATTTCAATGTTTGGGTAGCAGTAACAGCAGTCTCATGATGTTTTTTTCTCCTTTTTCCTCTTCAGTAAAGAAGTGCTGGACTTTATGCTTCTTTACTATTTACATAAGCAATTGAAATTTAATGCATGTTCCTAAAATGGTTTTAAGTAGTTGATAGAGACATATGCCCAATATAAAAATTTAAAATGAGGGAAATTAGGGCAAGAGAAAATTAACCAAGACTGGAACTATGAGTATTGTTGTTGTTAGGTGCCATTGAGTTGGGTCCAACTCATAGTGACCCTACATAGAGCAGAACAAAACACTCCCTGATTCTGTGCCAGGCACATGATCTTATTTATGTGTAAGCCCATTGTTGTAGATACTCTGTCAATCCATTTAGTTGAGGGTTTTCCTTTTTTTTGTTGACCTGCCACTCTCCCAAACATGATGTCTTTCTCCAGGATTGGTCCCTCCTGACTACATGTTCAAAATAAGTGAGACACAGTCTAGCCATCCTTGTTTCCAAGGAGCACTCTAGGACAGATCTGTTGGTTTTTTTGATAGTCCGTGGTATACTCAATACTCATCTCCAGCACTGTAATTCAAAAGCATCAATTCTTGTCCCGTTCCCTTGTTCAATGTCCAGCTTTCACAACCATATGATGCAACTGAAGGGTACCCAAATGCATCTGCTTAAAATGGGAGATATGTTCACCACAGTCTGATTTCTTTAGCAGCTGTCTCAGAGCTTCTCTCTCTCTTTCTTGCACGTGCGCTCTCTGTCTCTGTCTCTGTTTCTCTCTCTCATGCACACATACCCTCACACACCCTCACAAATATACACACAGTAATTTAAGAGAATCACAACTCTTCCCTATATGAAAATATCATGGTTACTGCATCTTGATCTTGTGTTAGTGGAAAAATGAACTCTGACACTCATGAGATTGCTATTCATTCATTTCACATGCATTTATTAAGGAACAGCTATGGGTATGCTATATACTATGCCCAGACATACACTGATGGGTAAGACAGGCTTCCTGACCCACAGAGGATCAGCGTCTAGTGTGGAGAAGGGGCTTACACTATGCAGGACCTTACTGCAAGTGTGTTAAGAGTGGTAGAAAAGCTACCTTGATTGTAGTGTCAGTGAACAAAGGCATGAGGGAGTTACTGGGTATAGGGAAGGGGGATGGTGCTATCCTATTTGCAAAGATCTAAATGAAATAGAACTGAAAAGAACATTTGTTACTTTAACAACCTGATATGAAAACGAACTGGACAGTCTTGGGAGAACTGTATTCTCTTTCCTGGACAATGGCAAAGAAAGGGTAATACTAGAGAATTTCTCAACTTTGTTTCCTGTTTGTTCAGGAATTATCTGTGCTCTTACAAAGGGAAACAGGGCTTGAGATTTTCAGGAAGACAATATAATTATCATTAATCTTTGTTCCTCTTGGGCCATAAAACTTTCAAGGTCAAGGATGTGTGTATGTGCCCTGACAGTGGGGGGCAGGGACCAGAACTACTGAACATAGAGAATTAAAATACAGGCTTGAGTGAGTGAAAAATACAAAAACTGTGTATTTTACTAATTTTAGAATAAAAGGGCTTAGAGAAAAAGACATCGCTCTGTAACCCCTCAGATACAGTCAGTGTGAAGAATGATAATCATAGAGGAAAGCCCAAGAGAGCTATGATATAAAGAATTTCAAAAGAACACAGACAAGTTAGAAATCATAGCTACAACAGGAAGGAAGCAGTTACTGAACCCATGTTCCCTTCCCAGGACCCTTCAACCCAAGGAAAATGACAAGAGATGAACCACAGATCAAAGCCGAGTGGAGGAGCACTGGGAAGTGCAGTAGAGGTAAAATAACTTACCCCTCACACAAATTCTACTTTCCATTTTTAGTATGCAATGAATTAAACTTAACCACTTAAGAAAGCATGACTACTCGGCAAAATTAACAAACTGAAGAATATTAATCAAGTAATATTTTGTGGGTCAGAAGAGCCCTTTGGAATTATTTTTTCCCTGTCTTTTCATTCTAAATTTGTCCTTTATGGAAAAATAGAAATTTTTCCTAATCTACAACTGAAGTACAACATAAATATCTTTAACAAGACATAAAACACTTGAATGCTAGATCTAAAAGCTAGACTGTCCTACCAGTGCATAGTAAGGTAGGCATCACTACATAGATACCTTGTAAAGAAATATGGCAAAGTCTCTCTTTTTTTTCTCTTTTTTTTCAATGCCATCAATAGAATAGAGCACAAAACATTTCAGCCCATTCAACAAATGCTACTACATTGCAATTTTGGAAAGTTATATTGTAAATTGTATCCTTTTTAGGAGAAATGTTCAAGAAAATATAGTGGCCCTGCATGCTATCATATAAGCTAAAATCAAATTTCTTTGTAACATTATTTTTTCAGTCCTTATAAAAGTGCAATCCAGAGATTTTCTTTTCTTTTCTTTTTTTTCTTCGCTACTGGGGGTTGAACCCAGGGCCTTGCGCTTACATGCTCTGCAAGTGCTGGACCACTGAGCTGCACCTCTAGACCATTTTTTTTACTTTTTGAGACAGGGTCTTGCTAAATTACGCAGACTGCCTCTGGTCTCAAAATTGCGATCCTCCTGCCTCTGCCTCCAGAGCCGCTGGGATTACAGGTGTGCGCCACTGCACCCGGCTCACTCCAGAGATATTGATGTTAAAATTTGTATTTGCTTAGAGTTCCAAGTGGTGCACTGTCTCTGGCCCTCCTTGAGAGTAATTACTAAAAAAGGAAATTAAAAAATAAAAGGAAAGCTGGTAAGTTTGTCCTATGTTGTTGTTGTTAGGTGCCGTCGAGTTGGTATCCGACTCATAGTGACCCTCATAGGGTTTTCATTGGCTGACCGTTTCAGGATTGCCTTGGGATTTCCAGGCCCTTCTCCCATTTTTGCTGTGCTGGGAATTGAACTCGGGACCTCAGAGACTGCAGCACAGCGCTCTACCAACTGAGCTAAATCCCAGCCAAGTTTGTCCTATAGATTGGGTGTAATCATTATCAAATAAATAGGAGCAAGATACTAGTGAAATAAAGTCATTCATAGTCCTCAATTTTGGTAGGTAAAATGTTTAAGGATTAAATTGGGCATGGCATTACACATGTGCATTCCTAGTTAGTTACTCAAGAAGGCTGAAGTTGGGAGGATCATTTGAGTCCAACAACTCAAGGCTAGTACGGGTGAAACAGAAAGATACTGTGTCAAAATATAAAAAACAAAAAACAAATCAAGAAAAACAAAAAACAAAAAGTCCTCCACAAACCAACTAACCAACCAAAAAAACCCTCGTTCCACCCCCAAAACAATGTTTCAGATAGTTTCCCATATTGTATATGGACGAAGTTTTCATGAACCACACATAAAGCCAATTGCTAATAGAATCATAAAGAAGTTCTCATCCTTGCAAAAAAGTTCACATAAAATCAAGAGTGCCGAATGCAACTTTTAAAAGTCAAATATATTTAAAACATCCATGCAATCAATATCTCCCTATGCATGAGTTGAAGTTCACACACTTAAAGTAAAGTTTGAAATTTCTGAGTGCCATATGGGGCCTTTCAGACTTCTGGATTCTATATCTCATGATAAACAGGAGAAGGACCTGGCAGCCCACTCCTGAAAAAATCCCCAAACAACCAGCCATTGAAAATTCTATGAACCAAAGAGAAGCACTGATACAGTTCTGGGCATGGCACAGTGTTGGGGAGTGTTTTGTTCTGTTGTACATAGGGTCGCTATGAGTTGGACCTGACTTTACTGCACCTAACAACAACAATAACAACAACAACAACAACAACAACAACATATTTCATGCTAGGTGCTGTGTTAGGTACTTCTGCATGCAATCTTTAGTTTAATCCTAATAATAAATTCATGATAAGCATTATTACCTCTATCCTTTCATTTAATGAATATTTATTGAGCATCTATTACAGGGCAAAGACTATTCAAGACTCCAGAGTTGGAGCAGTGGAAACCACAGCAATAAAAAGTCCTTATCCTCCAGGTGTTCACATTCTAGTGAGTAGTACTTTTCCTTTATTCTCTTTAATTTAGCTTTTTCCTGACCTTTTTATTGTTAGGTGCCTTGTAGTCCATGTCTAATTCATAGTGACCGTATGTACAAAAGGCAAAATGCTATAGTTAGGGCTTCTCTGCTATTCATAGGGTTTTCAATGGCTGATTGTTTTTTGAGAGTAGGCTTCCAGGTTCTATTCCCAAACCTACAACACCTGGTGTCCCCAGGTGGTCTCCCATCCAAGTGCTAACCAGGCCCAACCCAGTTTAGCTTCCAAGATCTGATGGGATTGGATGCCACAGTGGTATGGGTGTAGGCCTACTAAGTTATTAGAAAAGCTAAAAACAAAACAACAACAAAAAAAAAAAATAAAAAAAGAAACAAACAACAACAACAACAACAAAAACAATTTCTCCTTAACTGGAATTTGACATAGACACTTGAGAGACAGAAAATATGAAAACAACATATCTAAATAAATAAATAAATTATATATATATATATATATATATATATATATCCATATATATATATCCTACACTAATGGTGATAAGGCCATGACAGAGAATAAAATAGGAGGTCATTGTGAAGTGCTGGGAATTGCTAATTTGATGTGAGAGCTCAGAGAGGTATAAGCCCCTTATTTAGAAGTCAAACTGAGATGTGAGATTCTGTATGACCAAATCAGTGAACTAAGCCACAGATGTCTCTTTCAGAGCAATAGAAAAAGATATGCCAAATTAACATACCAATTTTCTAACCAATATGCTGTTACAAACAAATTAATGTTAGCCTTGAAATGGCAAGACAGCACCCAAGGAATAACTCAACCAATTGGGAAAAACATCCTACCACTTTATTTCTCAAAGTTAAAGACTCTCATTGTCGCTGTATGTACCCAGGTTGATACAAGTAGTTATTTTCCTAATTCTTTATCTGTAAAATCTGGAGAAGAAGCCATGTAGAATTCTTTCTCATAGGTCCGCTCATGATTCGTGTGAGAGGAATAGTTTTATTAGATAGTTGATAAATCTGTAGATTTTTATGAGGTGTTTCTAAACTTTAGATACTGCATTGTTAGTCTCACATTGTTTCTTTTACCTAAAGCACTTTCCTTCCAAAAATAATCAAGATATATTAGAAGTTTGAATTTTATATCTTCCTGAAGTTGATATTTTTTCTTATTTGAACCCATTTCATTTGATTATAGTTACCTCTTAAATCCTAGTGTTTGCCTAAACACAGCTATTCAGTAATTACTCTGATAATATTTGTGACAATTTGAACTAATATGTAGCATAACAAGTGTTCATGTTTGGCCATTCAGTGTGACATACATGCATTGAATTAAATATTTAATTCATTTATTCCCAGTGGGCTACCTCACTCCAAGTAGATCATCACATGTAAAGTTTAAGAGTAAGATTTCTTTTCTCTTTTCCTTCAATGCTGAACTAATTATCTGGGGTCCTAAATGAAAAGTCCACTAGCCTAGAGTTTAAAATTTCTTCAAATATTTAATCATCAGACAATGCATGAATAATGCTTATCAAATTGCATATATGAAAATTGTCACAATGAAAAGCATGTCAAAATGAATCACATTATGATGTACATTAAAAATTTCTAATAAAAAATAATAATTCAGAGTAGCAAAATAAAATTTAACTACTAGAATAAAAAAAGAGAGAGCTAGCCTAACAAATCCACATATAAACACATGAATATTGAGTCACCCTCAGGAAACACTGTCATATGGAAATACGTGAGTTGGAAGGAAACTGGAATTCCTAACTATTCTACTTTCTAGAACAACCCAACCTTTACCTCTACTGCCATTATAAGTGATACATTATCATTATCATCATCTCAAAAAGTCATCTTGAGATAAATAATAAATAGAAATTAATTGTGCTACTCATTATTACTAGTATTGGGTATATAGCAAGCACTAATAGTTTCTGTAATTAGTATACCATCTCAATTATTTTATAAACATAAATAAAAACCCCTTACAACATCTTTTAAAGATCAACTTATGACTTCCTCTAAACCAATTTGCCTTCTACATTCTTTTGCTACCAAATGCTCTAATAGTTTGGTAAAGGGAGTCATAATATTATTGTGTGCTTTCAAATGAGTGGTAAGTCAAAAGTAGTTTAATTCAGGCTTGTCTATCCCATAGCTCACAGGTTACATTTGACCCAGAATAGCTAGTAATGCCGCCCCACAAAATCTTTTAATATCATGTGTTTTTTAGCATTTATTTCTTTCATAACCCCCTCTTATTATGTATGTGCACTAACTATATTATGTAATTTATGTGTGGCCCAAGGTAACTCATTTTTACTCCATGCAGCCCAAGGAAGCTAAAAGGTTGGATACTCCTGGTTTAATTATTACTCACCACTAAGACTTTTGGGGATAAGCTAGTCTGTGTCATATAAACCCTATGATAGGGGAGAAAGGTTTAATAGTTTTCCTAGAAATTATTTGAAATATTAAATCATTGCTGTTGTTAGGTGCCGTAAAGTCAGATCTGTCTTATAGTGACCCTATGCACAATAGACGAAACTCTCCCAGACAGTATGCTATGCCCAGCACTATTGTCAGTGCTTTTCTGCTATTCATAGAGTTTTCAATGGCTGATTGTTTCAGTAGTAGGCTGCTGGGTCCTTCTCCCAAGCCTCCAGCACCCAGTATTCACTCAAGTGGTTTCCCATCT
Organism: Pedetes capensis; assembly: GCA_007922755.1. Classification (NCBI taxonomy): domain Eukaryota; kingdom Metazoa; phylum Chordata; class Mammalia; order Rodentia; family Pedetidae; genus Pedetes; species Pedetes capensis. The sequence goes on along the minus strand of VMDO01001530.1, from coordinate 34,193 downwards.
AAAGACTAACTAGGCTGGGCCCTGTTTAGCTTCTGAGGTCTGATGAGATCAGATGCCAGGGTAGTAAGGCTGTAGACTATTTAAAGCATATCTGTCTTAAAACACATACTTGCTAACATGGATAATTATCAATTGATTCAGTTTAATAGTCTTAGTCTATTATTAATTTTTTATAGAAAAGCAAAATATGGTATGTTGGTTGTAATGTCAAAGCCATACCAACAAGCCTGGATTTTTTTTTTCTTTCTGGTACTTGTGGGGCTGAATCTAGGGCCTTGTGCATACTTTGCAAGTGTTCTACCACTCAGCTGCACTCCTAACCCCTTTTTAAAATTTTTTTATCTTGAGGCAAGTAGCCTCTGGCCTTGAACTTGAGATCCTCTCACCTTACCCTCCTGAGTTGCTGGGATTATAGGCATGTGCCATTACACCCAACTAGATGTTTTAATAATGCAGTTACCATCATCCACCTGTGGATGGAATTCCTAACAAAGTAACTTGAATAAAATAATCTCGTGTTAGAGTTGTGATTTTAATTTATTTAAAGTATTTTATAAAAGTAAATAGATCTTTTGTGAAAAATGAAGTTTTGGTCCAGACCCTTAAGTTATCAGACATCCAAGTAAGTTGGAAGACAGAAAACATTGTAGAAAGTTGTGAAACCACGTGTGTCAGGAGAGGCTAGATATAAAACCTTCATGAGTCAGGAATGTTAAACAGTGAGAAAAGAGAGAATCAAACAATGGAATGGGAAAGTTGCTTTATTTGTTTTGTTGAGAGAGAGAGAGCAAGAGAGCGAGAGAGAGCACACAAGTGTGCCCAAGAGCACGATTGTGCTGTGTATAGATACTTATGTGTAGATACTTATGTGCTCCCTGGAGTTGGGGGGAGGATGAAGAGTTCTGGTGCTGACTCTCATGTGGAAAATATCAGAGGCAAGAGAGGCTATTAGAGGCTGTCAGGTTATTTTAATAGTAGGCTAGAAGAGGTGGTTGGGTTGAGTAAACCTGCACTTCAAAAGTTTACTGGGTCAAATTGTTACACAGATGGTTCTGGTGCATTATGCAAGAGAGAGCTGGAATGAAATGATTCTAACTCCTGTCCAATAGAACCTTCTAAAACCTTCTAGAAGGGCCAGAAGGATTCTTAAGAGAAAGACTTTAGGTACTACTGAGTTGTTAGAGACTGCAAATAAGAAGCAAAGCTCCAGAGGATAGCAATCAACGTATGACTGTACCAATTAAATAAATATGCCAGTATTTTCCTGCCTTCTTTTCTATCCTCCCTCGCTGTGTTCCAACCCTGCAGAGCCAGAAATAAAGATTAGGTAGTGGAGGTGAAAAAGGAGAGAGAAAAAGAAGCTAAGTACTCCCTTTTCCCTATCTGCAAGCTTTATGCCTTAGTAAGACCTTACTGTCAGAAGGCTAGTAGTTGTGACTGAATAAAAGTAGCAGCTTTGACAATTCTCTGGTATAGGACTTTGAAATAATTAAATCAAGACTCTGTGATTTAAAGTAGACACAGTACTTTCTATTTCCTAAGAGTGAACAGAAGCTTCAAGAGGTTTTCCAGGGTTTTATCTAGGGGCAAAGACTTTTCTATTGAATAAATTATAAAGAAATGGTGAGTAGAAAAATAGTATTCTTTTATGGTTAGATTTCAAGAATCCTAACATACTAGTTACAGGTAAAAAAGAAAAGAAAACCTTGATTATTCTGGTTTCTGGCAAAAACAAATTGCTGCATTTATCAGTATATGTCATATACTGTCATATGTCAACTAAACTATCATTTAGTTTCATGTTAGGTTATTAATGCCTGCAGCTTTAGCCCTGTGGCATCCAATCCCGTCAGATCTCGGAAGCTAAGCAGGGTCGGGCCTGGTTAGTACCTGGATGGGAGACCGCCTGGGAACATCAGAAGCTGTAGGCTTGGGAGAAGGACCTGGCAATCCCCTCCCAAAAATCAATCTGCCATTGAAAACCCTATGAACAGCAGAGAAGTACTGACAATAGTGTTTCCCCTGTTGTACAGAAGGTCGCTATGAGTCGGATACTGACTCGATGGCACCTAACAACAACAACAAGGTTATTAATAAAAAACTACATATTTTAGTGATATTGCTTTACAACTATACTCTTGTAGAGAGTTTCAAGGATTACAAAGCACTTTCACAGACCTTTATTTACCCTTTTGATTGCTGTTGTTAAGTGCCATGGAGTCTCCAACTCATAACGACCCTCAGAGGGTTTTCAATGGCTGATTGTTTCAGGATTGCTTTGGAATGGCAGAGCCTTCTCTTGCAATCCTATGCGCAAATAAGACCTATTTGGTAAGAAATTTCTCACAGTTCTCTGGTGTGGAAAGTAGAGTTCCAATCCTGATCTTTACCACGATCACCAAATTTTATCAGATGAGGTCTAAGATGGATCTTTCTTACAATGAATTTTTCCTTACAGAAATTTGGCCACATGTTTTTGGTTACTTAACTGTGATTTCCTTGGGATCTTGGCTGTATCCTTATAAGACTATCTCTCTTCACAAATTTCATGTGGATGAATTTCTTTTATTTCTGACCAAAAGACCTCTGACTAAATATGAGTAGAAATATGCTGTTGTTTGTTGTTAGGTGCCATCAAATCAGGTCTGACTCAAAGTGACCCTCATATGGTTTTCAGTGGATGATTGTTTTGGGATCATTTCAGGAGTGGACTGCCACATCCTTCTCTCATTTTTGCAGTGCTGGGGATCGAACCCTGGTCCTCAGAGAGTACCAAGCAGAACTCTACCAACTGAGCAAAACCCCAGCCCCAAGAAGAAATATACTGTATGTTTTAAAAGTATTTGGAACTTATTATAGTGTACATCTAGTAATTAATTGGAAAACTTCAATATACTGGTGTAAGAATCCAGTCAATGGTGACATTTACATTTGTAAGGTATAAAGAAGTGGTAAAATATATCTGGTTATTGAATGATCCCTAGTTCAAATCACCTGCTCTGGCCTTTTGCTCTCCTGCTCTGGCTTTTTGCTCATGCTAATTTGCCCATTTTTATCTTTGCTTAGGCTGTGCTCCATGCATGGAATGCCTTTCCCTCATTCCAAGCTATAGAACACAGTGTTTTCCATCATTCAATATCTGGCTATAGCATCTTCCTCTCCTCAGGTCCTTCTCTGACTGCAGCCACCCACAATGATCTTTCCTTCATCTGAATTTCTGAAGAAACTAACAATTTACTGACATGTACTGATCTCTTTCAGTTTTTGCCTTTTTTCTCCAAATGGACTAAAACCTAACCAAACCTAATCTTCCTTTCCTTTCCTTTTCTCTTACTCTCTTTTCTCCCCTCCTTCCCTCTCTCTCTCCTTCTCTTTCTCTGCTTTCCTTCCCCTTCCTTCCTTCTTTCCTTCCTTCCTGTCTCTCTCTCTCCTTCTTTCTTTCCTTCTTTCCTTCTTTATTCCACCGAGGTACAACCTCAACACTTTTTACTTTTTTTTTTTTTTTTGAGACAGGGTCTAGCTAACTTGGACAGGCTGCCTCCTGCCTTGAAATTGCAATCCTCCTGCCTCAGCCTCTGGAGTAGCTGGGACTACTGGCATGCCCCACTGTGCCCAGCCAGACCACAAGTTTTCAAAAACAAGACAGGAGCTTGTGCTTTTTTGTAGTTGGCTCAATGGTAATCATATGGGTACATGATAAAGACACTAGAAACAAGAAATATTTGTTCTTTTATCTTTAAGGTACTGCCCAGTTTGTACTTAAATGAAATTTCAAAAGGCAAAGTCAACTTATTTTCATTCAAAAATATTTAAATAACTATGTCAAAGAAAGTGAAATTCTGGTGTGGATAAAGAAATCTTCCAATTTCCTGACATCCCCATTTTTGTTTAACCTGTTTACATGAAAATGTTCTGGCAACTTTACCCTGTGCTATGTTCCAGAGCAAAGCAATATCTCTTACAATAACTTATTGCTGAATGATTCAAGCTGATAATGAGAAAGCATTTGTAATGCATATTATATGACTACAACTTTAAAAACTCTTTACCAGTTATAAAGTATTTTCATCTTTGTATATGAAAAAACTTCAATCCTTTGAACAGAAATCACTTTTTCTTCTTCAAGTGTCGATTTAACTTAATACTGAAAACAATTGACACTGAGAAATCAAACTAAAAGATCAGAGTTTCATTGTGAATCACTCTTCAGTATTGGATATGGGCTAGTATTCATTAATGCAAATTCAGCCTAAGCCTAATTTATTTTGGAGTTATTGTGGTTATTTTGTGTTCTAGAGTTCTGATAGAAATATTTGTAAATCTATAAAAATGTATTATAATGCAAATATCTTTACAATAATTTCTTCATTTACTCACTGAATATTTGTTGAGCAACTGCATCTATATAAGAAGTGTTCTAGACTCTAGGGATTTGTTGTTGTTAGGTGCTGTTGAGTCAGGTCCAACTCATAGCAATCCCATGTACAACAGAACAAAACACTATCCGACATTGTGCCATGCTTGGCACTATGTCAGTGCTTCTCTCGTGTTCATAGGGTTTTTGATAGCTGATTATTTTCGGCTTGGGCTGCTGGGTCCTTCTCCCAAGCCTACAGCACCTGGTGTTCCCAGGTGGTTTCTCATCCAAGGACTAATCAGGTTGACCCTGCTTAGCTTCCAAGATCAGGTGGGATCAGATACCAGGGTGGTATGGCTGTAGACCTTTTTAGGGATATAGCCCTACAAAAAAGACCTTACTGAGGTTAAATTACTTTTTGAAGAAACAGAGAATTGAAACATGAAGGAACTATAAAATATAATATTGGGTTTTGGTCAGAGCAAAACAGGGATAGAGATTAAAAATGATGGCCAGGCAATGCCTCTCTAGGAGGGACATTTGCTAAGAGGATGCCATATAAATGTCTGACAAGGCATTCCAGATAGAAACGATAAGTGCAAAAGCCTTGAGACTGGAAAATCTATAAAAAATATCTATGTACTAAGTGCCAAGCATTCTTTTTAGTAGTTCCTTGAAATAACTCAATCCTCCCAACAATCCTAAAATATAATTACTAGCATAATCATCTCTATTTTACAAATGGGGGAATCAAGGCACAATGAGATTAAAAAGTTGTTCAAGATTAAATCCTAGGTACAAGAATCCAAGTTTGATCCCTAAGTTCTGAATTTAGCTTGAGTTTCTAATCACTGTACAACATTGCCTCTTTAAACAAGAATGGTACTGAGGCTGGGCACAGAGCAATATCTCCTTACAGAAATTGTAATGAAACCTTATAGTGTGTTGAAGAGTGTCATCTTCAAGAAATAAAGGTATTGTCTTTAAAAAAAAACTAAGGTTTATCAGCTTGAGCCAATATAGTATTTGAGAGAATGTTATCTAGAAAAGACGTAAACTCTTGTAAAAGAAAACGAACACAAATGGATTTATGTCCTGACTTTGGACAACTCTGCTGTATTACAACTAGGAACACATTATAGAATTACTTCTTTATTTACATCTGAAATAACAAAGTAGAGATGGAACTTTGTTGCCTCTTCTCCTAAGAGTTACAGCTGGCGTCCCCAGATGGTGAACAGGAAATTGCAGATACACACTGGGCTGGGAATAGGGCAACCATCAAGGCTCAGACTGTTGCTGGGAAAACATTAATAAAAATGCTTGGGGTTTCTATTGGCTCAAACTATAGCTTGTTTGTTCTCATGAGAAAGGAAAAAAAATCCAGAAATCAAGTTTTAAAGAACTCAATAAAGAATTGGAGCAAAACAGTGAACCCTTTCAGCACGCTGAATCACATGTACAACCATCATGGAGGCTTCTTGGGTGCCTCCCATTTATGAGTCTACAAGAGCAAGTTTGTTAAAGCCCTGACATGCATAATTTTATGACCGCATAAGGGAAACAGGACAGAGATTGTTTGCTAATGTGTAGGGTATTATTTTTTAAAGGTGGCTCTATTTTACAATGCTGAAATTTTATTCAGATTAAATTGCTCTGATTTAATATTTAAAGATTGCTCTCTGCAATACGGTTGGCTAAAGCCCAGAATGTTGTCCTGTAAGCAATGTAACATTTGTTTAAACATCCAAGGTGGTAGACATGCTTCCTCCTGTCCAAACTGACAGCTCTGGCTCATCTATAAATGACATAAAACAGCTTATTTGGTGGCTATAAAAAAGACATTTTTAATGCCTCAGTTACTTTGCAGTTACTTTGCAGTAGTTATTATAATTCATTATCATTTTTGATAACAGTATGACTTACTGACTTTTTCCATTCATTATATAAAATGAAGATTGTTCTGTGAGTACAATCTTTTCATACTGCATTAACTACTCAACTGATTTCAGAGAAGTTCAGGCAGGGCTTGGGGAGAACTTTGAACTGAATGAGTATGTCATTGTAGGCTAGTGGACTACAGAAGACAGTGATTTAACATAGGTGAAGCAGGAAAACCCACCAACAGCCTCATGCTGAAAGCATCTATGTAGCACTTAAATAATATAAATCTCTTCATCCTTAAAGCTAATTTTAATCACATGGCTCAAGTTCTTCTCAAATCAAACACTTTCCTTATCTATATGAAGAGAAGGGAAAGCAGGTATATTAAGCATGTAATTAATGTCATGTATTACATCTGTTTTCAGAGCACCATGAGAAAGAAAATGGCTAATCAATTAAGGTTCTCTCTTTTGAGACAGCAATTGCTAAGTAGCACAGGCTGGCTTTGAACTTGCAATCCTCCTGCCTTGGCTTCCCTCCACAGTTATGGGATTATAGGCAGGTGCCAGCACACTCAGCTTTAATTAAGACTCTCAATGATGATAATAGTTGAATACAATGAACCAGAAGATCCAAAATTTCAGATCATTGGAAATTGTATCAATAGACTTTGTTACTATCTTTCAGTTGGATTAATAGCATATTTAGTTTCTATTTATTGAAAACACAGAAGCTAGAAAGTTGGCAGTCTAGGAGTCTGCTATGTATGAAGACAACACCAGGATAAATACAGTATTTGGTAGATCCTCAAAACAGATTCCATACACAAGTAATTAACAAGTAAGTATATACACAAATCAACTTTTTTTTTTCCAGTTTTGGGGGTTAAACTCAGGGCCCTCCACAAGCTAGGCAAGCACTCTACTACTAAGCTAAATTCTAAGCCCCTTTTTAAATTAAATTAAATTAAATTAATTACATCTTGAAAATTTATTTATTATTTCAAAAAAAAATTTTTTGAGACAAGGACTTGCTAAATTGTGCAGGCTGCCTGTGGCCTCAAACATGCAATCCTCCTGCCTCAGCTTCTCAAGTAGCTGGGATGACAGGAATGTGCAATAGCACCTGAATTATTTTTTATCTTTGAGATGGGCTGTAACTAAGCTGGGCAGTCTGCCTCTGGCCTTGCACCTGTCATCCTCCTGCCTCGGCCTCCTGAGTATCTGGGATTACAGGCATGTGCCACAGCGCCCAGCCACAAATCAGCATTAACATACATTCACTTAGCGTATGTTTTAGAGTCTATTATGCTTCAGCTCCTAAGATGCAAACTTGTACAACATGTGATTACTGTTTATGAAGACTACGAATCATTTCATTGAATATTTGATCTTTGAGCAGTAGTGTTCCCATCAGCCAAATACATGAGAAGGAACTATATTTTTAAAAATCTCAAAAAAGGCTCAAAATGCATTCCAACACTTAACACTCCTGGTTAAGAATTTCTTTATCTCTCATAAAAATGTTTTGTGTGTCTGATTGACCTGCTAAAACTTCTGTTTTGAGTATAGTTACAGAGAAAAAATAGCCATGTTTTTACTGACTTAGAACTGCGTATTAAAGTGTTAAATTTCTCTTTTACTGTTGTAATAATTTTACAAAAAGCTCTACTTTGCAGAGACAAAGTGCTACACATGTATTTACTGGTCTTTTAAATTTTATTGTCTACCCAGTAATCATCTTTGTGAATGTCTGAATCCTCTCCAATTGCTATCAGTCCTTTTCATTAGCTGTGGAGTTCTAGATCAGGTATAAATACTAAATTTAAAGGTAGTAAACAAGTAAAATTAAATTATCATTTCAGATGGTATACATACTTTTTATTCATCATTGACTTTCCTTGTTTTTAAATCTTTGTCACCTACTGACTTAAAAGTAACACACTATGATCTTTCCATATTTCATTTGCAGTAATATCTAATTACTTTCCTCCATCTTACATTTATGAATACTGTTTAATCTTCCAGGCTTGCAACTCTACATTTGCCCTTATTGAAATCACTGTCTGGTATTTCAGCACTTTTCTAATTTACTTGTCTGAAACTGACATCTATTGTTTGTTGGTTAGTTTGCATGTCTATACTTCTTCCTTTCCTTATGTTCTGGAATCACATCCCTCTCTTATTGTGGTTTGTTGCTGTCGTTAGGTGCCATCGAATTAAATCAGTACTAGAAATAATTAATTTTAGACTGGCCCAGGCCAACAGGTGACTAAGGTGAGACAATCAATCCTTGGCCACAGTGATTGGTTCAGAGATGAATATTCAAGCAGTCTTTCCTGTTTTCATGATGGGAAAGCAACACAGTTTTCTACTGGCAAGTCAGATGGACCATGTAGGTCCTACAGTGCCCCTGGTTTCCTTTCCTGCTTCCTGGAGAAAGACTCCCCAGCAATGAAAGTAACATAGCACTCTATAGAGTATCACAGAGACAGAATGCACCAGATGACATTTTTGGTGTCCAGAGGTGCCTGAGTACTACCCTGATTTGAAGGTTTTTACTACATAAATTATACATTTTCTTGCACTACTTTGAGTTGGATTTTGTCTATGACATTTTAAATACTAAAAAAAAAAAAAAAAAAAAAAGGATACTTCTAGTGGTTCCTTAATCCTAAGGAATAACAAACATATATTGGGAACATTAGACTCAATACATATTAGATATGGTTGAATATCAACTACATATTCAGAATGTCTGTGGACAGTAAGACAATATGAGAAAAAGACCTAAGCCTCATTAGAATTAACATGCTGTTGTTGTTGTTGTTGTTAGGTGCCCTCTAGTCAGTTCAACTCTTAGCAACCCTCATAGTGTTTTCAATAGCTTATTGTTTCGGGATTGCCATATCCTTCTCCTGTTTTTTGCAGTGCTGGGGATGGAACCTGGGTCCTCAGAGAGTGCAGTACAGCACTCTTCCAACTGTGCTAAACCCCAGTCCTAGAACTAAAATTGTTGTTGTTAGGTGCCGTCGAGTCAGTGTCTGATTCATAGAGACCCTACATACAATAGGCAAAACAGTATTGTTACTGCTTCTCTGCTACTCATAGGGTTTTCAATGGTGGACTGTTTTCGGGGAGAGGGTTGCCAGGTCCTTCTCCCAAGCCTATAGCACCTGGTGTTCCCAGGCAGTGTCCCATCCAAATACTAACCAGGCCTGATCTTGTTTAACTTCTGAGATCTGATGGGATCAGATGCCACAGTGGTATGACTGCAGGCAGAATTAATGCAGGGAGCATTAATAATAGCATTATACCATAGTTGAAATTATACAGTGATTGAAGCGATCATACTGGTTGAAAAATTTGAGGTATGATTTTTAAAAAGTCATAGCACAAAAATTGTTTTTTCTTATAGCCATAGTGTTTTTACTTCTAAGAATTCAAGCCAAAAAAAAATTGCTCTCTATTAAGATTAGAAGGTACATGTGTCATCTCAATTTCCTAAGGCTCATCTTTGATCTGCACCAAGGTTAGTTCTTAGAGCTCTGGAGAGAATCAGGTTCCCTATGTATATATATCATAAATGCTTGCTGTCACTTAAACAAAAGTGAATTTATGAGATAAATCTCAAGAGGCTGGTTAGTTCTTTCTAGGCACTCTGTCGATGTAGTTGTCCATGCCAGAAACCTGAGATTCATCCATGACTTTCTTTTTTTAACCTCTAAATCAAATCAATCAGCCAGGACTACAACTATATACATATTTTTGAACCCATTCATTTATCTATACTGCCACTGTCTATAGACAGATCACTCTCACCACTTGCTGCTGACAGCAATAGGCTCACAACTCCACTGTCAGCATTCACCCATTCTCCTACTACCTTTCCCTTATATAGCCAAGCAAGGAGGGGACTTTTAAAAATGCAAATATAATGAGGTCATTCTATTTATTAACCCTTCAGTGCCTGGCACTGCCATCAGGAACAAGTCCAAAATCCACTCTGGTCCCTGCTCCTCCCTCTCTGCTCTAGTAACTGTGGCTTTTGTAGGTCTTCCAATAATATAGTTTTTCTTCTACCCAGGATGCCACATCCTCTGCTCTTATCCTGGTAACTCCTACTCTGTTAGGCATTGTTTTCAAATGTTACTTCTTCAGGGACACTTTCTTTGACTTTACCAACTAGGTGAAATCCTTTAATATATGCTTTCATAAATCTGTTTCGCTTCCTCTGGTGAATTTATCCAAGTTGCAATTAACCATTTTAGCTCATCTGTTTCAAACCTGTTTCTATTACTAGACAATAAGGTTTGAGAAGGCAAGTACTAAATATATTTTTCCTTTCTTATTCCTCTGATTACTGTAAAGTGATCCTTAAAGCTAACTTTATTCCTTTTCCCCCAGCTAACACTTGACAATATATTTCTCCTCTGACTCAGCGGGGCAAATGCTGAGAAACAACTCTCCATGGTCTCTTTGTTTCTACATAACTAGTACGCAGAGCTAACAGCTTTTGTTCTAGACTATCTTTTCAAGAATGTATGGACCACTTTAGAAGATAGAGCCAGCACTTTCTTGTGGAGCAGAGGGCAGATTTGTTTACTACCTAGCATAATAAAGATGTGCAAAGATCAGGCAGGTTTTCTTGTCCGCATTATAAAAATTTGGGGTTTCCTAAACTCTTCCCTGATGCAAACCAACTGTGCAAGGCATTCACCTAGGCTGTTTTGCATTGCTTTGCATTACCTTGGAGGTGGAAAAAAACTAATGCAATGATGGAGCTGTGCTGCTTGCTGTGACACGAGTAATACAATCACTTTGCCTCTGATCCAAAATTCTCATATCCATGAAATTACAATAAGTTTACTTCTAAGCTAGCAAGGAAAGTAAAATGTTAGATCCATCTGAGTGCCTGACAGCCAGGAGGTCATCTATGGTCTTTAATCCTTAGCATTTAAAAAATTTCATTTTTATTTTCTGCATCTGATTTACTGCCAGAAATGTCTTAAAGTCAGAAATTCTTGGTCTGAGGTCACAAGGATGGGTTTCATGGGCATTGTGAATCCCCCCATGTAAGCAAAATTTTAACACAGTTATTAAAATGAGTATTTTGCTTTTACTGGATTTTTCATAGAGCCAGAAAAATATTAAGAACAATCAAATGTACATGCCTTAATTCTTTATGCATATTATAAAATGTATTTAAAAACAGTGATTTTTCATTATGCATATTTTTAGTGTCAGATATGTACAATAATTAATTAAAAGCCCTAATCTGTTAGCCTCTTCTTCCTCATATTTTTGTTTTCAAATCTTTGAGATAATGTGTGTAGTACATAAGAATCATACTAACATATATGTGCAATGCATACTAGGTAACAGGCATTGTTCTAAAAACTTTATATATATATATTCATTCACTTATTACTTATAAGATCCATGACATAGGTATTATTGCTGTTGTTGTTAATATTGTGATTGGATGTTTTAGAAGAGAAAACTGAAGAACAGAGAGATTAAATAATTTGTCCAAGATCACATGGCTAGTGAGTAATTAATGAAACTTTGAAACTATGCAGGCAGATATATAAACTCATTTATGATACTGGTACCAAACTAAACTGGATTCTCCATTTAATTAAAAATTCTAAGTGTTTTTGGATTTCTTTTGCTGTTACTTGTTGTTCTAACCATATTTCCTGATTTCATCTAACTGAATTGACCTAGTAAATAATATAAATATAAAATAATAATAGCTTACCAATTATAAGAATTATAAAAGTTTGCGTTATTTAAAAAAACAGACTTAGTAATATCATCAAAGCATTTCAGAAAACTGAGGTAAAGCTAAAAGTTGTAAAATGGTTCTAGAATGTAGGTTGGGGAAGAAAAATTATTTCAAAATCTGACAAACAGAATTCTTCTTAGGGAAATAAATTGCTTAGCATGACTCCTTAATAAACCTTTGGGAGGGAAATACATGGGGCTCAAGAGAAAGAAAAGGTGAGCCCAAAGTTAAAGTTGAGTTCCTCTTCCAAAGAAAGTGAGAAAATTTGGTTCCCTTCCAGGAGCAGTCCAAAAGGCAGAGTGAGGGCATAAGGGGGTCGGTGTTGGGGGGGCTGGTGGAGAATAAGGAACAAACAGTAGGGTGGATGGTGGAAGGTCAGAGCTGGAAGAAACAGAGCCCTTGAAAATGTCCCTATGTTTAAGTTGCAAGGACTATGGCAAAGTCCTGTGTTGGCCTCCTTTAAAAACAATCAGATCAAACAGAACATCCATTGCACTCTTCTGTGGGCACCTTACTCTGACTTGTAGAATTTGGCAGGACATTAAAAAAGTGGGAGAAGTGTGTGTTTCATTTCTGTGTCTGTAAGAGGGAGAAGAAAACCTGAAAGAAGATAGATGCTGAATGGAGTGGGAAAATACAGGGAAAGGGGAAATCAAACCACAAGCTTCCATGTAAATACTAGTAAGGATACCATTCTCCAGGCTTCCTGTGATGAGGAGTCATGCCAAACCTTCAAAACCTTTGCAATACATGGAAGGATGGCTGTAGGAGGGTAAAATACTTGATAAATGAAGACTCTAGAAGGCATTCTTAAAAAACAACAACAACAACAACAAAAAACCTGACTGACGTTAATAATCTACCATGACACATCATCCTCTTGAATCTCTTTTCAAACATTCATAAAACCTTGCTCTGTCACTTACTGAAGGAGATTCTTCCATGAGTCTGCTGTTATGCAGATTTTATGTGTCATGCCTAAAGTTTGTAAAACAGACCTTGATGGATTGAAATCTAATGTGTTTGTAGTTACATTGAGCTTGACTGGTTTTTATAAGCTTCAGCAAGTCTTAGGTAACCTCCTGGCCTGACTTATAGATTTGGTCTTCCAGCTACATTTGGGAAGATTTAGAGAATGAAAAAGCTGTACTTGGTATCTATACATAAAACTTGTTGTCGTTAGGTGCCATCGAGTCGGTATCCGACTCATAGCGACCCTCTGTACAACAGGGGAAACACTATTGTCAGTGCTTCTCTGCTATGCATAGGGTTTTCAATGGCAGATTGATTTTTGGGAGGGGGTTGCCAGGTCCTTCTCCCAAGCCTACAGCTTCTGGTGTTCCCAGGCGGTCTCCCATTCAGGTACTAACCAGGCCCGACCCTGCTTAGCTTCCGAGATCTGATGGGATCGGATGCCACAGGGCTATAGCTGCAGATACATAAAACTAAGTAATCACAAAAACGTAGTTGGAATTTCTGCATACTAAACTTTACTTCCCTTATATAAAATGATTGAAATATTTGGTGACTTGAAACAAGAGAAAAGAAAATTTAAATGAAAAATGCTTGAGTAAGGCAGCATCAGGAATGTGAAAAATATTATTAATACTTGAATGTTAGTTTAAAGTAAAAACATGGACAATGGGCTTCAAGTCACTGTGGTTCATAGTACCGATGTGTAAGAATTCCACTCTGCTCCAAACAACAGAATGATTACAAAATAAACAAGAAAAATTAAAATTTAAGTTTATAGTCTAACTCAAAATGTAGAACTATAAATCTTCATGTGCAAAAAATAAGCCATAACAAAGTATCACCTTGGTCAGTAGAGGCTCACAGCACAATTAGAACCAGTATGGGCTGGATTCAATGTCTATGTGGGCATGGCAGAGCCTTGCTTGACCGTTGCTAGTGCTGAATTACACACAGAAATCCAGGACCCACCATATAGAGGTGGTCCTAAATTCACACTATTCACATAAAGCAAGAACACCAAAAGAGAAATTAAGATAAATCTGGTGTGGAACCTGTGACTCATGCAAATTAATAAAAATAAGCAGAAAAGTGGAGTGCTTAATCACACCAACATAAGGAAAGCCAAAAGGAAGCTAACAGAACCACTAGCTATACGGCTCCAGATTTGATTTAAAACAACAACAAAAGCTATGCCACTTGAGATTTACTTAAAGGTAATGAACCACAAAAATTAAATTTAAGGGTCAGGAAATACCACAGCAGAATAGTTAGCTGGGGAAGAAATGCTAATATGAAATCAAATAGAAGATAAGACTTTTAAACATTCATAGAGATCAAGAAGGTTCAAAAAGCAGCTGGGCATGGTGGCTCATGCCTATAATCCCAGCAACTCAGGAGGCAGAGGTAGGAGGATCGCAAGTTTGAGACCAGAGGCAGTCTGTGTAATTTAGGGAGACCCTGTCTCAAAAAAGTAAGAAAACAGGCTGGGGTTGCAGCTCCGTGGTCCAGCACTTGCAAAGCATGCAAACGCTAGGGCCTGGGTTCAATCCTCAGTACCACCAAAAAAAAAAAAAAAAAAAAAGGCAATTGCCCTCTGGAAGACATAACAATATGGGACTTACACATATCTTACAAGATACCCTCAAAAATATAATGCAAACACAAATATAAGGTAACATTTATAAATCTTCAATCCTAAGAGGATATTTTTCTTCTTTTCAAAAACTGATAGGTGAAGTTGATCAAAACAAAACCAATAATGAAATGAAGGAATAAATTATATAATTAAGAGACTAAAAGAAAATGTAGTCATTCAACTAAAGAAAGTAGGAGGAAGAAAATAAACTATTTCCTAGAAAAATAAAGCAGTGTTGATGAAATAAAAACAAATTAAGAAAAGTAGCAGAGACAAGCAACACCAAGTTCACCTCTGCATACCCATTGCTATCAGCTTGACTCAAGTGATCATCATCTCTTGCCACTATTATTGCACAGCTTCCTAATTTTACCTTGCTTCTGCTTACACATGACGGTATAAACCAGATCATGCCCTTCTTCCCATAGCCTTCCCAGTGTAAAATCAGAATCATCACAGTTACCTTCTTGTGTGACTTCTTTTCTCTTCCTCCCATTCACTCTTCTTAGGCCATATTGGCCTCTCAGCAATCCCCAGACATTGCTACATTATCTAGGGCTTTTCCACTAGCTGTTTCCTCTGGCAGAAACAGTAGTTCCCAGATACTCAACATGGCTAATATCTTTCCTTCCTTTGAATCTTTGCACAAATCTCACTTTAATGGCACTCTTCTACCCATCTTTAAAATTCCAGTCTATGTGTTGTCCTTACCCTGAAGGAGATCCTCCTTACCTTGCTCCATTTTTTTTTCATAGCACTAATTATCTTACTGATATCCCACATAACTAGTTATTCTTCGTATTTGTTTTTTGTTTGTATTGGCTTCAAAAACTCTACAAGGATTAAGGATCTGTTCATTTTGCACTGTTTTTCATCTCAATCATTTAGAACAGAGTCTGGTATATAGCAATTAATAAAAGTTATTGATTACATGAAATAACTGCTTCTTTGAAAAAATTAACTTTTTGCATTATTGATCATTTAAGAAGTCAAAAAATAATGTAAAGAGCAAAAAAGGAATATAATCTTATTGTTTGCTGTTGTTAGATGCCATTGAGTTGGTATCTGACTCACAGTGACCCTATGTACAACAGTTGAAACACTATTGTCATGCTTCTCTGCTATTCATAGGGGTTTCAAAGGTTGATTGGTTTTGGGGAGTGGGTTACTGGGTCCTTCTCCCAAACCCACAGCACCTGGTGTTCCCAGACAGTTTCCCACCCAAGAACTAACCAGGCCAGACCCTGCTTAGCTTCCGAGATCTAATGGAATTGGATGCCACAGTGGTATGGCTGCAGACAGGACATACCCTTAGGCATAAGAAAATAATATTTGTAATCTTATATTAGCAAATTTGAATACTTAGATGAAACAAACTATTTCCTCAAAAAATAATTTGCAAAATAACTAAAAATAGAAACATGGTTAGGTAAAATTACAATATTAAAAAATTAGAGTCAAACTTCACTCCATACCTACAAGGTCAATAAGATTTTACAGACAAGTGTTAAACAAATCTTCATACAATAGATAACCCAATCTTATAATTTTTTAAAATCATTCTCAAGACCTCATTTTTTGGTGCTACTATAATTTGGATACCAAAACACCAAAAACTTATGAGAAATAACAATTTATAAATGAGTCCTGCCTATGAATATACATGTAAAAACCTAAGTTAAATATCACTTTTTGGAATCTAAGAGTAAACTAAAATAAAGTAAGATTTAACCAGGGGGTTTTCAATATTGTTCAACATTAGGATGTAATCCCATAATTAGCTTATTAAAGGAAAACTATCCTACAGCAACTAAAGTAACATTGTATTGGTGCAGGAAGAAGCAAATAGAACAGAAGAAAGAGCCTACCAACATGTGAGTGGGGATTTTAGTATAAGACAAATAAATGAGGAAAGATTACTTAACAAATGTTTTTGAGAAAGTTGATTATCATTAAAAAATAGATTCTTACTTGACAACACTCACAAAATCATTCCAGATGATAAAATGAGTGTAAATAATAAAAAATTATTTTAGAAGGCACTATAAAATATAATATTAGATGATTTCTTAAGTCAAATTTTAAGGAAAATAAAGGCTAACAACTGCATCAAACCTGAATACTGCATTCAATACAAAGATTTAAAACACTAGGGAGGCTAGAAGCAGATATGTGCAACATATCTAGTTGCTAAATGATTATATTGATGAAAAAGTTATGTAAAACTCATAACTCAATAAGAAAAAAGAATCTTAGAAAAATGGACAACAGTTTGAAAGGGCAAGGAACCATGTATTGGTGAAGCTGTAGGGACATGCTTATACATGGTTGGTGGGGTATAAATTGTTGTGACCATTTTTAATAGTAATTTGTCAATACCTACTATTTCAGATGTATCTATATGAGGTGCAGCAATTTCATATCTAGATATATGTTCCAGAGAAACTTTTGCACACATCCATATAGAAATGTGTTCATTGAACAGCTGTTTATAACAATGAAATATTCTGAAAAACCTATGTCTATTTATTGATAGCTAATAAGTTGGAGGGGCTGGGATTTAGCTCAGTGGGTAGAGCACTGTGCTGCAATCTCTGAGGTCCCGAGTTCAATTCCCAGCACCGCAAAAATGGGAGAAGGGCCTGGCAATCCACTCCCAAGGCAATCTCGAAACAGTCAGCCATTGAAAACCCTATGAGGGTCGCTATGAATCGGATACTGACTCGACGGCACATAAAAACAACAACAACAATAAGTTGGAGAAAGAAATTGTATTACAGTTATACTTGGCAGAGAGAACAGTTTAAGAGTGAACTACATGTATATGTATCATTTGCAATAACCACTAAAATATTTTCTGATTAAACAAGTAAATAGCATAAGGTCAAGTATATTTACATAAATTAATACTCAATGTGTTTATGAAGAGTATAAAAACACACATAAAAAAGATATGCCCTAGTGTCCATAACATGAAGGAGTAGGATGAGTAACTGAAAGTCTTATGTTTTCAATCATTGGCCTTTGGCTCAAGTTGTATTTAAAAAGGCTGGACCCTGATAATAGAGATACCTTAAATGGGAACTTGGCAAGACATCCCGAGATGATTAGGTTGGATTTATTGTGTTAGATAGGTATACTCATATATAAATGGTGTTATTACTGGAAGAATAAGAGTAGAATGAGGGTGAGGATTGTCAGACAGACAAAGGACAAAATAAAATATATAAAAAAAAACTTTACAGATATTAAAGATAACTTGAAATCTTTTGGCAATACAGCCACAGAAAAGTGCAACTGATTACAAACCAGGATTATAATTGAGACCAGACTCAATTCTTTAGGGCGAAGTCCTGTATCTTGGTTTAAATGGATAGTTGGATATGAGGAGAAAGAGAGAACAGTGCAACTGGTTCAGGGATTTTGGTAAGGATCATCTCAAAATCATGATTCAAACAACCTCAAGGAGATTCAGAACTAGGAATGTACAGCTCTATTATTCAACCAAAATCTACCTTTTCTCCTTTTTTTTAAACAAAGAAGAAACAAAAGCAGGGAAAAGTTGAAATTCATCTATACATTGGGTTAGAATTAAATCCCAAGCAGAACAAAACTGGACCTCAGTAGCAAATGGGTTGCCTGTGTGTCCACCCTGCAGAGACTGCTATTCAACAAATCCTGATTTAGAAAACAAATTATATTAGCAACAAAACAAAGTCTGCAGGCTTGGTAAAGCTTAGAAACCAGCAGCCTCTAAGTTCATTATAAGACTCAGTATTTACATCACCAACAATATTGTCAATAAATTAGACTTACTATTGTACAGTTCAGGAAAAAGCAATGTTCCTTGTTTATTTTTGGCTGCTGTTTACTTTTAGCTCTGCTGTGGGAAAGAGAACTGAAACAATGCTAAGGTTTTTCTTAAGGAGATCCTGATTAGACAATCTGGACCAATGTATAAAACACAATATACTAAAAGAGGAGAGCAAAATTAAACTCTTCATTACTCCTCCTTGCAGGGAAAATTGCCAATTCCTTTCAGTTTGTCTTCAGCACAGAGCAAAGCCATCTCTTCAATGACCTCCTTCTTTTCTGTGACTAACTCACCTCCTAGACCCAGTAGCCTTATTGATCCTTCCTCATGCTGTTTCCACATCTTCCCATATTGTGAGGTGGCCCTGTCATGCTCCAAACAAGAATCTACTGTATTTCAAGTTCTCAGCATTACAAATTAAGAGTCACCAAAGTAGGCTTTGAAAAATATTTAAGGGGTTTAATCCACACGTTTTAAACCTGGATTTTATAAGGTTTAGGAGTAAAAGAACTCCATTGAATTTATGCCTGCTCTTTGGTTGAGAAAAATAGTTCTGAGTTTTTACTGGATTATAAAAGATGTTAGCAGATATTATTTTATCCATTAATTGTTGTATAGATTGGAAAATGAAAGACTGAGAGATTGTTCCTTTCCTCTAGTTAGTCAGCTGGTGGACCAGGGGTAGTTTCTGGTCTTATGGATTTCTTGCCCTATCTTCATCATACTGTAAGAGCAGAGGCACATTTGCCCTTATGAAACATTTATTTATATCTTACACATTTTAACTGAGATCTTCATGGTTCACATTTCTGTTACCTGCTAGGTCTTTTGGTACACCTCTAAAATTCACATGGCTGTCTGGCCTCTGAGTTTAGGAATGTTCATATTTAAAGCATCACTAAACCTCTCTAAGAGCTTCAACATCAAATATTTTTCTCCTCCAAAACTAAGATCCAAGTAGGTACCAATCCAAAGTCATGCTAAGTAATATCAGGTAGCATATACTTACTTCTCTTTACTTCTCAATATCAAAAACAGAGATTTAATCTTGAAATTTTCCATTTTTTAGGACTTTTGTTGTAGTGTTAGGAAAGAAAATTATCTCAAGATGGAAAAATATTATTTCATAATTAAATGGCAAGGACTAAAAAGGCCTAATTAATATTTACAAAACAATAAAACAGTTGACTGATCTTTGCTTTGTTTTTTCAAGGGCATTATTATATTCATGGCTCAAATGAAATGTTTCATATTTCATCTGCTGACATTGCACTATTCTGATTTAATGTGTTTGCAAATATTTAATCTTACTTGTAAAGTACAGAAATTTCATAAAGGTTGATAGTGATATAGGCTAACGGCTTAAAGCATTGGCCATAGAGCAGGTTCAAATTCCAGCCAAGTTACTTGCCAGCTGTGTGACTTTGTATAAATTTTGTATAATTATCATGTGGTTCATATTTCTCATCTCTAAAATGGGAATGGTTATCATTAGCATATCTACTTCATAGTAATAGTAGTATTAAGTGTTATTATTGTTAGCATTTTCTTGGTTATCATTTCATCAGTGTATGGTGCCTACCTCTTCCAAGTATTATGTCTTATTCTTAAGAGTATATCCATAGTTTCTGGACTGATCACAGTGGAACAACAGTGAAATAGTTTTGTTTCAACTCTCTGGGTTGTCAGTAGAAGTCAATAGAACATATGCAATGGAAATGCAAATGGGAAGGTTTCTTGGTTTCTTTTCACTGTTGCTCATCTGATACGGATGCCCTGGGTTCCAAGGCTGCCACTCTGAACTTGTGGTGTTGGGGGAAGAGGGCACTACTGGCTTTGTCTTCAGCTGGTGGCAGATTATTGAAATCAGGTGAAACAAACCATCTCCTCGGGCAGCTTGCCCTTCCTCAGTGTTTCTGACAGAAGATAAAAGATCTTACATATTCAGGAGTAATTATATAACTTGTTTTAATTACATGTTTGCAAAGGTAACTGATTTTCACACTAAATCCCATATTCTTCTTGCATATTTATGCATGCATTTTGATAATATATATTAAAATGCTTAACTGTCTGATTTAGGTAAGACATGGCATCAAAATCTTTCTTCTCGCCTTATGCAACACTGTTGCTTCTGTAATACACCAGCTCCTGACTTTGCCCTGTGTGAAACTGATGATTTTTATGCAAGTTATTTTCTGTGTGGAGGAGGAAGTGGGAAATTGTGAATGGGAGAAAGGCTAATAGAAAAGCAGAACAAAAAATTAAGGAAATGTTAAAGAGAAGAACCATTATGTAGAATAAGAGTTAGATGGCAATTAATGTATAGTAAGTCTTCTATTTTGGTGGACTGGAACTGGTCTCAAGGTTGTCACCATTGGCCAGAGAATCTTGCTACAGGCATCCAACATCCCAAGCCTAATGAGAGCTCAAAAACCTACGTTCCTAACCAAGAAGTAGTAATGGAAACTCTAAAGTTTCTTCTCTTGGCACAATTCCCAGCGAAGTCAATGGGGAGACTTACTTACTATGAGCAACATTCTGTGCAATTTGATGCTTTTGGTTTGGTAGAATTTTGTAGTCAAGGCTATAGCATCAAGTTACTGAAATCTTGGTGGATGTAAATTGTCTCAACTGTCACTTAAGCTGGAAAGAAATTTAAAGGGCATGCCTTCTACTGAAAAGAAAGATTTAATCTTGCTAATCATTATGCAATAAGCAGAACTCTAAGCCCTATGGAAAACACTCATATTGTAGTTTGTTTGGGAGAACTATTTTTTTTTTTAACTAAAAAGGAAAAGTTTTTGTGTTTCATTGTGACATACATTCAGAGGCACTAGGAATTTTACTTTACGTCTTTTAGTCATTTTGTCTAGTTCAGTTTTTAAAAATCAGTGTGCAAGCAAGTACTGCTTTTAGCTAAATCCCTGGAGAGAAACAAATCAACGCTGACTTATAGAGTATGTAAAGGATGGTTTAATGTTTTCAAATCTTAAATGTTGGCCAAATAAAGAGGGCAGTTAATAGAGAAATATCTTAGGGATTATTAATTTACTTAAATAACTCAGGACCAGAGTTGGTTCCCTTTCTAGAACAGGATACTATTATCCTTCAGGTTGAAATGCCCAAACCTTCAATTTCATTGCTATTCTTTTTGGTATCAGAATCATCAAACACTAGACAAGGCTGGCAATGTGATGGAGGCAATGGCTAAGATCACCAGGAGAATTAACTACCTCAGACAAACAGATGCTACAGGCCTAGGTGTTTGGAGAAGAGGATGTAGCTGCACCCTGGAATCAGCTGGGGAGATTTTAGTCCTTGTGCAGAAATTGGTTTAGGATTTGCTTATGCATCAGCACTAATTTTAAAAATCTTTCCAGGTGATCTAATGTGTAGTCAAGGTTGAGAACTACTGCCATATATAAGACGAAAAAAAGGAAAGGATAAACTTCATTTTGCATAAGATGAAAAACAGGAAAGGATAAACCTGATTTTGCAAAGTTCTGTTATGGTTAGTTATATTTTTCAAGCATTTTAATGACATTCTCTGATTTATATCCTTTCTCTGTTAGCGTGGCTACTAAAGCTACTTGCATTTTCAAAAGAGAAAATGTAGCTCTAACAGCCTTGCTCATGCTTCAGGAAACAACTCTGTTAGGACCTGGGGTCCTCTGTTCATCAAGTCACCCTTGGAGCTTGGGTAGCCTGGGATCCTTTGGGCCCTATGAATAAAACCATGCATGAGGGTTTGACTTTCCAAACTGGATATCAGAGAGACATTTCCAAATATCTTTTATCCAGTATTCTGGCAACCAATCCTGAAATAGTTCAGGAAAATTAACCCTAATTCAAAACCCAAACAAAAGACAGGGAGAGAACACATACATTTAACTTCTTTTTCCTTTGTTAGTGCTGATAACTAAACGCAGGACCTTAAGCAAGGTCGGCAGGCACTTGACCACTGAGTTACATCTGCTGCCCACGTCTTTTAACTTGAATATGTAGTAAGTCTTTGCTTTCCATTCCATTTTCACAGCATTGCTTTGTAAGTCTTTATAAGTATCCATGCCATTTTTTTTACAGTATTTTACAGTATTCACTTTTCACTTGGGCACTGGAATCTTACCCCCACATCAGTTTGCAAACACCTATGGGTCAATCTTCACGATGAGAGTACATAGTACTTGTATTAAACTCATCACTTAGCTACACATTACAGTGTTTTCAGTCACTGTGGCACACAGCATAATCCCAGGATTTGGGAGGCAGAGGCAGAAGGATTGTGAGTTCTAGGCCTGAGGCAGCCTGCTCAATTTAGTGAGACCTTGACTCAAAATTAAAAATGGGCTGAAGATGCAGCCCAGTGGTAGAGCACTTGCAAAGTTCAATCCCCAAGTACTGCCAAACAAACAAACAAACAAACAAACAAACAAACACTATAAAAGGGGCTTGGGTGCAGCTCTGGGGTAGAGCATTTGCCAGCATGTAAGGTCCTGTGTTCAACACCAGTATTGAAAAAACAAAACAAAACAACAAACTGTTCTTTTAGGCACTGTTCTTAAGTTTATCTGTAAGATCTTCAATAGGGTAAAATCAGTCATTTCTATTTTAACCGACCCAAAAAGGAAGTAAGACCTGAGATAATCAAGAAGTTAAAAATTATAGAAATATCTATAAGATCCCAAATTTCCTTTCAAAGGCCCCAAGATTTCATGCTGAAATTCACTTTTTTAGCTCTTTTGTTTCTTGAAATGTGATATTTTAAAATAGCAACACAGAAAGCTGCAGGCTGAAACTATAACTAGAAAACCTGTTGGAACAAATTCATCCCTCACATTAAAGGAAACTAAATTACTATATTCATCTCCCCAAAATTGTTTTCCCACAAGTAATGGAGCTTATCTTTGACCCAATTTTAGTTGCTCATAAGTGGGGGTGGGGTTCTACAAATCCACACAGTGGAAACACTAGAAGGATTTATGAGCCTGTAAATGGGTGTTAGTCATTTCAAGTAAATACAGGCTAAGCAAACTCTTAGCTGTCTGTGTTTTGCCTTGATTACAGGGGTTATACAAATAAGAATACAAATATATCCAGGTCTTAGAAAATGGCTTAGAGGCATTTCTTTCCGTAAATCTTAAAGCACAAGGGGTACCCTATGGTAAGCCTCTGAATCAAATCAAATCTGAATTCCAAAGGTTTCAGCTGGTCCAGATGCAGAGATTACTGTACCCTCTACCTACCTTTTAAAATAAAATTCAAATCTGCCTGTGTATTTTCTGAAAAATCAGGAGAAGGATCATCATGGTCTGAGCTACACCCAATGCAATAATTTGCAGGGGCAGCCACACTCCACTCACTTGCTGCCTTCATTCAGGAGAGCTGAGGTGATTTCCCTATATTGTGCACTTCCTTGGTAATGCCTCACATGAAAGGTGAGATGGGCCAGGACAACTGCATATAGAAAGTGGGGAAGATACACAGTCTGTAATCTGGTTCCCTGTGTGGGCTTAATTAGGTATCATTCTTTTATAGGCACAGAAATTATTAGTCTCCACTTTGATTTCCCCACTTAATATAAAGCTGACTTCATTAAATCACTTAATCAGCCCAAATTGGATTTTCTGTACCTTGTAAAGACAACATTGTGAGGGAACTGAGAGAAAAATAACACCACCAAAGAAAGTAGGACTCAATTAGGATTCAAGTCATATCTTACTTGCTGATAATTGAAACTGAAAACCTTATGCCATTTTACATTACAGCACTCCGAAAATATCAATTGTGACATTTATGTGCTAGTACACTGGGGACAATTAGTTTAAAGTAAACATATAGAGAGGTGAGTTTAAAAAACTACTCCTAAGAATCCAAACCATTGATTTGTATGTGTTTCTGATAAGGAAAAACTAAGTTTACTTTGAAATTTGAAAGTATATAAAATTGGCTAGAAAGAAAATAAGCAAATATTCATTTGTATACTAGTAAACTGAGGATGATTAAACTTAAACTATTCAAAGTTCAACATATTTCACATTTAGTGACATTCAATGAAACTATTTCTTTTATTTGAATTGTGATACAACTAGAGCACAAACTAGCTTGAACTCAAAGCCAGTACCTCTTAAATAATTTCAGAGATTTGGACGTCAAGGCAGTGGAGTTCCACAGGTTTAATATCCTTTAAAATGTCCCCTACTGGTTCATTCCTCTTCCCAGTGTCTTCACAGTGTCTCAATTTCTGTCAAGCTCCAATGTCTTCAAATTTAGATACCTACACATCCCCTAGATTTATAGCCTTCTTGATGGACATGCGTAATGGCAATGGGTCATTTACACATGCTTAGCTCTATCTTAGAGTCTACAAATACCAGAATTGATTCCAGGCAATGGCATGACGGAAAGAATGCAGATTTGGTCCAATACACAGACCTGACTCTGTCATTTCTTAGTTATATAACCTAGCACAAGTCACTAAATGTCCCCAAGTTCTATTCTTTAGTGGCAAATGGATAGGATAATAAGATCTCATCTACTGTGAGAATCAACTGGAATAATGTGCATTAAAGTACCTTCTAAAGTAGAAAGTCTTTTATAAATGGAAGCTGTCTGGCAAGTTCATTAGTTCATTGTGTGTGTGTGTGTGTGAGAGAGAGAGAGAGAGAGAGAGAGAGAGAAGCCAGTGGATATGTCAGTATCAAGAAAGCCACATAGTTTAGAGGCCTGAGAAATGGAACTGCATATATCTGGAATTCTTAGTCCTACTACTTAGGATCAAAGCTAGCTTACAAAAGCACACACCAGTAGCAGCCTGACAAGAATGATTACTGTGACTTTCTCCAAAATAGAGTAATCCAGAAATTTAACATAAATAGTAGCATCATTTGCAATCTATGGGGAAGAAGTCATAGCCATCCTGCTATAGCCAAAAGCCATAAACATTTATGTTTAGAAACATTATCATATTTCTTTTAAAACTTTTCAAAACACGACATACTTTGATCACCAAAGTCCAAGTGGGTCCAATTATTTGGTGAGAATTTTAATATTCCAACTGCTCAAATAATTATACACAGAGAAAGAAGCAGAGACCTGGGGATGGGAAAAGGAAAGAGAATAGGAAATATCTAGACAAATGAATGAGAAAATGCTCTGTGACAGAAGAGTTAAATTCCTCTGTAGATATTTAAATGGTGATAATGAATTTGAAAACAGTGAAAAACTAAAAAATACTCATTTTTAAGTGCCATGTGTTTAGATACACATATTTTCACAAAAAAAAAGACATTTCATTTGAATGACATCTATCATTGAGAATCCTAGGAATTTTACAATTAAAAAATAATAAAGTGATTTCCAAATTATCAGACTTCTATACCAAAGGAAACCCTGCAGCCATAGCACTGCGGTATCTGATCCTGTCAGATCTCAGAAGCTAAGCAGGGTTGGACCTGGTTAGTACTTGGATGGGAGACCGCCTGGGAACACCAGGTGCTGTAGTCTTGGGAGACGGACCTGGCAACCCACTCCCAAAAATCAATCCACCATTGAAAACCCTATGAATAGCAGAGAAGCATAACAACAGTGTTTCATGGGTTGTACATAGGGTCACTATGAGTCAGACACCAACTCGATGTCACCTAATGACAACAACATGCCAAAAAAGGCAGATCAACAGGCATCATAACTAATTTCCTTGCACAGAAGAAAAATAACCTAGGTGCCATTACTTGGATATGGTTGGCTACACAGAAGTTCATATGCTGGAACTTGGTAGTCAGTATAAGTGTTGGGGGGGGTAAACCTTTAAGAAGTGGGGCCTAGTGGAAGGTAATTATGTCTCAGGGGCTCCAATCTCATGAATAGTTAAAGCTCTTAGAAGTGGGTCAGGCGTCCTCTGACTAGATTAGTTCTTATGAGAGTGGGTTGTTATCAAGTGGTTCCACCCCAGGTCTTGGACCATTCTGCACATGGCTATTTCCTTTCTGCTTCTCTACCATTTTGTGACACAGCCAGGGCCCCTTGCCAGGGTATTAGTGTTATGCTGTTTGAACCCTCCAGCCACCAGAACCGTAAGCCAAATAAACCTATTTACATTACAAATTACTCAGTCTCAGGTATTTTTTTTATAGCAACACAAAACAAACTGAGACACTAGGTAAATTAATTTAAAAGCTACTATACCTGTTAGTATTTAGCAAATGGCACAGAAGAGCTGTCTTAACATTGGAATGATTTTGCATTAAAGTGTAACATACTTATCAAATTGTTAAAGACAAGAATATGTGGTTTAAATTGTTTTAACTAATAATCCATCATCCATATCATATCCAAGCACACAGAAATCAGAAGGATGGATGCCAAAAAGCCCACCACAGGGACAACTGCATTCTTGAGTCCAACTTGGCATCAACTACAGGACATATGGCTAGCAGGACAGAAAAAGTCACAAAGGGAAGGAGATGCTCAGAAGTTTGTAGAAAAGGTTTATCTTTCCCTTTCAGAAACAGGTTGGTTTTTATGTTTCTATACATTATTTTTTATTATTTAGAAGGACTACTATGTAGTGTGCCTCAACATCAACAAAACAAAAATCCTTACAAATAGGTCAGTATGCAACTTCATGCTAAATGGAGAAAAAAAGTTAGGTTGTCCAAGATTTTGCTTTACTTAGTTCTATAATCAACACCCATGGAAGCAGCAGTCAAGAAATTAAAAGACACATTGCTTTGGGAAAAGCTGTTGTAAAAGACCTCTTTAAAGTGTTGAAAAGCAAAGATGTCACACTGAAGATGAAGGTACACCTGACTCATGCCATGGTATTTTCAGTAGCATCATATGGTTGTGAAAGCTGAACACTGAATAAGGGAGACAAGAGAAGAACTGGTGCTTTTGAATTAGGGTGTTGATGACAAATATTGAATATACCATGGACTGTCAAAAGAACCAACAGATTTGTCCTAGAAGAAGTTCAACCAGAGTGCTCCTTGGAAACAAGGATGGCTAGACTGCATCTTATGTATTTTGGACATGTATTCAGGAGGGACTAATCCCTAGAGAAGGACATCATGTTTGGGAGAGTGACGGGTCAAAGACAAAAAGGAAGACCCTCAACTAGATGGACTGACACAGTGTCTGCAACAATGTGCTTAAATATAAGTAAGATTGTGTGCCTGGCACAGAATCAGGGAGGGCTTCGTTTTGTTGTACTTAGGGTTGCTAGGAGTTGGGCTTGACTCGACAGCATCTAACAACAATGAATATGTACTTGGGGCTGGGGTTTAGGTCAGTTAGTAGAGTGTCACTGTGTACTCTCTGAGGTCCTGGGTTTGATCCCCAACACCACAAAAATTGGAGAAGAACGTGGCAGCCCACTCCTGAAACAATCCTGGAAACAATCAGCCATTGAAAACCCTATGAGGGTCATTATGAGTTGGACTCGACTTCCTGGCACCCAATAACAACAACAAAGTATGTACTTGGTAAAAGCTCAGCACAGCTGATTATGAATATTCTGAATGCAAGACATTTGATTCACATTGCCTTTCAGTATGCTATAGCTAATCTGTAATTTTGAATAAGTCATAATTGTAGTTTTATTACTATTAACAATTAAGTTTTATTAATAGGAGGGGATTCTTTTACTTTGGGGTATATGGTTTTTAAACTTCAATCTGAATTTGTCCTCTGAAGACTTCCTCAGACCTGAAGAATTATAGACTATGTATGAGGAGCCTAGAAATCAGACCTGCCACATGATGTAAGTCATCTGAAAATCGTATGCTGAGAAATATCCTGGAAGTAAATTCACATCCAAAGGTACACACCCTTTTGTGCCTTGTAAATCTCATTAAGAACAGTTCACATCACTAGGGCCATGTCTACAACTTGACGTGTTTTATTGTAACATCCTATTTATCAAGAGCCACAGAGTTAAGAAGAATATGTAATAATTGCTCTGACTGGTTGTTTTGTCTGCAATCGCCTTCTGTATTCATGCCATGGGAGGATAAAGTGTTCTTGACTCACTGCTGAAGAGGCAGCTCAGTACAAACAAGCAGAATCAGCTCTCCTTCAGAGAGCAAAGCAAAAGCACTTCATGAACCCCCACGATTCCACAGATATTTTAATTGGAAAATTTATCAGTATTTTTGGGGGGAAGGTCATTATTATTTATTCTAATTTTTAACATGGAATTACAGGGACATACCTGTGCCTTAAATGCTATTCACGTGGTTTGCAGGTCAATAAATATTGCAAGAAAAAAAATACCTCAATGAAAAATATACAAATACGTCAAAATTGAAAGTTCAGCAATAGCAGACAGAACATGGCTCTTCATGAGTCACATTCTCATTTTGAAAGCCATATTTGATGTAAGTCATTTTATTAATTCATGTGGAATGACAGTTACTATCAAATGCAATGGAACAGTCTTTTCGTAACTAGTTCTGCCAGTGGAACTTGTCACATTATAGATTGAATATTTCCAACCTTTACAATTATATTACAGTATAAAGTAACATGAAAATTCTTGACTCTGTTCCTTCATTCTCTTATTAGCTTCCTGTTTACATACTTGAACTTTCTCTTCTTACTACTGCTCCTCCGATTAATGTCAAGGACAATCTTTATTACCATATCTCCAGTGTCCACTAGAGTGCACATAAAAGGTGTTTAACAAATACCTATTGAATGAATGAACAATGAAATGAGTAAATGAACAAAATGGCTTTTTCTTCTTTGATTCCATCATCTTTTACTCCATCCTAACTCTACTCAATCTACTTAAACTGGAGTCGGGGAGAGTAATCTTTCATTTTCACTATTTCCCACATGATGAATAAAATTCATCAACCTGGTCTTTGGGCAGGCTTATAGGATTGTATGTCTGTTTCTTCTATTAATGACCCAGGTTACCAAGAATGTTTTCCATTTTTTGTTTTGCTTTTTGTTTTTTGTCTTGTTTTGTTTTTGTTTTTGTTTTGTAGTACTAGGGAGTTGAATCTAGGGCTTCACACATGCTAGGTAACTACCACTGAGAAGTAGTCTCAGCCTCCCTTTTTATTTTGAGACAGGGTCTCACTAAATTGCACAAGCTATGTCTGGCCTCAAACTTGTGATTCTCCTGCCTTAGTGTCCTGAGTAGCAGGGATTATAGGTGTGTGCAATGGCATCTGACTCCAGGAGTGGTTTTTATGGAATACTGGTCAGCATTTCCCCTCCCTTAAAAGTTCAGAAGCTATCTTTTCTTTAATCAATGATCAGCTTATGGAAATTCATCTAGAAAAAGAGGCCAAGAAAGGATCTGGGTTACAAATGTAGGAATGAGTTTCTGTGTCTGAGTGTGCAGCTGTGTGTGAAGCTTGTAGGAAATGAGAGCTGGGGGGTAGGAGCCAGCATGTATAAGAGCAAGAACCATGCATGGACTGGTAAATTCTGAAGAAATTCTCACCACACTATTCCTGGAACCAAAGAGATGATCAACAAATCTTTTTTCAATATATAGAAGATATTTTTGTTGTTCTAAGGGCAAAGCATGGCCCAAGTCAGCCAAATAAAGGGTGACAAAGAATTAAACACACACACAGACAAACACATTCGCATATATACACATATACCTGTATATTATGCATTTTAAATACCTAGGAGTATACTTTACCACACATCCTACCTCAAGCTGGAGCCAGTTGCTTCTTATTTTCCATGATTGGCTTAGCACACCATTTGACACATAAGAAGTCAATAAAGTAATAAGAACAGAAAAGCTACATAAATGATTATGTAAGACAATATGTAGTGTTATAATAGTGTTTAAATAAACAGAAAGCTATCAGTAGAAGAGAGGGCCCTCTATAATGAAAATGAAGCAAGGATTCTACAAAGTCATGGAATTTAATTCCAAAGCATATATAAGATATAGAGGTGTGTAAAGACTGAAAATTACTTATTAAAACAAACGGTATAAACAAATGCAAAGAGAAAGAAGAGCTATTCAAATGGGAATAAAAACACATATTTCAACTTGATTGGAACAAGTGAAATGTCCAACTGAATGAGCTAAAAAGGTGACCAGGAACCTTGAAGGGTAATCAGGTTTTATTTAGCAATAAGTAGAAAACTGGTTACCAGGTTGGTGGCTACCTGGTCCCAATGTAACAAAAAAATTGAAGGGTATTTTCAAGCTATTGAAGTTTCTCTTTCAATATTTCAAGTCATACATTTAAGTGGTGGTAGTGGGACTGGAAATAAAAGTACACACGTGACATAGACTGTGAAGGAAGAATGAAAGAGAAAATGGAATTTTATTAGATGTGAAGAATGGTAGACGGGCAATGGAGTGAAGGTGAGTTCAGATACATGGCAGAATTCTCAGTATCTGAAGGAGATTGTGGCTTATTTCCCAGAGAGGAAAGTGTTTTTGTGTAAATTGATAAATCAGTTAATTGCTACCCCAATCAACAGAATCCAATTCCAAGCTAATAAGGTAGGTTGATTAAGTGCGAAGCCATTTCTGTTAACACTGTTTTTCCCTTCTTCCATCTTTACCAGCTCTAAATAGGAAAAGTCTTTGTGAATGGAAAGCATAAATTATATCATAAACAGACAAACTGACAATGATGAGGCTAGGGAAAGGAGAGCAGAGAAAGTTTAAATTTATCATTTTCCAGTTTTATAGATGAGAAATATAGAAACTGCACACAATATACTAACATACTAACACATAGAAAGGGCCTACGAAAGTGAATGTTCTGAACATAATAGTGTTCCAAATAGATGACGTAAAACATGTAGTGAAATCCCCTGTGATCTAGGAAGCAGTGATTTACCATGTGTTAGGACAATGATGACTAAATGAAGAAATCAATACCTATGGAAGAAAAGGAAATGGATACAGATCTGTGGAGAGAAGATAGGTTTAAAAATCATAAGAACTAGAAAGGACATATTTTTAATTATAAAAATATTCAAATCCAATTTCTCCTTGGAAAACAAAACAAGTGATGACAATTTAGTGAAGACTGCCATAAATGTAATAAAATGTTAGATATTTATCACATTTTCCCATCTACAAACAATATGCTACCGAGGACCTAGGTCTTAAATATTTTATCATGAAAGTATAGAGCAAGTTTGTGATTGACACAATCAGTAATCTCTGAAGCAGAAAGTAAATGGCTCCCGATAACCCTTCTTCATCTCATTCCCAAGAAAAAAATATGTTGCCACTTTTTCTGTGCATATTTACATTTGTAATACAAATTCAATTGAATAAGACAGGCTGCCATCTCTTTCTAAGAAATCATTCATTCATTAAATAATGAATACAAGTGCACTATGCTGAAAATACAATGCCCAATAATGACTGGAACTTATTTTTAGGGAACTTACAGTCTAGAGGGAAAGAGAAAGTAGTACATCAATTATTATAATGCAGCTCACAGGATTATGAGTATAATCATTTTGTCTAATGATTATTAAATGTTTTAAAAAACTCAGAACACTTTTAGAAATTAAGAGAAACACAGTATAAGTCAATGACAAGAGGATACTAGTGTGAATCCTGACTGATTTTAGAAAATTTATGTATGGTTTCAAAAGCAAGTAGTACATGAGTTAGGTAGACAATTTCAGATAAATTAAACAAACTTTCTTTGTGTTATGGAGGGACAACTATTCAAAGAATTTATTTCCTAGTGGATTTAATATCTGAAAATATCTTTGGCCTAAAATCTTTCTTTTTATTTTTGGTCCACTCTAAATCCATTTGAATAAATGTATTGTGTGCATGGCAGTGTCTGGAAGTGTTTTGAAACATAGGATCACTATGAGTCGGATCTGATTTGATGGCATCTAATAGCAGCAGCAGCAACAACAACAACAACAACAAATAATCTATTTGAATAAATGTCAACTTGATTGCCCTATTTCCAAACATTTTAGGACTCAGAGAAAACCTAAGCTGCTCTTTGTTGTTGTTGTTAGGTGCCATCAAGTCAGTATCCGACTCATAGCGACCCTCATAGGGTTTTCAATGGCTGACTATTTCGGGATTGCCTTGGGAGTGGATTGCCAGACCCTTCTCCCATTTTTGCAGTGCTGGGAATTGAACTCGGGACCTCAGAGAATGCAGCACAGCACTCTCCCAACTAAGCTAAATCCCAGCCCAAGCTGCTCTTAAGATTCATAAATATAACTGCACAGGCCAAATGAATCAACAAAAAGTGCCCCAAAGTTCATCTGATCTCTGAGAACAAGACTAGTGTTTTGACCCAAGTTTTGTGTGCTGACTATTTCCTCTTCTCTGAGAAGATGGATAGATGAGTGCTCCTATTTCGGTGGCTCTTTTAATCCATCCTAGGATCTGTGTATGAAACTACTGCTTGTCAGAAATGGTGAATGAGATCATTATTCATTACTTAGGAGGCTTGTGTGCCATGTTGACTTTGTCTTTTGTGCATCCCCATTCATTCTGCTATCCTAGTAACATCCACTTCCTAACCCAACCAATAACTCACATTTAAAGATTATTTGTGACCTACCATAAGTGAATTTTTATGAAAGAGATGGTAATATGTTGAAGCTATTACTAGAGTTACCCTGATCTTTTTCTTTCTGTAATACTTTAATGGAACTCAGAAATGAAAGCAACCTGTGAAGGTTTAGAAGTACATAAAATATGTTCTTACAATTCATACAAATATCTTTAATTTATTGAAATATATTTAAATGTATGCTCTTATTTTTCTCCCTTTATTGGCAAGTGTTGGTGCGGTACAGAGTAATACAGCATTGGCTTTTTCCATTATGCAACTATTACATCACTTTTGCTTATACCTTTATCAACTTATAAGATTTATGGAACCTTTTGACTAATATGTAGTAAAACTCAAATGCATACTTGGGTTATATTCCCATATTTTTCCCATGTACTCATGAAGTTGCATCATTTACATTGAGATTATCCGCTCCCCCTTTGTCCCTCTACACTGATTCTCCTCCCCATCCCACCTTCTTCAATCTTCACATCTCTTTGCTAGCTCCCTCCCGCCTTCTTTTTACTCTTTATATTGTCCCTTCTATGGTAAGTGTAATTGTGCATTTTTATATATCAATTTATGTATAGAATTTTTTCTTACCTTTAAGTAAGATTCAGCTTCCATATACATGTGAGAACATATGTATGGTATTTCTCTTTTTGAGCCTGTGTTTGTTCACTTAAGATGATGTTCTCCACTTCCATCCATTTTGCTGCAAAGGACATTATTGCACTGTTTTATTGCTGAGTAGTATTCCATTGTGGATATGTACTATATATTTTTTATCCATTCTTCTGCTGGTGGGCACCTTGGTTGGTTCCATATCCTTGCTATTGTGAAGAGTGCTGCACTGAACATGGAGATGCAGGTAGCTCTGTGGTATGATGACTTGTCTGCCTTTGGGTATATTCCTAGTAGTGGTATAGCTCAGTAGTATGGCAGTTCTATGTTTAGTATTCTGAGGTAGCTCAATATTGGTCTCCAAAGTAGTTGAACCAATTTATAGTCACACCAACAGTGTAAGAGGGTTCCTTTTTCTCCACAACCTCACCAGCATTTGTTGTTATTTGTTTTGTTGATCTTGGCCATTCTTACTGGAGTTACGTGGAATCTCAGAGTTGTTTTGGTTTACATTTCCCTAGTGGCTAGGAATATTGAGCATTTTTTCAGTGTTTCTTAGCCTTACAAACTTTT